>QEPC01001423.1:1941476-1964567 GCA_003113815.1 Sphenodon punctatus | reverse complement strand
CCTGCAATTCTGTACCATTTCTCTGCAGTACCTTGGAGTTAGAGGACAGACTCCTGTGTTTATCTCTTGTGTCTATGCTACTCTTGCAGATTGCAGTTTCATTGTGTTTGTATCCTGATCCAAAGTATGGCAGAAGTTATCTGAATCATTGGCGATTCCTACATTCGCTGTTTGGAGCAGTTTGTCCGTGAAGAGGGGCTTACCTTTTCCTCAGGCAACCAGAATTATGACATCTGGTGGTTTGGAAGAGGAGGCATGAGAAAGCATGAGATCATTCCAACGATGGATAGGATTCAGAGGAGATGTGATGTTCCACCTCCAACGGGAATCATGATCCACTGTGGTGGAAATGATGTGGGCAACCTCACCAGTGTAGAGTTGGTGATTGCCATGAGACGTGATCTGCGCCGTCTCATCCACTCCTTTCCAAGGAGCAACATCTTGGTGTCAGATTTAATTGAAAGAGCAGTCAATAGGAATGCAAGGCCAAGCCCGACTGATTCTGCTGCACTTCATCGGTTGAGGAAATTGATGAGAAATGTGAACAGACTAGTGGATGCTTTTCTGCATCATAAAAGGAGGGCTACTACAATCTGGCATAAGTTCTCGAGACATCAGCTATTCCTGTACGATGTAGACAGAGTGTATCTATCAAAAGCGGGACAGTTACGTTTCTTTCAAGCACTCTGAGAAAGCCTTAGTCAACACATTTGAAGGCTTTAGCACTGTACACATACTATGTAAGTTAATGGAGGCTCAAATTGATTGTCTCTGGTGGTTTCTTCTTGTCCCCCAAAAGACCAAGTGTAGGGTAAATATTTTAAAAATTGTTTCTAAAAATAAACTATTCAATAAATTGGTTTTTTTTACTGTCTTGGTTAACTTTTGCATGGGACATAGAAAGGATCGGTTTGCATATGTGAAATTAACTAATTTTTTTCTTCACACATTAAGACATCACTTTAAGGTGAAGGACAAAAGGCAAGGTTGTGGAGGAATGTTAATATCTTTGAGAGAGTGCTGCTAGTGCCAAATCCCCATCTTTTTTTTTTCTCTAGAGCCTACACTTCAAAAATGAATACCATGGACGCTCTTCTCGCGAAACCATTCACCACGCTGAATTATGAAGAGAAACTGCAGATCAAAGACATGGGACCTCACTGTTCAGAACTGCAAATCAAAGAAGCTGCACAGGACAGAGGGAAAGGCTATACACGCAAGTTTAACACATCCTGGTATGAGAAGTTCTGGTGGCTATCTGGCAGTGTTTCCAAGAAGTCACTCTGTTTTTCTTGCCTGCTGTTTGGTGGTGACGCAGCATGGACAAAGATGGGAGTCAAGGATATTAAGCAGTGAGCACCTGTCTGAGAAGGCAAAGAAGCATGACTCTTGTAAAAGCCAGCTTGAAAACTGCCTAAACCTGTCACAGTTGGGAAAAACACACATCGCCGAGAGACTCAACGAAGGCTACCATGTGGCTGTAAGGAAACACAATGAGGACGTTGATCGAAATAGATACATCCTCTTCAGAATAATAGACTGCATAAAGTTTTGTGGTGCACTTGAATTGGCGCTGCGTGGACATGACGAAAGCGAAGGATCTGTCAATCCAGGGGTTTTTCGAGGTGCGATAGATCTACTTGCCACAGCTGACAGTACGTTACAGCAACATTTGAAGACTGCAACTGTCTTCAAGGGGACTTCAAAAAACGTGTAGAATGAACTCCTGGACTGCATGCTGCAAATTGCTCATGACCACATAATTAGCAAAATAAAAAAATGCAGATTTTGTGGCTATTGAAGCTGATGACACCACAGATGTCTCAACTGTCTGCTAGTTTGTCATGATTTTCTGCTACATCAATGGCAGGGGTTCAACCATGGAACTTGTTTTCAGCTTCACACACTTTACAGACTCCTGTGCAGAAACAATCACTGAGTCCTTGATTGAAAACCTCAGTGCTGCTCTCCCAAGGGACTTTGACAAACAAAAACTCATAGCTCAGAGCTATAATGGAGTGAGTGTGATGCGTGGAGAGCATGGTGGAGTCCAGAGGAAGATAAGGGATGTGTACCTGAATGCATACTTTGTTCACTGTTTCGCCCATCAGCTGAACCTTATTGTGCAGCAAGCCGTATCCCAAATAAGACAAGCAAGGATTTTCTTCCAAAGTCTGTCTGGTATCCCTGCTTTCTTCAGTTAATCTCCAAAAAGGACTGAAATTCTGGATGCAGTGGTGAAGAGAAGGCTCCCCAAAGTAGCTAAAACACGCTGGAACTTCAGTGTGTGGACAGTCAAGGTAATCTATGAGCACAGAGAGGACCTGGTTGAGTTCTTTGAACAAATATGACTAGATAGTCGTGATGCCAAGTCTGGTATCGAGGCCAGGTCATACATGACCATGTTGGAATCTGACAGGGAGTTCCTCTACTTTTTGTCATTGTTCCACAGAATCATGCCGCACGTGGACATACTGTACAAGGAGCTCAAAAAAAAACCATTGACTCTGTGGGTATTCAAAGATATACTACTGACTTTGTAAGAGCCATCGATAAATTGAGGGACTCCATCGGAACTCTGCGCTTGGAGCTGCCGGAGAACGCTCGGATGCACAGAAGTGCGCCTAGCATGGACACGCTAGAGCAGATCACTGTGGAAGTGTGTGATATTATAATCTCTCATGTACATGACAGATTTCAGTTCACGAAATCTGGAGAGTGCAACTGTCATGGATATAAGGGGAAGACGGGGGTTTAGGGAGAACGGAACAATGGGGGAAACACAACCAACCACAAAAGGACACAGGAGCGAGGAGGCTTTCTCACACAACTAAATTTCTCTCAGATGGAAAAAGATCCCTCTGGGTGTTATATGGGCTTTCCCCCTTAGTCAGAGGGCAACCCGACTCATCACAGGGACTACGAGAGTAAGCCAATTGCCCCAAAGGGAAAGGGGGTAACAAAAGACACGACCTCCACTCACTCAGGGAAATGTACAGTACCCAGGAAACCATGGAACAAGGTGAGGGGAGAAAGGGAGGGGGAAACACCCCGGGGAAGGGAAGGAGCTTGGAACAGGGCAATGGGGTCCAGGGGAAGTGAGGGACAGGTACTGGCAAGCTTCACGGAGTCGAAGTACTGGGGAGTAATACACTTGGGACCAACTATGAAGGTACAGGGGAGAGGCTCAGGATTTCCAAGGGGTCAGTTTGTTACAATTCACAAGGACAAGACTAACAACACAAGGATACACTAACATACACACTCACCACGGTCTCACTCAGGAAAGGGGGAAGACACAAGGGACTCAGATGCTCACTCCAGTCTCTCAATGGGTAAAGGCTAAGGAACAGGGATCCAGGAAACGAATCTCTATCACCAAACAAACCAGGGGCCAGTCTCTCGAGAACAATTACCTACTATGCCTCCCGCATTGAGTCCTGTTCTTGGGACCCTCGCCGCCTGTTCTCTACCTTTGACCCCCTCCTCAAGCCTCCCTGTCCTCCCCCTTCTTCTTCCCTTTCTGCTCAGGATCTTGCCTCCTTCTTCACCTCCAAGATAGACAAGATCCGCCTCGACATCGCTTCCCACTCCTCTCTTCCCACTCCCACCCCTCTCCCTCCTCCCCCTCCTTCTCTCATGTCCTCCTTCTCCCCTGCCTCCCTTAAGGAAATCTCCTCTCTGCTCTCCTCCTCCAACCCTTCCACTTGCCCCCTTGATCCCATTCCTTCCCGCCTCCTCACCTCCATTACTCCCACTGTCGCCCCTTCCTTCCTGCACATCATCAACCTCTCCCTCTCTACTGGCTCTTTCCCTTCTGCCTTCAAACATGCCACAGTCTCTCCTATTCTCAAAAAGTCCACTCTTGACCCCTCTGACCCTTCTAGCTATCGTCCTGTCTCACTCCTTCCTTTTGCTTCCAAGCTGCTTGAACGTGTTGTCTACTCCCGCTGCCTTGACTTCCTATCCTCCAACTCCTCCCTTGACCCCCTCCAATCTGGCTTCCGCCCCCTTCATTCTACTGAAACTGCTCTCGCTAAGATCACCAACGATCTTCTGGTGGCTAAATCTAAACGTCTCTATTCCATTCTTGTCCTCCTTGATCTCTCTGCTGCCTTCGATACTGTTGACCACTCACTCTTGCTGGATTCCCTTCACTCCCTTGGCTTTTGTGGCTCTGTCCATAACTGGTTCTCCTCCTACCTCTCTGACCGCTCCTTTAATGTGTCTCTCTCCAACTCCGCCTCCTCCTCCTTCCCCCTCTCAGTTGGTGTTCCTCAAGGCTCTGTTCTTGGCCCTCTCCTCTTCTCGATCTATACCTCATCCTTAGGCAAACTCATTGCCTCCCATGGCTTCCAATACCACCTCTATGCTGATGACACTCAACTCTATCTCTCTACTCCCTCTCTCTCTCCCTCTGTTCAAGCTCGTCTCATCAACTGTCTCTCTGACATCTCTACCTGGATGTCTCAACGTCAACTCAAACTCAACATGGCTAAAACTGAACTCCTTATCTTCCCCCCTCATCCTTCCTCTCCTTCCTCACTGTCAATAACTATTGATGGAGTCACCATCCTGCCTGTCCCCCAAGCCCGTAGCCTAGGCTTCATCTTTGACTCACCCCTTTCTTTTAAACCCTACATTGACTCTGTTGCTAAATCCTGTCGCTTCTCCCTCCATAACATTGCTAAGATTCGCCCTTTTCTCTCTGTCTCGTCTGCCAAAACTCTTGTTCATGCTCTGGTCATCTCTCGCCTCGATTACTGTAACCTCCTTCTCACTGGCCTTCCCCGGTCTCACCTTTCTCCCCTCATCTCTGTCCAAAACTCTGCTGCCAGGGTCATCTACCTCGCCAGTCGCTTCGACCATGTGCAGCCCCTCCTCTCTTCGCTTCACTGGCTTCCCCTTCCTGAACGAATCCTGCACAAGCTCCTAGTCTTCACCTATAAAGCTCTTCACAACCTTGCTCCCCCCTACCTCTCTGCACTTATCGCCCTCCATACTCCAGCCCGTGCACTTCGCTCCTCCTCTGTCCCTTCTCTCACCCTTCCACGCCTTCCCTGCTCCCCTAAGCGCCTTCGTCCCTTCTCACTTGCTGCCCCCCATGCCTGGAACTCCCTCCCTGTCCACATCCGCCTTGCCCCCTCCCTTCATACCTTCAAATCTCTCCTTAAAACTCACCTCTTTCGCTCTGCTCTGTCTGACTCTTTATCCTGCTGAGCCACTATTCCTATACCTACGATCGGTTTACCCTTATCCTTGCAACATGGACCTGCCTGCTGTCATTCTCATCGTAACCAAGCCAAGTACGTGCACTTGAGACCTCGCATCTTCATGAATGTTAGACCCCTTGTCTCTCCCTCTGTTCCCCTTCCTAAGTCTCTCCCCCAGCTCCTGTCTCTCAGATTGTAAGCCCTAGGGGCAGGGACCGTGTCTATTTTATTACTTTGTAAAGTGCCAGGTACATTGCTGGTGCTATATAAATGTTTGTTAATAATAATAATAATAATAATAATAATAATAATTACCGGTGGAGGCTCGAGGCCCAGCCGGCATCCTTTATAGGCCCACGCCCTGAGACATGCTACTGCATGCAGGGCTGGGCCCCGCCCTTCTCCAACTCCCATGCGTGTACCAACATGCCCTACACCAGGGTGGGGCTTCTCCTCCGCCTTCAATATGGGGCCATAGCTCCACCCCACATGTGGCCCGACCATCCTTTCGCCGGCTCCTGTGCCCACCTGTTTACTGCGGCACGCCAAGAGCCAACCTACCTGTGGATCTATGGGGAGGGGTGGGGCACCCTCTGACAGCAACTTTGGTGCAGGGGAATTTGCTTCAAAGGCACAGTGAACGCTTGCCCATCCAAGCATTTAATGCGGCAAAGCAAGCCTACCCAATGCTGGAGCGAGACTGACTGAGGAGTGAGCTTGGGACTTTGTATGACAGGTCAGAATTCCATTCTGCCAAAGATGCCTCTGTGCTACTTGCTGTGTTGACCGAGGACAACTTAGACAACTCTTTTTCAGAGGTTGGTTAAACTGCTGAAGATTATCATGACAATGCCTCTCACAACTGTTGAAGCAAAACGAAGCTTCTCAGCTCTAAAAATAATTAAAACCTTTCTGAGAAGTACCATGACAGAGGACAGTTTGAATGTTCTAGCAATGCTGTCTATTGAGCAAGCCATGGTCAAGGACATTCCAGACTTCAACAACAAAACAATAGATCTGCTTGCACAACGCAAGGAACGGTGAGCAAATTTCCAGTACAGGCACTGAACAGACCTGAAGATGATCTAATCTGGACAGTGACCCGCACAATCAGAAGACCTGTGCTGCATCCATCACGCTTCAGTCTGCATGGTCTTTGTCCTGATTAGGGAGACCATTGCCAACGTGGACGCTGCACCCAAGTAAAGAGGTGATGATCTGGACTCTCCATTTCATGAAGACTAGAAGGAGAGACACGCACAACATCCATCCAGCTCCAGCCTGCATGGTCTTTGTCCTGATCAGGGAGACCCATGCCAACATGGATGCTGCACCCAAGTAATGCTTCCCAAGCTTCTTCGAGGACAGAGCACAGAGAGGAAGACCAATTTCACTGCAAAACCACCACCATGAATAAACCCAACACACAAAGGGCACCACATGACAGCGATGGCGCACAAGGCGGAGGGAGGCATTTCTGGCAGCTGTGAGTGTGAGGATAAGAGCCAGCAGAGAACATCCCACGGTAAAGATAAGTATGCTTCCTTCTTAAGTTTAAAAAGTTGAGTTTAAAAGTTAGGTCTTACGTTACAGTTAAACTGTAAACAGCTTAAACAGTTTAGAGTTTAAACTAGTGAGAGTTCTTAAGAATTGTTGGTCCTAATGTAGTTTAGAAATGTATTAGGGCTTACAATCTCAGATTGTAAGCCCTAGGGGCAGGGACCATGTCTATTTTATTACTTTGTAAAGTGCCAGGTACACTGCTGGTGCTATATAAATGTTTGTTAATAATAATAGTATTAGAATTTAGAAAATTTTTGGTCCTAATGTAGTGTAGAAGTAGAAGTAGTTTAGAACTATGCACTAGTACTTTGTTGCTCGCTCTGAGTCCCTGCCGTGGCCATGGGCCCACCCCTGTGAAGAGATACAGTGGGCATTCATTGGGAGAGGGTGGAACCTCTTCTTGGGGGCAGGGGCAGGCCCATGGCCAGGGCAGGGACACAGAGCGAGCAACAAAGTGCTAGTGCATAACAAAAAAAGGATAAATAAGTAGACACTTGTTAGAGTTCTTTAAAATTGTTTTGTTTATGTAGTGTAGATGTAGTTCTTTAAAAATGTTTAGTTTATATATTTTAGAAGTAGGTAAGAGTAGGCGGCTTTAAACCTGCCCCTGCCTCCAAGGAGAGGTACAGTGGGCATTCATTGGGAGGGTGGAACCCCTCCTGGGGGGCAGGGGTGTGCCCACGGCCGGGGCAGGGACACCGAGCCTCAAAGTCCATAGGAAAAAAGGGATAAATAGTTAAACACTTGTTAGAGTTCCTTAGAATTGTTATTGCTAATGTAGTTTAGAAGTAGTTAGTTATTAAGAGCAGCTTTGGACCTGCCCCTGCCCCCAAGGAGAGGTACAGTGGGCATTCATTGGGAGGGTGGAACTTCTCTTTGGGGGCAGGGGCATGCCCATGGCTGGGGGACACCCTAAAGTCTTGGGGCACCCCCAACAAATCATGTGGGCTCCAGAACCCCAGCCATAGGGGCCTCTACTCCAACTGACCCCACCACCACTGTGCCTCCAGATGCAATGTTTTGTCATGTATTTCCTATTAAAGGCTGATATATATTTTGGCCATCTGTGTTTTAAATGTATTAACTTTGAGTTTTTATATGTTAACTTTCTGATTCAATGTATTGGAATTATGTTTCACAGTATTGATTCCTAAAATCAACTTCTGTGATTAGCTTGACTCAAGATGAAATTTTCAGCTACATTCCATTGAGTTTCTTTCCAAGCTCCCCAAATTGACATTTGACTGTTGCCAAGGAAACAACCAAATGGATGAGCCATAAAGAGGCCTATCTCTAGCTCTCCCTCTGGTCTAGCTAAGCCATAAAAAGAGGCCCCTTCTAGCTAGCCTAACTCCCTCTGTTTAACTTAGATTTTCTCAAGATTGAGTGTCTGGAATGTTATCTAGGTGTCTAGATGACAGATAGTGCTATTCATAAGATATCTTCTAGACTAAGAAGGAGTATTTTGTTAGTTTTTGCTAGCTAACAGTTCTGGTTACTTTCTCTATAATCTGACAATTATCTCTGATAAAAATACAAGGTTTCTATTTAGCTTAAACCTTGAAGAAAGTCAAACTTTGATTGGTTTCTTTAAGAGAGCCAATTAGAATCAAGTGTATCTCCTTGTTGCTGATGTCACTATGACACTAGTCAAAGTAATGTGATCCTTCTAACAATCTGCCTTTAAAGAGGGAGACACAGAGAATTGATCCTGAAATTCAAATCCCAAATACCATTGGATTTTCTTCTCACTTATCATCATGGCAGAGAAAGGGATGAATCTGGGGAAAATATGTAAAGTATAATTCTTGATATCTTTGAGCCAATGAATTGTGAATATGTTAAGCTTTTACAAGCTTTTTCTTAAGATAGAAATGTTTTAAGATCATGTAACTTTGATTGGCTATCAGTACCATTCTATGTAAGCTACTGATACTTTTTATTTATATTTAAGTAAACTTTGCATATATTTTTATATTCCAAAAGTCTCATGTTCCTTCATTTATAAATGTATTGTCATTTTTACAATACTTGCTTTGTAAAGTGAAGTGTAAACTCATATTATACAATTTGGGGGAAAGTGCAGCTATGGCCACAAAGCTCACTTTCCCTTTGTAATTTATGAGAAAAACACAAAACGTGACAGTTTGACTTTAGGAGTTACAGAGCTTCTATAGGTCCAATGAAGCCTAAAGTCACACTGTGTCTGGAGGGCTCAAGAAGACCAGCTATGGGACCTGAACAGTGAATGGACTGGGAGCCTACCCTAGAAAACTGCAAAATTAAAAATGGCATTCAAAATGCAAACATCTAAATTCATTTGCTTCTTTTTTCTATCTAGTTTGTCTGCGATCTGGCATGATTCCACACCTCACTTCAGTCTCCTTGTGAACATAGGATAAAGTAGGTAGGAGCGCAGCAGAAGAGAAGGCTGCAGATGACAAGAAAACCCTTTCCCCCTGTTCCCCACTGAACCCATCTCTTCCCCCTTCCACTTCTCATGCTCCAAAACCAAACCCTTTCGCTCCTACTTCTCCTCTGTCCTGTCCTTCTCTTCCCTTTCATTCTCTTCTGATTTAGCTTGTTGCAGAACAGGAAGCTAACTCAGTACTCCAGAGTTCTCCAAGTCAGAAGGAAGGCTTGTCCCAAAGCCTACACCTTCAGAAGACTACAGGTGGTCAAGCGTGCCATGAAAATCGAGGATTTGAGGGTTCAGGATAAAGGTAGGTGATGGCAATGTGATCTGTTTTTTTAACCTACTGTGGTTAATTTGGACCCGGTGGGAAAGTGAGTGTACAGGACCCCCAGTAAGAGGGTTCTCTATCCCCTGGTGGCAGTGCTTCACACAGAAGCGTTCCCAGCATTAAGTAATGTAATGTCCATCCAATGTTAACCCTGCGAACTCCTTGCTGCTGGGTTATGCCATGCCAGTGGCCCACCGTTGCCCTGGCTCCGCCCACTGTTGCCCTGGCTCTGCCCCTAGGCTCGCCAGCCCAAGGGCAGCGACTGTCCCTCCAACTTCAGAACCCACCAGCTGCCCCTGATCCTGACCTCACTCCTTAACCACCCTTGCCCCCGACTCCTATCTGGACCACACAGTTTGTATTTGTACTAGTTTTCAAAATAGCCCATAGGAGGGAAAAGGTTCCCCATCCCTGCCTTATGTAATCTAGAACTCAGCTTCAATAAAGCCTTATTTCTTAGGCCATGGTTGTTGTATCCTTCAGAAGAATGCACAGATTACATCAGAATCTGGGCTTGCATAAAATAAAAATTATATATCACTCCTGGCAAGAGCATGAAAATGTTACCTCTGCATAGCTGTACAGTCCTACCTACTTAAAATAACATGTTTGGGAAGTGTAAACTTCACCATGTCGTATCTAGGTATTGGGAAATGGACTTCTTGCCTTCTATCAGAATTAACCCTTGTCTCCTCAAAATGGTGGATGCATCACAATCAGTCCTTGTCCTGGATGGTGAGCTTGACAAAATGTTGTTTTTCAAATAGCAGGGAGCTACACTTTATAATAAAGCAAAAAGCTACTTGACTGTACTTGACTTGGGCTGTGCCAGAGTAATTGTTTCATAAAGGACTGATTTAATGGCAAGGGACAACTACCAGTTTGCTAATGACCAGTCAGTATTTATTTATTTATTTATTTAAAATTTATATCCCGTCCCTCCTGCCCACAGAGCAGCCCGGGGTGGTGAACAACACTCAATTTAAAAAAATAAATAAATAATTAAAATACAATGCAATGTGGTGAACCCCTACCCCTCAACAAAAGCCTGATGGAACAGCCAGGTCTTACATACACGCCAAAACATCAGGCAAGTGGGAGCCAACCGAGCCTCCTCTGGGAGCGAATTCCACAGCACAGGGGCGGCCACCAAAAAAATCTAACAATGGTGGCCACCCACCTCACCCGAGGAACCTCCAAAAAGGCTCCCACGGATGATCTCAAGGGTCGCACCGGCACATGGGGAGTGAGGCGGTCCCGCAGATAAGCAGGGGGAAGGCTCCAGCAGGAACCATCTACACTCTTTTCAGTCATTGGGCATTTTTACACACACCTTAGAGTGCTGGTCTTTCAGTCTTCTGGCTTTACAAGTCCACAAGTAAGTTCCGGATGTATTCTTCACACACACACTGCCCTGAGGCAGTTCCTGGATGCATTCTTCACACAAACACTGCCCTGAGGCAGCCTAAAGTAGCCGCAGCTGTAGACGTGAGGGGCTGCCATGGAAACCAAGTGACCACAGCTGCCTGGAGCAAAGCAGTTTACCAGGAGAACTTTTTACACACAAAGGTCTGGGAGAGGTTCTATGCAGAAGTTCAAAGAGCCAGATGTTTAAGAGCTGGGTGAGTGATTTAGACACACAGAAAGTTCAGGATGTAACAGCAAACATGCAGGAGAAATGTGTTTGTAAAAGTCCCCTTCGCCGCCGCAATGGCGGTGATGGGGTAACTGTCAATCCCCCATCAGGGGATACATGCGGGAGCTTGGGGGAAGGGCTGGCAGAGCGTATGTGCCAGCAAAGGAGTTGCTATGGGAACTGAGCGGTGAGCGCATGCCCAGAGGAGCCGCACAGTGAAGAATTAATGGACCTGCCCTTTTTAAGGAGGGCAGAGCCATTCGGGCTGCAAGGAAGTGGCATTTGGCACAGGACACGGGGAAGTCAGCCCCACCCACCTCACCTCTAGCACTGTGGTTTTACTGGTTGCTATTACGGAGCCGAAGGGGAATTTTGGCGACTAGCCTAATTTGAGGGTTGCTTGTTTCGCCCCTTCAACAGTGCAGAATAGGTTAAATAGGTCATCTGGTAGCAGGGAATTCGGAAACAACTAATTATAATAATTACCAATTAACCTTTAATCAGACAAGCAAATTAATGATGCAAAGGCATATGATAACCAAGTAATTGGAATTTGGTAATTGGAACAACTGATTCAAGGGACAATAATGGGAATGATTGTCGCACTTGGCGGGGGTCCAGTATGCTACAGTAGGATAAATCGGTAAGAATAGGATAAGATGAGTCATCTCCTTAAGACATGGGGAAGTGACACCCAGTGCGAGGGGAGAGCAGTACGCACTGGGGTCATCACCCTGGGAGGTGTACCAGGCGGGGTCAGTAAGTACATGCATGTGTGCTGGCTTTGTGGGTACTCACCTCCTTACTCAAGCCCACGGTTGGGCCTGTTCCCCTTCAGCCAGAGCCAGGGTGCTGTCGACGGGGAAATTTCAGTTTGGGAGTACTGACATGGGAGGGCACATCCCAGTCAGTACCCGAGTTAATAAGAATTAAGTAGCTAGCATAATGGACCCATACTGCTGGTGCAATCACCCACTGGCCTGGTTGAATATGCTTGAATAAAAGTGCGGCCAAGTTTAAACCAAGTACTGCCTCTGTGTCTCATTGGGGGGGGGGGGCACCGGCAAACACCCATTGTTCTTTTCCCCAACAATGGACCCTCAGATATGATCTCAGTATGCAACTCAGTTAGCTGAGGGATGAGTTCCAAAGTGTAAAAGCTTGCTTCGTGAGGAAGACCAAACATATTGCTTGTTGACACTTGACCATTTTTAATGGAAAAAGGTCCTTGAGTTATACAAAGATAAGGTAAAGTTACTTTCACATGACTCCTTTGCCCTTGCTTTCTCATCTTGATGCAGGAGCGGGCAAAGAGAGAATAAAGCCATTATACTTACTACCTACAAGCCATTATTGTAACCTCTACTTTCTCCCATATAGCGAATGCGCTTTATTTTAAATGACTTCTAATTGTTAATTGTACTGGTATGTATAAAATAGAGAAGATGGCAAAATAAATAATGAGTAACTAAGCTTAAGTCTTTTTGAAACATCTGCCCTCTGTAAAAAGTTGTGTTAGTGACATCTAGTGGAAGAAAAACATATTTTACATCCTTCCTCTTCAAGGCAACTTCTGATCAAGGTCAATGATCCCCTGGGAACAAAAAGGTTCTTTCATTAAATGTTCATTTAATGAAACTTTCATTAAAATTTTCTTTCATTTGATCAAATAATGAAATCATTCTTTCATTAAATCCCCAAAGTTGAACAGATATCTCCCCCTCTCCCCCCCCCCCCCAAGTAATATTTAGAACCTCTCTCTAGACTTTGATTCCTAAGAAATGTTACATTCCTAAAAGACTTTACATGACGGGCCCAATTTTTTGAGGTTAAGAGAAATGCTAACTGTAATTGATTTATTATTAACACTACATACATCAATAGGTCACAATTTACCACTGATTGGGATAAAGAGTCTTAGGATAAAGAGAAACCTTAGAAAGGAACCATTCCAGAGACACTGGGAAATGTTTCCCTTCCACAGGCTGTGTAGAGGGCAGGGGTGGCAGTGCTCAGAGGAGTGTGTTTAGGGATAGGAGAATGAAAGGGGAGAGGTCCAGATCATGGGTCTGTGCTGTGGATCTGTCCTCTATCCTTGAATGCCTGTCCTCATCTCAGCTTCCTTCGTCTGAGCTCAGTCTTTTAGTGCTTGTGAGAAGGGACTGGATCTACAGGCCAGACCCAGGAACAGGACAAGGGCCAAATAAAGAACAGTCACAGGCCCTTTTCCCAGATTTGGCCCACAGACTTGCAGGAACCTCACATCTGCTCCATACACTTAATCTCACCAACTACAGATGGTCCAATAAAAGATATCACCTAAACTACGTTGTCCCCATCTCTTACATTTGAGACCAACACTGCAACCACCCTCTGCCTCTCTAGATCTAAAATTAAGTCATCTGTTGCTATTCCTAAAGGTGGCCACAGGGTGGAGCTCAAAGGAAAATTTGTTTCATTGTTAAGGCTAGTTGTTTACTTTTACCTTTCCTTATTCTCTGTGCCCCTTACAGATCTCTCTGACCATGGCAACTGTACTAATGTGGAACAACCAAACTGTTAACCTGAAAGAGAGATATGGTGCTTAACTCATCTGATATGGAGTGTGTCCATCTTGTGCTGGATTTATTTTATTTATTTAAATTTATACCCCGCCCTTCCCACATGGCTCAGGGAGACTGGGGCTTTGGCTGGGGATAGATTGGGGATCCTCTTGGTGTACTGACCACTCCACACAGTTGATTCCCTGACTGCTCTAGCCGAGCTGGTCTTGGAGGTGGTGTTGAGATCACCTAGGCTTTTTTTTCTGGGTGATTTCAACTTACATGCCGAGGCCAGATTTTTAGGGGTGGAGCAGGAGTTCATTGCTGCCATGACAACCATGGGCCTATCCCAAGTAATATTGGGCCCAACCCATGAGTCAGGACACACATTGGATTTGATGTTTTGCACCAGCCTGGAAACGGGGGTTCTGATTATCGGGTGTGTTGTTATACTACCATTGTCATGGTCGGATCATTACCTCCTGAAAGCCCAGATCCTGGCCCTCATTGGGGTGGTGTGCCGGTTAGGTTGGTCCACCCCCAGAGACTGATGTATCCGATTGGTTTCCAGGACTCTCTGGGGGACATACCCACTGACCTTGACAGCTGCTCTGTAGATGATCTGGTCGCTTTGTGGAATGACATTTTGACCGTGGCACGGTTGCACCCAGATGTCCACTCCCATCGCTTCATCAGCACAGGTCTCTCTGGTATATGGAGGACCTGAGGCAGTTGAAGCAGAAGGGTAGGCAGTTAGAGCACAGGTGGTGCTCGACTCACGCTGAAGCTGACCGATTGCAGCATAGGTAGTATTTGAAGGACTATGCCGTGGCTGTGATGGTGGTGAAGAAAGCTTTCTTCTCCGCTATCATAGTATCTGCAGTTTCGTTCAGTGGAGCTGTTGCAGGTGGTGAGGGGCCTGGTTGACCCGGCCTGTCTCCACTAGGAAATGAAGTCATCAATATCCCACTGTGACATTTTTATTAATTACTTTGCAGACAAAATTGCTCATATTCACCATGACTGGGGCACCGCCATTTCATCTGCAGAGTCAGAGTTTGGGGTTATGGAAGCGCAGTCTTTTCCTGTTTACCTGTTTCTGGTGTCCCCGGAAGGCCTAGTAACATGCTGAAGCCAGCAGCCACAGCCAGCGCTGAAGCCGCCGGACTGCTGCCGCCGTCGCTCAAGGTAGGAGGCAATGGCATTAATCCCTGGGTGGGGAGGTAGGGTGATCCCTGGGGTGGGGTGTGTGTGTTAAACCACCCCCCACCCCAGGGATCAGTAAAGTACTGGTACACTTACCTGCTGGCTGTTGCAGTGCTGCTGTGGGCACTGGGTCGCCAGCGGCGGCCCAGAGCCCACACTAGGGGACTTAGGGGAAATTATTTTTGGTGTTTAAATCCAGGCTGGGCAGGGGGTGTCCCCCCTTCCACCTGTGAAGCCTGGACTTGGGGAGGGGGGAGGTTTTTGTTTCTTTTCCATTGATTTCAATGGGGACAGTTCCCCATTGAAATCAATGGAAAAGATCCGGTACCGGTAAACCGGTATTAATCCAGTAAACCGGTATTAATCCGGTAAACCGGTTTTTGTAAATCCAGCAACCGGTAAAACCAGTACCCGATATTTGGCCCGATGTCCCACCCCTACTAATAACCCTGACCATGTTCTCTTCTCACCAATATTACTCACAGTGAAGGTGGCTGAGATGATCTCAAGAATTAAAATACAATTTTGGGTTACTCAATACCTAAATCTTTGAGAAATCCTTTACTCCATTTTAACTGAACAATTGGGCATCAGTTTAACTACAGTGCTAAGTAGGGGTGGGACTACCGGATCTACCGGTAGCCGATACTGCCGGTATTGGGTGTACCGGCCGTATCAGATTAAACCCGGTAATCCGGGTAAATTACTGGATTCCCCCCATACCAGTTTTTCACATTGCGGCCATTCAAATGAATGGCCGCAATGTAAAAAAAAACCCACAAAAAAACACAAACACTTTCCCTCCCCGAGTCAAGGCTGTGCGGGTGGAAGGGGGGACACCCCCCACCCACCCTGCCCAGCCTGGATTTAAACACCAAAAATAATTTCCTCTAAGTCCCCTAGTGTGGACTCTGGGCCGCTGCTGGTGACCCAGAGCCCGCACCAGCACTGCAGCAGCCAGCAGGTAAGTGTACCGGTACTTTACTGATCCCTGGGGTGGGGGGTGGTTTAATACCGCACCCCATCCCAGGGATCACCCTACCTCCCCACCCAGGGATTAATGCCATTGTCCCCTACCTTGAGCTCCGGGCGGCGGCGATCCGGTGGCTTCAGCGCTGGCTGTGGCTGCCGGCTTCAGCATGCTACTAGGCCTTCCGGGGAACTTCCTGGTTTCCCCGGAAGGCCTAGTACCGTGCTGAAGCTGTCAGCCACAGCCAGCACTGAAGCTTTCGGACCGCCGTCGCTGCTGCTGCCGTCACAACTGGATACGGGGAAACGGGATATCATGGGGGGTGTTGGAGAGATATCATGGGAGCAATGGGGGGATATCATTGGGGCACGGTATATCATGGGGTTGTGGGATAGCAATGGGGCAAGCGAAGCAATGGGGTGCAGAATTGGGGAGGGAGAGTTAGTGGCGGGGAAGGGATATCATGGGGGCTGTGGGATAGCAACGGGACAAGCAAAGCAATGGGATGCAGAATTGGGGAGGAAGAGTCAGTGGGGGGAAACGGGATATCATGGGGGTGTGGGATAGCAACGGGGCAAGTGAAGCAATGGGATGCAGAATTTGGGAGGGAGAGTCAGTGGGGGGAAACGGGATATCATGGGGGGTGCTGGAGGGATATCATCGGAGCAATGGGGCAGGCAAAGCAATGGGGTGCAGAATTGGGGAGGGAGAGTCATTTGGGGGGAAACGGGATATCATTGGGTGGTGGGAGGGCAACGGGGCAGGCAAAGCAATGGGGTGCAGACCTTGGGAGGGAGAGTCAGTGGGGGGGAAAATGGGATATCATGGGAGGTGTTGGAGGGATAATGGGGCAGGCAAAGCGATGGGGAGCAAAATTGGGGAGGGAGAGTCAGTGGGGGGTAAACGGGATATCATGGGGGGGGGGGATAGCAACGGGGCAAGCGAAGCAATGGGGTGCAGAATTGGGGAGGGAGAGTCAGTGGGGGGGAAACGGGATATCATGGGGGTGTGTGGGATAGCAACGGGGGAAGCAAAGCAATGGGATGCAGAATTGGGGAGGGAGAGTCAGTGGGGGGGAAAGAGGATATCATGGGGGGTGTTGGAGGGATATCATCAGAGCAATGGGGCAGGCAAAGCAATGGGGTGCAGAATTGGGGAGGGAGAGTCAGTGGGGGGGAAATGGGATATCATTGGGTGGTGGGAGAGCAATGGGGCAGGCAAAGCAATGGGGTGCAGAACTGGGGAGGGAGAGTCAGTGGGGGGGAAATGGGATATTTATTTTTTTATTTTTTTATTTATTTTTCAAATTTATATCCCGCCCCCTCCTGCAATGCAGCTCGGGGCGGCTAACAACAACAATAAAAACAATTAAAATTCAGTTAAAATATAAATATAAAATACATCAAAAAACAGGGCTAGAAAACAGTAATAAATAGATAAATGGGTGGGGGATTAAAATCACCCCCACCCCACCCTCCCTCCCAAAGGCCTGGGCAAACAGCCAGGTCTTACAGTTCCGCCGAAATGTCAAAAGGCTTGGGGCCAGGCGAGCTTCCTCCGGAAGGGAGTTCCACAGCCGCGGCCCTATCACCGAGAATGCTCGCTCCATCGTGGCCCCCCGCTTAACACGGGGGACCTCCAGGAGGGCACCCCCGGCAGACCGCAGGAGCCGTTCCGGGGCGCGAAGGGCGAGGCGGTCCCTAAGGTAAGAGGGGCCAAGGCCGTATAGGGCTTTATAGATCATTACTAGGACCTTGAACTTGGCCCGGCACACTATCGGCAGCCAGTGCAGCGCTCGGAGCACCGGTGTAATGTGCTCCCGGCGACCCGTCCCCGTAAGAAGACGGGCCGCCGCATTCTGCACCAGCTGCAGCCTCCGGGCCAAGAACAAGGGAAGCCCCACGTAGAGCGCGTTTTATCATGGGGGGTGTGTGTTGGAGGGATATCATAAGGCCATATATGTTGTCTTCGATTTAAAAAAAAAAAATTATTTGCACTGCAGGAAAAAATGAGTCAAACCACTTCAGCGCTACTCAGTCAATCATCCCGTTCTAAAGCACTGCTATGGCGTCGTGATGAAACAATTGCTTTTATTGAAATTTGGGGACAGAATCGGTTCCAGTCGGTTCTTGGTGTTGCCTACAGGAACATCGAGACTTTTTAGAACATCGCAGCGATAATGCGACAGCGTGGGTTCTGAAGAACACCAGAACAGTTTCATGCAAAGGCAAAGGCACTGAGAACGCACTACAAAGCTGTTAAGCAGCACAACAGCAAGTCGGGCAATAGGATGGATTGGGAGTTTGAAGAGCTGCTTGACAAATTTCTCCACGTTGACGGAGAAGTTGTTGTTCCCATTATCTGTGGCAACAATGTTATTCATACAGGAGGGAGAGGAAGGAAAAAGAATGAAGAAACAAATTCCAATCAATCGTTGAGTGATGTTCAAGACAGCTCACAGAGCCCTTTTTCTGCCTATGATGACCAAGAAGAAGTGGATGCAGATTGCCTTACCGCAGAAGTCAATTGTGTGTCTGATTTTGACACAAACACACAAGATTGGGTATTGGATATTATTGAGTACCCCGCAGCTGACAACGAAGCTGGAAATACATCAGCATTGAATAATGTTACTGGTAAGATACTTTGTTGTTTTTCATGATATTTCATGTGAAAAAATTAATATATTTCTTTTTTAACATATCTCCTTACATGAACGTCAAACTGGCCCCTTGCTGTGCATTACATTCTTTGACTCAAGTGTAGTGTTGTGCAGTTGTGGCAACTGATGGCTGTAAACTATTTGTCATGACAGAGAGTGCGCCGTTATAACTTTGATTTTTTTCTGGTCTCTCTATAGACAGTGAACCTTTGTCTGGAAGTGGGATGCAGGCAACCGAAGGACAGAGGAGAACTCCAGCTTCCTGCATGCAGGACCTGAGGAGGAGAAGAGACCGTGGCAGAACAGCGTTGGCAAGAGAGCTAACGAATCAGAGTAAGGCAGCTGTGTCCGAAATTGCATCTGCCTTAAAACAAACAATGGAAAGCACTCTGCACCAATACTCTGCACATAACAAGGCATTACTGGATCTCCTTTCCAAGCATCACCAAGATAATCTGCGGTATAAAGAAGCATTCAAAGATGAGTTGGCAAGCATGTCATCAGCAATACATGAGCTAGCAAATAAGGTATGCAGTACGGCATGCTCAGTACCTCCCTCTGCTGCTGTGAGTGCATTACCTCCTTGTCCTGAATCGCCACCATGCAACAGAATGAGTAATAAAGAAAATGACCCACCGACCACTGGCTGTGCTGTAAACGGAGTCACATTCATCACCACCACAGCAAAATGAACATTCTGTCCCCAGGAAAGCACGAACACGACGAGCATTACTGCCACGCAAACCATACTCTCCGTAGATGTAAACAGTCTGCCATTTAAATGCTTTGAGATCAGCATTACTGATTTCAGTGTTTCTGAAAACAAATGTCAAAAATGTCTAGTGTTGCACATATTTACTGTTGATATGGTGTGTTGTGCTGTTAGTGGGCATAACAGACATGTTGAACATAGTTGTTCTCGTGGCATCTTTATCAGTGTCTTAATAGATGTTTCATAATTGTGTGTATAATTCCTTTCTTTAGGACAGTACGGTTTTAGACATGGCTAAAAGAAAGATAAATTGAATATGATCTGTTTGAAACCAAGACTTCAACGGTGTCATAAACAGTTACGGTTTATTGTGTTCTCAATTCTTTTTTGGGAAACGCAGAATCAATCCAGAAAACACAAATAAAAATTTCAGATGTAGCAGTAGCTTGTGAAATTAATATATATATATATTTGGTTAATGTATACAAGTTTGAAAAATAAAGTTGAGTTTAAACTGTTTCTATTCAATTTCTATTGAACCTAATAGTATAATGTAATTACAATATATCAACACAGGTAATACATTTTTAGAAAATGTATTATTTTCACATTTTGCAAAAACCCATTCACTGGATTTGCTACCACCATTGAACCCCATAGTTTTTATTATTTTTAAATGTAGCAGTGGCAGGATGATAGCCTGCTATTATTGGTCGCAGGTGACTTTGCCTGTGACGCAAGGCAATTGGGAGCAGAGGCCCAGCTTACCTGCTGTGACCAGTGGCCGCGAAAGGAGTTTGATGTTTGAAATGTCTTTCTCTACTCCAATCTCCCCACTTAAACAAACCAACAAGATTATTGATGCACGGAGGAAGGCAGGGAGGAAGGGTGCTGAGGTGCTTGGAGAGGGGTGATGAACTGCTGGTGGTCACTGAGAAAATAGGGACAGGATACTGGGGAGGCTGCCAAATGGGTGTTGTGGGGCTGGTGTTCGTGGAAGACATAGGGTTGCTGGGAAGGGGTGCTGGGGGTCTTGGAGAGATGGTTACGGGCCTGGGAGCGTGGTGATGAGGGGCTGGTGGAGTTGGAGCACATGTAAGGGTTGCTTTGGAGGGCTGCTGGGGGACTACAAGAGGGGTGTGTAGGTGCAGTTGCTCGTGGAGATTGGGAGTGCTGCTGAGGTGCACACATCATACAATAAACTCACAGCCAAAAAAGCAACGGGCAACTTGAATTTCTCAAATCAAACTTTATTTAGCACAATATTGTAAACATATGCAAAACTTTGTTTACTGTATCAAAACTTTTAGCAAAATTTTACTATTGCCATACAGAAAAAAACTTATAATAAAAGTTTAACACAGAGATTATTGCATTGGTAAAAATACACCCAAACCCACTCAACATATTTGAACTCATGAACAGGGATTTGGAGGTCGCCACAAATTACCCATTTCATGTTCGCATTCAAAATGTGCGCAGAATGCATCTCTAACCGCAACTCCGAGTCGTTTCACATGTTGTGGAATTTCCCCAACGCGTAGAACTTCTACCCCATTGTCAGGGACATCACTTACTGCACCCTCATTGCAATCTAGAGCAAGGCTATTTGTCTGTATTGCATTGTGCAATATGCAGCATGCCACAACTGCCTCAACCGCATTTTCCAGCTTCATATCTACATATTTCAGCAACATTTGGAGTCTTCCCTTCAACAAACCAAAACCTCGCTCTACCACATTCCTGCAATGGTTGAAGCGGATATTGTAGCGGTCTGCAGCTGGTGATTCTCCCTCATCGTAAGGGCGCAGGAGCCACGGTAGCTGTGGATACGCTTTGTCTCCAATTAGTACTGGAGACACTTGGACCCCTTCCAATGTAATCACCTTATCAGGGCGAGAAATTCCCTTATACTTTCTATGAAAGAGTGGGGATGAATGGAGGATGCGTGCATCATGCGCCACACCATTAAAACCAGCAAACACATCACGGAACAGAAGGTTAGTGTCCACAACAGCCTGAAGAACTATGGAATAGTATTTTTTGCGACACACATAATGCTCAGGCTCATCTTCTGGCGCCCAGATCTCAATGTGGCTACCATCCACGGCGCCCATACAGTGTGGAAAGCCGTATTGTTTGAAGCCCTCAAGGACAGTATCCATGCTTACAAAGCCAATAACGGAATCAAGCAGTATAACATTTATAGCTTTGCATACTTCTTTTACAATTTGGCTAACAGTAGCCACTCCAATACCAAACTGTGCGGCAACAGTGCGATAACAATTTGGGGTTGCTAATTTCCAAAAAGTGATCACCACTCTTTTTTCAGGTGAAATAGGAGTGCACATATTGGTAGTGTCATGTTGAAGTGCAGTGCGCAGCACATCAACTAATTTCATAACTACATGTTTAGGCATTCTAAAATCTGCACTCCATCTGTCGTCAGACTAACTGTTCCCATTAACCACTGTCTCCCACCAGTCATTACTTCTTTGTAGTGTCCATAACAGGCGTTGTGTTGGAAGAGTTGTCTCTACTTCATGCAATGTTTCTCCACGAACCCCCTGCGTTACCATCGATGAACCAACAGCTTGGCAATGTAGTGCTGAAAGAATCTGGCAAATGAATAGAGAAGTCAATTAATCCAACTTCATCGTTCACTACTAGTAGATTTTCTATGCATGTGTTTTTGGGTGCGCATGTGTTCATATTTTAGACTTATCTATTTGCACAACCCCGGATAGGATCAGTGAAGTGTTGCCTATCACTTCGGCTGTTGCATGTGTTTTTATGATGTAAAAAAATCATGCCTACGGCATCTCGGGCTGGCTAACAAATATATATAAAGAACAAAGTAACTAACTAACTTCCTAAATTAATAAAATAATTCCTAAATCTCATTGGGTCAAGCAAAATGGAATACTACCGGTGGCCAGTTAATGTCATCCCGTTAATTTATAAGTGTCTATAAAATGCTAAGTAAACCTTTACCAACCCGTAATGTCAGTCGACACAGATTTTGACAAGTACTAACACCTACCTTTTAAAAAAAACAACCAAACACCTGTATCTTAGCTTGCAGAAATTATAAACCTACCCGCAGCACATCACAGGAAATCTGCACAAGTTCTTGTGCACAATCTTCGTCGCCTTCAAGCATTTCCATCAAAAGGTTAAGGAAATTAGTCAGAATAAGTAAAATCTCAATAATGTCCTGGGGAAACATCCTGCAAAAAAGCTGAATTGGCTTCCCTTTACATTTATGTTTTACCGGAGCCTTGACTTTTGATCTACTTCATGTAAAATGTACGATACAGGAACAATTAACCCTATTGTGGAAAAAGATAGATAAAATGAGCACTGAATTGCATACAATGAATCAAGAGATAATGGATGCATATGAAGCATGCCATACATTACTAGAGTGGGTGCGATACATGTTTTTAAATGGTGAAAAAAAGAAATTGCTCTCATGGATTTTCTAAATATTAGATTACAATCCTGTATCTTAAGCACTCAATCTTGCTCTCCCGCACACCCAATGACAGCCTGTCCCCCAATGACATCCCGTCCCCGTCCCCCAATGATATCCCCCCCATTGCTCCCATGATATCACTCCAACACCCCCCATGATATCCCATTCCCCCCGACTCTCCCTCCCCAATTCTGGACCCCATTGCTTTGCTTTCCCTGTTGCTCTCCCACAGCCCCCATGATATCCCTTCCCCCCACTGACTCTCCCTCCCCAATTCTGCACCCCATTGCTTTGCCTGCCCCGTTGCTCTCCCACAACCCAATGATATCCCGTCCCCCAATGATATCCCCTCCATTGCTCCCAT
>QEPC01001423.1:1829896-1939310 GCA_003113815.1 Sphenodon punctatus | reverse complement strand
AGGAGGAGAACCAGTTATGGACAGAGCCACAAAAGCCAAGGGAGTGAAGGGAATCCAGCAAGAGTGAGTGGTCAACAGTATCGAAGGCAGCAGAGAGATCAGGCATGAGCCCGCCACGCTCATCTGAAAGCGGCCTAAGAGACTTGCCTGAGATCACACAGGCAATCTGGGAAAGAGCAAGGTACTGTGCCATCTTTCCTCTGATATTTGTCCCTGTTTCAAAACATCAGCTTTAAGCAAAGACAAAGCCAAGACTCTGGAGACCTGGATTTTATTGCTAGGTCTGCTACCAGCCTATCGTGTAACCCTGTTCGAGTCACTTTACCTGTCTGCTTTACTTTCTCTGTCTGTGATACAGTACTGTCCTTTGTAAAATATTCTAAGATCTGCCTAAAAGCTGGATATTGTTATCTTAAAAGTATGAAAGTGCCCTTGGTTGTGACACTCTCTGCTGCCGTCAGTAGCCTGCATGGTTCCTGTTCTAATCATATTAGCATTATTAGTCAACAGTTTAATAGGAAAGTGCTGGCACAAATGAAAGGCAAGGCAAAAGTGTTTGTTGATCTTTTTTGAAGAAAAGTCAAGGTGACACGCTGGCAGCCTTGTTCTTTTCTTCCTCTGCATGAGTCCTACACCTGCCTCCTGCCCTGCTCTCTTTCGGGCCTTTTTTTAATAATTTAAAGTTTTTGTTAATAATTATGGGGCTACATTCTTAAAAGTAGTGACCTGGAGAACATAGGGACACCTGTCATTGATGGGATCCAGCCTCATTGGTCACTCAGGTTTGCAGCCGTGGGGTGCTCTTCGATCCACTGCTGCACCTGGATTGTAAGGTTGTGACATTTCACCAACTCCAACTGGTGAGAAGGCTGCAACCTTTTAAAAATCCTATTCAGATCTCGACTGGTTGCCGTCATCTGTGTCTTTGTAACCTGGAGGTTAGACTAATGTGCTCTAAGTGGGGCTGTCTTTGATGACTGTTTGGAAGCTGCAGTCAGTGCAGAATGCAGCCGCTCGTCTTCTGACAAGGGTGGATCGCCAGGAGCACATTACACCAATGCTCCAGAGTTTCCAATGGTAACTAATAGCTTTCCAGGAACAATTCAAGGTGCTGGTTTTGACTTATAAAGCCCTTAGCAGCCTGGGCCCAAAATATCTGGAAGATTAACTCTTCCCTCATGTCCCACCGTGACCTCTGAGGTCAGCCAGGAGCGCCCTCTTTCAGGTACCATCTACCCACCATGTTTCCACAAAGGCCTGCAGAGAGGCATTCTTGGTGGCTACTCTACAGTTTTGGAACTCCCTCCCCTTGGAGATCAATCTAAGCCCAAGCCTGCTCATCTTTAGGAGGTGATGTATGACCTTTTTGTCTGACCAGACATTTGGCAGGCAGGGGTAGGGCTTACTTGATTTTATTCAGTTTTCTTTCTTGTATTTTAATATATCAGGGGGGTTGGGGATTTTATTTGGTTTTATTTAAGAATTTGTGAATATTCTTTTTGTCAGGATCAGGGCCCAACACAGTTACTGGGTAAGACCCCCCAAGCCCCCTGTGTGCAGTATGTGCACCACACAAGTTGTGTATGCCTCATAGTCCCTGTAATGGGAGTACATGTGGGTTGCGGGTGCCCGCCCGCAGCACATGTGGCATGCACCAGGCTTGGGACTGGCCCCACCCTCTACTGGAATTAGCTTAGCTCTCTTTATTCCTCATATAGTCCTTATCAGTATTATTTAGCCTCTCTATACAATGGGTTGCCTCTTGACCTGGCACACCACCCTCAAGCCAGATGTCCTTATTCTAGTTTCCCCACTCTTCTAGGGTATCTGGGCCAGGCATACTTCCTCTGCAACCCAATATAACCCTCCCAGCTCAGAAATCACCCTCTGAGCTCCATGCAGCTCCTCTAGTGCAGTCTCCTTCCTCCTTACTGAGCTGTAACTCAGCTTTAGTTGGCGCTTGCCACACCCAAACCCGTTTCCTTCTTAGGTGCTATCCTCCTGTTTGTTCAGTGCCTGCCACTTGACTCCACAAGCACCTGCAACTGTCCAGTGCTACCTCTCTTGGCCAGTAGCCTGCAAGGACTCTGCCCTACCACAGACACCTTAAAGCAGAGGTGGGGAACCTTCAGCCCGTGAGTCACTTCTGGCCCATGGGGTTTTTTCCCATGACCTGCCAACCTCTAAGGCCTTCCCCATGTGTGCAGGCCATTGCCCAGCTCTCTGTGGCCCGAGTGGGGCTTTGTGGGCCGCACAAAATAATGAGGCCTACATAATCTAAATGACCTGCCCGGAGCTGCTGCAGGAGCCCAGCTGCAGCTGCTGCACGGTCTGCGCCCGGATGGAGGCAGAGCCCTGCAGGGTCTACATGCCGTGCTGCACCGCCGGGCTCCACTGCTACCCGCACCCAGGTGCCAAGCTGCCCCTCCAGGTGCTGGGCCAGGGCACCTGTGCCTGCGAGCGGGCTGCTGCTGCCGACAACGCCACTGGGGATGGGGATGGGGCCAGCGCCAATCCAGGCACAAGTGAGTCCAGGAGCGAGGCAGCATGTGCGTGTGTGTATTCTGTGTGTGTGTGTGTATTCTCTCTGTGTGTGTGTGTGTGTGTGTGTGTGTGTATTGTAATAGTTTTACTTTGAATTGTTTGATTGCTTAATTAATATTTAATTGATTTAAATTAATATTTAATTGATTTAAATTGATTTCGATGTGTGGCCCCCAGTACGTTCGGGGACCAACAATGTGTCCTCTGGCCTCAAAAAGGTTTCCCACCCCTGCCTTAAAGGGAGCTGATTTTCTGAACACAAGTTTTTAGTATGCATTTACAGCACAAGGCTCCTTGTCCACGTTACAAAATGTTTCTGATTTGCTTCTGGAAAAATGTTTGGGAGACAAATCAGGCGCAGGATTTGTACGTGCGCATGTTAACCCGCTGTGTTGTTGGCGGTAATCTCTCAAGGAATTCAGAGCTGGTGCAAGCTGGTAAATCCAGCTCTGCATTCCCCGGGAGTTTGCCACCAAAAACATGGAGGTTTAACATGCTCATGTACAAATCCTGTGCCTGATTTGCCTCCCAGAGATTTTCCAGGAGACAAATAGGGTGCATTTTGTAATGTGGGCAAGCAGCCTAAGTCACATAAATTTTGCTTGTCATCGACCATTAGCTTAAAGCATAGTTATTATTAAATTATTATTTACTATTTATGTGGTGCCAGCTATGTACCTGAGTGCTTCACAGTCAGGCCTCCACTGGAAGGGAGTTCCATAGGCGCGGCGCAGCCACCAAGAATGCCTTCTCCTCTGTGGCCACCTGAGAAACTCGGGGGACCTCGAGCAGGGCATCCCCAGACAACCACAGGGGCCAATCCAGAACACGGGAAGTGAGGCGGTCTCACAGATAGGCAGAGCCCAGACTGTTTAGGGCTTTATAGGTTAAAACCAACACCTTGAATCGGGCCCAGAAAACCACCATCAGCCAGTGCAGAGAACGGAGCACTGGTGTAATATGCTCCCAGCAGCCCAGTCCCACTAGGAGACGGGCAGCCGCATTCTGCACCAGCTGCAATTTCCGAGCCGTCACCATGGGTAGCCCCAAGTAGAGCGCGTTACAGTAGTCTAACTGAGAGGTGATGAAAGCATGGGTGACTGTGGCCAGGTCGGAGTCCAAAACAAATGGCCGAAGCCGTCGCACCAGATGCAACTGGCGTAAAGCACTCCTTGCCACAGCCTCCAGCTGGAAATCCAGGAGGAGCTGCGCATCGAGGAGCACCCCTAGACTCCGTACCTGGGAGGTCAAGGGAGGACAGACCCCATCAATGATGGGGGCCGCCAATTCCATCACCTTCCCCATTAACATCACCTCTGTCTTGTCAGGATTCAGCCACGGTCGTGTTTCTAATTCAGAAGAGGGTTGTTGCGGGGGATGGAATCGTCATCTGCTGAGTGTAGTTGGCCAGTTTTTTTTCACTGGATGTCACGGGTTAGAGCAGAAATCCCAAACTATGAATCGAGATCTCAAAATAAGGATAGAATCATGATCTATCTGACTGATATTGGGTAACCTTTACATGGTATTGTTGCTGTGTGAGATCATGAGATGATATTTGAGACTCAAAATTGGGTCAAAAAGTTAGAAACCATTGTGCTAGATTTTGCAGGAGGACATCTTTTTTCTGTTCTTTTATAATCAAAAGAACTAATTAGATACATAAATACAATCTCTGATGCAGAGAGAGAGAGAGAGAGAGAGAATGAATATTGCTGTGTTAAGAAAAGCACAGGACTCAGGAAGATGAAAACTGAGTTCTCTTTCCAGCTCTGCAGCTGACCAGCTGAATGAAGGTAACTTGTATAATAGATGTGTGCCACAGTTTTCCCCATCATTTGCAAAATGGGACATGCTTGCTGGAGTGTTGCAAAGCTCAATAGATGTCTGTAAAATGCATTGAAATCTTTAAAGGGAGAGACACTATGTATTAGAACACGATAACCATAGTAATGTAGGTGCTTAGTCTTTTCTTAAAAATAAAAAATGTGCTTATTTTAAGGATGCTTCTTTTTCTTGGCTGATTTCCATCTATTTTTTATCCTCTGAAATTGAATTGTTTCCACTTGAAACTTTACTAAACTCCACTTCTCAATAGTTGTCATTAGCTCAGTCCATCTTTGAATGATGAGTAGCTTTGTATCTTTCGTCGCTTTTTCTGATGTAATTTGCATGGTTTTCTGATTCTGTTTCTCTTCCTTTTCCTTTTTTGCTCCCTCTCATCCATTTCTTGCTTTTCTCTCTCTGAATTTTTGTCCTCTCCCCACCTCTTCCCCAGTACCCAGGGTTGTTTATCCTATGGACCTTGTTCTCAGGATGTGGAATGAAATTTGACACTCAGGGAGGCAGGAAACCCAAAGGGAGAACTGGTCTGTCGGGATTATTTTTTTCAAGGTTTTGCTGAAAATTGTATTTATAGCTTTTGAAAGAATTTGAGCAGATGTGCGCTGCCATCGCACATTTGTGACCAGCTGGGCATATAAACACAGGGAAATAAGATGGTAGCACTACTGATATTATAGAAATATTTATAGGGAAACAAATTACAAACGCCCAACAGCTCTTGGACACCACACCTGCTGCCTTCTGTGCTCCCACTTCCAGAATATCTTGATAACTCCTCTGAGGGGCTCTCTGTTTGCAGCAACATGTTGCAAGCACACAGGGTGCTTACAGATGAGACAGTACCATAGCCTGGAATAGCCAGCAGCAGCTCCGGGGCTACAGGCCTATCTATTAGGTGCCTGCCAGATGTTCGTCACTCACCTGCCATGGGGCTCCTACTTACGGTGTCATCCTATGGGTGAGGTCGATGATGATGTGTGGGCCAATCTGGAGTAGTACACTCCCCTGTGGCTACCTCCTGTTTGTTGGGTGGGCCACGGTGTGCCCACATGGCCGCCCCTGTCTATTGGAGTGTGCTCAGCCTCTGCGTGCATAGAGTCTCAGGAGCAGTAGTTACTAGGGTGGTCTGGGGAGCAACCGCATCTCATGGGTGGGGGCAGAGTGCAGTGCTGACCTGGTTTTTGGGGTGCCATGCTCAACCCGGTGAGTGGCGACTGCATGGGGTCTCTTTTCACCCACAGTGCGATTCCCCCAACCACTTTGCACCAACACAAACTCTTTGCACTGATACATCTCAGTGCAAAGAGTTTCAATAGGTCTTGCATCAGTGGTAAAGGCTAGTATTAACACAAAGTAGATGGAGGACCACATAGATAATGATTTCAAGGGGATATGATTTGTCAGAGAGGTCACCATGGTGACTTTCAATGGAGCCTGTGAAATCTCCACCCTACCCTACCCTGCCCTCTTCCCTGCAGGAGATCCCAACAGCTCATGCAGCTGTGTGCCCACGTGCAGTAACATTTTGCTCTTCAGGGAAGCTGCACAGGTTGTGGACACCCACAAGACCTCAGTTTGACCCCTGTCAGAGATTGCCATGGGCCACAAGGTTGTGTGCATGTGCACATTGTTTGCCACAGGGAAGGCCTACAAGTCCTCAGTCTCCTCATGCTAATATAACAGAGAGTGTTACTACTTAGAAGAGCTTGCTGATGTAAAGAAAACTATGATTCTGTGTCCTTCCCATGACCTTTCTATAATGGTAAAGGGAATGGCAGGAAAGGCCTATGAGGAGAGGCTGAAAGAAATGGGAATGTTTAGCCTAGGAAAAATAGGATTAAGTAGAGGAGAGAGACATGATCACAGTTTTTGAATAAAGGCTGCTTATAAGCAAAATGGTGCACACTTGTTCTCTCTGGCCACTGAGGAGAGAACCAGAATTAAAGGGCTTAAATGAAAAGGTGAAAAAATATGCTTAACATTAGGAAGAATTTTCTAACTACCAGAACAATTAAGCAGCAGCATAATTTGCCCTGGGAGGTTGTGGAGGCCCTGTCGCCAAAGGTTTTTTAAAATATACTAGATCTCTCAGGAATGATGTAGGTAATATGGTTCTTGCTTAATGGCAGGGGGGTTGGACTAGCTAATTTTGGGGGTTCCTTCCAAACCTATTGTTCTATATATTTCCCATACCTCTGCCATGTCATTCACTAATTATCAGGGCCCTTATGATAACCCATGAAAATAAAAAAATCAGAGAGACTCTCTTGATACATGATTTCCCATAATAGCCTAAAATTTCAACAGGCTAAAATCTCTCCTGAATCCATTCCATGATGTCGCCTTTAAGATTTAATACAGTGATGATCGAGTCATGGCAAGTGCAGATGAGGTTCAGAATCCAGACCAAGGCAGAGCTGGTGCTGGATCAGGGCTAATGTGTGGGAATGGGGAGTAGGGGACTTACCATAAGTCATGCAAATAGCCAGAGGGGCAACCAGGAAGTCTTTGAAGGTACAGACCATGAGGTTGGAGCCAGTAGGCAAGATAAGGAGATGAGCCGGTGTGTAACATCAAGGTTCAGACAGGAGGTCAGAGACAGTTACGTCAATCCACAGGGCAGATTGTGTACAGATTCAAGAACTGCAGAAGTAACAAACTGATCAGGATCAGTACAAACCAGGGCTGAGGGAGAGAGAATGATTGCAATCAGGGACCCATGTTCACTGTGTTTTCCCCATTAGTGGCAATGGGGAAGATACAGTGAATGTGGGTCCCTAATTGCAACTTGATCCTGCCTAATATTCTGCCAGTTATCTCCCTCAGGAATCTTCCTGCCTCTGGGCCTTGCGTTAGCCCACCTGATGGAGAAAACTTTTCTTTTCCCCTCTTCAGTGTCCTTACTGGCAGAGGCAAGGGTTGATTAAGGGATTTTGTCTATTGCATTTAAGCTGCAAAGTGTTTAGGAACGCACCATCTCAAAGTACGAGGAGTACAAGTATTATCACACCTCTGATCACTGTACTAGTCCTTTTCCCTAGCTCCCTGCCCAGATTTTAGAATGTAGATTAAGAAAAAGGAAAAAGAAAAACAGAGCTAACACCTCACCCAAGATGGGCTTGACAGTGCAACCTTAGTTTAGGACCAAATTCCCTCAGTGCACCACATAGTAGAGAACCATCATTACTCAGCCCGATGAACCCAACCCTGCTCACTATAAGACTCCCACTTCAGTAGCAGGACATAGCCTACTCTCCAGGGGCAGCTGCATTAGCATAACCTTACCCAGGATAATACAGGAATGCTGACTGGGGTGCTCATTGGGGCCTTCCTCTTCTCAGGAGCAGCATTGGTTCCCTTTCCCCATTCTCCCTGCAGGACTTACCAACACCCAAGGTTGACACATGATGAAGGGTGTGATTTTTAAGCACACTCCCTAACGTGTAATCAGATACATCTATAAATAGTTGAGTAGGCAGGGTGCCATGTGTTAGAACAGGGCTGATGGAGAACTTCATTGTGGCTTATTTTTATTTGGCCCCTTTGCAATTCCTGGATCTAGCCATGAATGGATCTAGGTCCTGCCCTCAAGAACTGAAAGAGCAAGCTCAGGGGAAGGGAGTGGAGGTGAGGGTATGCACTCAAGGGCAGGGGAAGAGTCCATGGTACAGATCTGGACTATCCCTACCCTTCTTTTCCCCATCCCCCTGTCTATAGATTGTAAGCTCTCAAACAGGGACCATGTCTATCTTATTCTCTGTAAGCGCCAGGTACATTGCTGGCGCTATATAAATGCTAATGCTAATGCTAATAAATAAAATAATAATAATAATAATAATAATCCTGACCCCACACCTCTTAAGCATCCCTGTCCCCACCCTACCCCGATTCCTATCCATCCCCTGGAGCTTTTACTAATATTCAAAGTGGCCCACAGGAGGGGAAAAATTCCCCACTCATGTATTAAAACATCTGTTAACTAGCACTATACAATACATCATATGAGGTTAGCCTCTGCCAGGTAAAACATATTTAAACCTAGAGCTAGCAAGTCTATATGATATGTTCATTAAAACAAGCAGTCCAAATCACATCCTTTACCACATGCCAACATCACATAGGGTGCTAACAAATGTGAAGCTGGCTCAGTAGGGCCCACTTGGGCCCGCCTGGGCCAGTGTCATGTTGGCATGTTTGTTCTGGGCCTGCCAGATGTGGGCCCAGTACAAACCCCACCCAAAGTGGGCCTGAACTGGGGACCCAGAACAAAGTGGGCCCAAAGTCTGGGACCAGCCGCTGCCCAGCTGGACTTAAGTGGGTGGAACCAGGTGGGAACGTTTGTTCCTGGTCCCTCCCAGCATAGGGGATTGCCATGGCTGCTGGGGGAAGTTTCTGTGGCCAGAGCTTGCCCTGGCTGGGGGAAGCTCTCCCCTCTCCCGGGTGGAATAGATATCTGAGTGGACATCTGTTAATACCCACAGATGAGCCTCTAAGCAGAGGTTCTCAAACAAGTGGTCCAGGCCCACAAGTGGGGTTGTGCTATCTGAGGATGGGGCTGTAAAGTGATGCACGTAGGGAAAAATAATCCAAACTATGCGCACACAATGCTGGGTACTAAACTAGGAGTTACCTCTCAGGAAAAGGATCTGGGGGTGGTTGTGACCAATACAATGAAATCCACAGCGCAGTGCGCAGCAGCAGTCAAAAAAGCAAACAGAATGTTAGGAATTATTCGGAAGGAGATAGAGAATAAAACAGAGGAGGTCATAATGCCGCTATACAAATCAGTGGCGCGACAGCACCTCGAATATTGTGTGCAGTTCTGATCACCCCATCTCAAAAAAGAGTCAAAGGCATAGCTGAACTGGAAAAGGTACAGAGAAGGGTAACAAAAATAATCAAGGGCATGGAAGGGCTCCCATATGAGGAGAGACTTGGTAGGTTGGGGCTCTTCAGTTTAGAGAAGAGACAACTGAGAGGAGATATGATAGAGATCTATAAAATCATGAGTGATGTGGAGCTAATAAACAAGGAGCAGTTCTTTACCCTCTCAGTTAGTACTAGAACTAGGGGACACGCCATGAAACTCATGGGTGGCAAGTTTAAAACAAATAAAAGAAAATACTTTTTCACTCAGCATATAATTGGGTTGTGGAATCTACTACCAGAGGCTGTGGTAAGGGCCAGTACTATAGCTGAGTTTAAAAGAGCTTTGGACACGTTTCTGGAAGATAGGTCAATTAGCAGCTATTAGCCAGACAGGATCAGGGAACATGACGGGAGCTGGGGGAAAACAACAGGGAATTGATCCCCCATTGTGATCTGTTGGGTGCTTCTCCCAAGCCACCGTGATTGGCCACTGTCGGAGACAGGATGCTGGGGTAGATGGACCATTGGTCTGACCCAGTATGGCACTTCTTAAGTTCTTATGTAATCCCAATTGATATATAATATGGCCATTTTTATATGGACACAGCTGAGGGGCTGATCCGTGGGGGCTGGATGGAGTAACCACACACCCACTCCAGGTGAGTGTGGAGAAATTCAAATGGACACCGGGACAGGGAGGTCACAGGAAGTCATGGCACCCACTTGCCAACACCCAACCACCCAGCCCTCTACCGAATGAACATGCTCACCATTTACACGGACAGTTGCTCTACTGGTTTGAGGAAGGTCATGCCCCCCCCACCTCCAAACATGATGTTAAATCCCTAACAACCAAACAGTTTGTGGCAACGTGGGTGCACAACCTCTTCTAGGCCCAGAGCACTTGATGGAGCAGAGCCCGGGAGAGGCGTCCCTATTTTTCCCTGGTTTGGTTTGGTTATCTACTGTTTTAAATAATTGTTTTGTTTTGTTATGAGCAGCATAGTTTGTGTTCTTATTCCTGCAGTGGATGATCTGCTCTCCTCAGCCAGGAGTGGCAGGCAAGGCTGTTGATGTGTGTTCCCACCATTCTTGTGATGCTGTTCTCTTATCAGTACAGCCCTGGATTATCCACTCCAATGAGTCCTGGCATCGCACTTTGGGCTGCTTGTGTGGTTCGTTCTGCGTCTTGTTCCTCGCCTTGAACCTGACATCCCTGCCACTTTGACCTAACCTCTCTGTGCAGCAGGTGTATGCATGGGTGTTACCTCCCATTGGGCATTTTTACACACACCTTAGGGGCGCTTTTAGATGAGACACTAAATGTGCCTTATTTGTGAAACAAGCGCATTTTTCGTCTGCTCGTCTGAAATCGCAAACCGTTTCAATTGCGCATGTTCTAACTTTCAAACCGTCCGTGTGTCGTTTTTGAAATGTGGGGGTCACACAGACGGTTTCAGATTCTGACGCGTGTTTGTAGGATTCCGATTGTGTAAACTAAACATGCGCGTGATTTACAAATAAACGCATTTGGGTTGCCATGTAAGCGTCATTGCGCACGCACATGCGCAGTAACACAATAACAGCCATTTTGTGTGGCATGCTTGTCTTGCCGATCCTCATTCTGAGCCGACGGCTGTTGAGATGCGGTCGCTGCACAGAGAAACTGCTGGCTGGCCTGTAGCCGTAACCTCCTCACATGATTCGTAAGATATGAGCACTGCTGGAGAGGGCTTTATTTCTCAAATAAATTGCAAAGAATTGTGTTGGGTGGAGGGGGGTTTGTTTGTGGTGGAGACCGTAAAGAAATTTTTAAGGTTTGTGTTGTGTGAGGGAGAGGGGAGGGAGACCAGGAAAGGTTGCTACCTGCAAGCGTTGGGACAGAACACAGGTCTTGCAGAAGGCGTGTGTCGAAGCCCTGCAAAGTTCAGAAACGGCTGTATCCCCAGGGAGCATTAGGGATGGGCGAATGCAGTTTGGCAGCTCAGAGTTCGGCCCGAACTCGGCCTGTTCGGATGGCCGAACTTGAACCCAAACCCGAACCCAAATGCGAACATACCGAACACCGAACGGCAAAATGGCCGAACAGTTCGGTCAGTTCGGATCGCGTTTGGGTGAGTTTGGGTGGCAAAAAATGGTTCACTGGAAGGTCAAACATGACAGGGAGGTGTCAGTCACTGAGGAGCAGACTTCCAGGCACCAGGGGTGGAGAGGCTTGCAAGAAACAAAACTAATTATCTGCCTCCCCCCTTCCCAACAACTTCTGAGCTAGTCACTGTTCCTGAACTGCAGGCGTTGAGTAGGATTTTTAGATTGCTTTAAGTTTCATTTCAGTTTTGTAATGAAATGAAACTTAAACCATAAACTGAAACCTTGTGTTATGCACTGTACAGACTCATTGCGTATGTAATGTATGTATTTCACTACAGACTCCTCTTCTGTTTGTGATTCCCCCCCATCCCATATATATGGGATAGATAGATAGATAGATAGATAGATAGATAGATGTAGGAGTTAGCTTAGTGATAGAGATAGCATTAGTGATTTAGTTTTAGTGTTTGTAGGAGTAGGCCTGTGTACTTATTAGATAATCCATTCAGTTCATAGCATTTAGAATAGTTAATAGCAGTTAGATTTAGTGTAGATAGATAGATAGATATATTAGATAAAAAAAATAAATTAAAAAACCCCATATAAAAACAAAAAACAAAAACAAAACAAAAAGAAAACCATATAAAACCCAATAAAAAACCAAAAAAAACATATAAAAAACAGAAAACCACCCATAACAACATTTCCCGATTGGCCGAACCAAACAGCCGAACGGCCTAACTGAACGGCCTATTCAGACGACCGAACAGAACAGCTGAACCCGAACTCAGTGAACTAGCCGAACTGCCGAACCGAACGGACGAACCGAACGCAACCGAACCGAACCGAACTACCGAACCGAACGCAGCCGAACCGAACCCGGACCGTGATCTGTTCGCCCATCCCTAGGGAGCATTGTTTTTCGGGGGTGGGGGTGGTCTGTAGTGATTTTTATTATGCGGCAAAGTGACCAAATGTGGTGAGTGAAGCCCCACAAAATATACTTAGGAAGTTGGTGATTTAAATTCAGTTTATTTTAATTCATTTTTTAAACGGTGAGATTATCTACCATTGCACGTGCAGAAAATGCCCGCGCATGTGTTTTGATAGGCGGCAGCCATTTTCTGATTCCTCATTTCAGCTCCTTTCACCTCACAGGACCCTGTGCTTGAACACTGCTAGCGCAAGATTTCTCCAACAAATATGGTGCTTGTGTGCTGAGGTAGGGAGAGTGTTTTGTTCACAACAGTCATTCATCTACAGACTGCAGACAGGGTTTTTTTGTTGTTGTTTTTTTAAGTCTCTTCTTGTCTTCCACTATCACCAGCTTGTATGAGACATTTCCACACAATTCTTACAGAGAGGGATACACCCTTTTTCTTTTTCATTATGCATATGGCTGTCTCACTGAGTGGAATAAAAGATAATACACAACCACATGAAAGGTTATACTTTCAGTCTCTTTTTTTCACTGCAGATATTGTGAACTGATATGTCTTATGCCTTTTTCTAGCTTCTAGCATGCCAAGAAATGCTGTGGGCTTCCTTGCATACCAAGAACCTTGAACATTCTGCTACATGACCCTTCCAGATGCTCTGAAGTAATTTTCTTGTTCCCCCTATTCATTGCCTCCATCCCTCCCTCTTTACCTCCCTCAACAGGTCTTCTGGAACGGAGCCCTCAATCCACCCAGTCCTCACCCGCGGGTCAAGTTCGGGAGCCAACTGACGGCAAGTGCCTCCACTAGAGGAGCTCCTAGATCGATTCCTTCACCTCTCAAATGAAGGAGTGTGTCCTCGTGTGTGTGGAAGTCATGTTATTCGTACAGGTGGACTACCCACTGGTGGGGAGGTGCATGGCAACGAGTCACCTGATGAAGAGGAGCATGGAGACTCGGGGGAACAAATGCCACATCACCACACGCAAGCAATGACCTCAGATGATGATCAGGATGATGGAGCCGCCGACAGCGATACACAGCAGTCCAGCAGGACCATGCATGAACCTCCACTTATCATACTGGAGATGGTGGAAGCAGACAACCAAGGCGCACAAAGTCTGTTGAGTGCTGATGTGACTCAGCACTCAACAGATGGGCAGTGCTTGAAATACCATATTAGTTTGCTGGATACATTCTGTGTTTGCATCCATTTCGCACCATACATGACAATTGCATTGTGCACATTGAAAGAAAAAGAAAACTTAAACCAATTAATTCCAATATTGTTTTCAGAAAGAGAGTTATTATGCAGATATCAAGCTTAGCATTCACATATTAATCATCTTAGTATTATGAACATTCTATCCTTTAAATTATAATGCTTGCAATGTATCAATGCACAAGTACTTAAGGTGCGGTAGACAGAACTTGTTTGAAGACAAGTGTACACATTATGAGTGATGATGATGATGCCAAGCATGCCACCGATTACATGTGTGTGTGTATACACACACACACACACACACATACACACACATATATAAAAATACACATATACTATATTGCCAGATAGGAATATAAAGATAATCCAAAGTAACGTTGGTGAGAAACCGATGCATGCATTTGGGAACTAATGTTATAATTTTTTAATTTCAAAACAGGTGCTGACATCCCTGGTTCCAGTTCTGATACGACAACATGCACCAAGAAAAAAACCCCTGCCGAACACATGCAGAACCTAAGAAAGCAGCGAGCGAGGATCTGTATCACGCTTGCTAGGGAACTTTCCAAGCAAAGCAGGGCTGCCATGGCTTTCCAAACATCGATGAAGGAGGCCGTGCTGGAGATGGGGAATCATCACCAATCCTTGATGGAGATGCTAGACAGGCAACACAAAGAAAGACTGATGTGTCAATGGATAACATGCAAGAAAATAATCTCTGAACTTTCAAGGGTGGCCAGTGCTGTGGAATCAATTGCTGAGACAGTATCCAAAAACACAAGATCACAGCCTCTATGCAATACTTCCCCGGTTCATGCAACACCTCGCACAGTTGTGCAACCTGCCGCATCCTCCTTTTCAGCACCCGCTTCAGCCCAGACAAGCAACATGCATAGCCCGCTTGAAAATACTGTGAAAGGGAAGGGGAAGCATAAAAGGCAGCGTGTTCACCGCCAAATTCTGCCTCGAGAACGTTTCTCACCTTAGAGTTAGGTCCTACGATACAACGGATTGTGCTTGTTATGGATTGTGCACAATTGTGCACAATACGGATGCAACGTATTGTGCTTGTTTCTTTGGGGAGGTATTTTTTGTATGTTTAAAAATTAATACCAATATTTCTGTTAAATATGGATATGCCTCAGTAGTAGATCGCCCATAGACATAGGAGATATACCCCCCAATACCTTGGGGGTGGGGATTTTTTATGTTTTAAAATTAACACCAATATTTCTGTTCAATATGCATATGCTTCACTAGTAGATCGCCCATAGACATAACACCATGAGTAACAAAGAACTACACTCCGCAAAGAGCCAGTCGTCGCGTTGCACCGTCCGGAACCAAGCCTCGCCGTGGTACACTCTGCAAAGAGCTAGGCATCATATCGCAACATCAGGAGCCAAGCCTTGCCACGGTGTGCTCTGCAAAGAGCCAGGCATCGTGTCGCTCCGTCATGAGCCAAAGCTCACTGTGGTACGCTTTGTAAAGAGAAACCCATTTAGGCCAAGGAGGATTGTTTGCATGACCCAGCCCTACCAGGGTTTGATTTCGCGACTGATATTTGATTGGCCAAAGCATTCCAAAGCTGTCACTGTAACCATTGTTGTTAAATGGCAAATAAAGAACTGTACAACAAAGAAACCCGACTCAATCGAGGATGGATAGCACGATACCAGTAGGCACCATTAGAATGATTAGAATCATGAGACTGCATCTGGGTGCAGATTGGTAGAGCCCGATTCATAATAGCGCAGAGTGTGACACAGCACAGGGTTGTAGTGGTAAGGGAACCCCAGTACATGTAGGACCATAAATAAAGTTCAAATGACTACATGGGTGTGAAAAGAACTCTCTATTGTTGGCCTCTTGTTTTGCTTTTGCTTAAACCATGGGACACTAATCAGTCCCATGGCTCCGCCTCTTGGGTCCATTAATAACCTCTGAGGTAGTGGAGGAGCAGCAGGGGATCAGAACCTCACACTTGCACTCCACCTCCTGAAATCTCCCCACCCTCCACTTCCAAATGACAGTAGTTCCTCCAACTGCTGTGACTTTCAAGAGCCAATAACTGGGGAGCACGGGGGCAGCCCCTTCCTTAATCTCAGTTCCTGTAGGTGGCAAGCAATTGCAACTCCACAATCCCAAGTGGCAGGGCTCTTTTACATAACATCCTGTCCCCTTATCCCAACTCCTGTCAGCTTCTGCTTAGGGGAACGTTGTCTGCATGAGACGCCAGGGCGGTGGCCAAAGCAGAATGAAAATAAACTCTCTCTTTTTACCACAGGAGTGGGAAACCTACAGCCAAAGGACCCAAAGTGGACTCAGCTAATTTTTATTTTCCCCTTCTACAGGTGCTGAATCAGTTCTGTGAATCAAAACTCTCCCCTCAGGCACGAGAGTGAGCTTTGAGGGGAGGGGAGTGGAGATGAGATTGTGCACTCAAAGAGAGGAAATGGTTCTGTGGCACAGATGATGAATCCGTGATCGGGACTCTCTGCTGTCTTTGTCTATCCCAAGCACATCCTAAGCATTCCATCCTCAGCTCCCAGCCAGGCCATGGAGCTTAACATAGTTATCTAAAGTGGCTTGTGGAAGGGAAAGGTTTCACCTACCTTGATACCCGACCTTTTATTTAAACAATTAATGTCCCTTTTCCTGGACCCCACAGTCCCATGTAACACTGACACCTCTTGTTGTCAGCAAGGCAAGACCCAGGAATTTGCTGTTGCAGTTCATGCCATTGCTGCTCACTGGGCCCAAAGGATGGGGGCAGGAAGGGAGAGCATGGCAGCGGTGGTGGTTTCCCCTGGTTGTCCCTACTTACACAACACAACATTATGTGCTGGTTCTTTCCCCACATGGTGGCCCGGAGGTCCACATAGATAACCAATGTGTGGGTGGGTGAGCAGGCAATATGTAGCTTAAGAATTAGGGTATAAAATACGTATTGTGCTTGGTGACTGTGCCACATTTTCCACTTTTCCACACTCACCTAGCACAGCACTGATTAGCACCCAAAATATCAGGGTCCCTTTTCAAAGCTTTCTCCACCTTCATCTCTCCCTTCTCTGCCTTGATGCGCTAGAGCTTGCAGCAATCAATACATATCCAAAGGTCACAGAGACGTACCCACAGCCCTGTGTTCCAAAGAGCCTAGGGCCACAGCTGCTGTGAACCTTTGGACCAGTCTAATCCTGGGAACAAAAACTCATCTAATATTTTTAGCATAGGATCTATTATAAAGCAAAGCTTCTATTTTTATCAATGTTCTATGGTGGGTTTACCATCTATGCACATGTTTTGGGACAATTATGAGAAATACATGTAGCACTGCTTGCATTGGTGCCTGTTAGATGTTGATAGAAGATGTTCTATGCTTTCCTGAGCTGCTTGTCCTCATAAATGTGCATATTGCAATCCTAGAGGATTTTTCCAAAATCGTTGCATGTATTGCCAATGCCAAGGCATATGCCAAGGTATATTCCAAGCAGAAGGCAGGCTTCTGGGCACACCCTGGGTTCCCCTGTAGGATGTTGATTCTTTTTTCCAGTTGCCACGAGAAAAGGGAACCCTTCCAAAAGTGGGGGAAGCAGGGCTGGCACAGGACAATCTGAGGTATCCATCACAGCAGCACCCAACAAAGCTTATTTAGTTAGAGGTTTCACAGATTAGGTATCTAGTATGCACGTACAACATATTTAATGTGTATGTTGATATAACCTTGGACTTTTCCACCATCCGGGTGTGTAACCCCTCTGACCCCGGGTTGGCATACCTTCAAGACTTTAGATGATGAGGGTTGCCTGGTTATGACATCTGACGGCATAGGAAAATCATGTCCCCATCTTGCCTATCAAAAGCATCGGTACTGTACTGTGGTGGACATTTGGATGGAAATGTAAGGGTGGGATACCCATCAGAAGGTCACTGTATGTTACCGCTGCTTTTAGTTTTCTACAGAGGGGATTTCCCATTCCGGTCTTTAACAGTCAATAAACCAAGGGATTCACTTACAAACAAGTTCAGGGTGTCGCTTGCAATGAGCTACATCAACTGCTAGTTTGGCATGCACAAATAATGTTTCGTTTTCAGGAACAATTACCTGTACATGCATAGCTGGAGACAATGCTTTAAAATAAGCCCCCTCAACCCCCCACCCTCAAACCATGGCAACCACTGTCTCTATAGCATTTAGTAAAGCAAAGAAGGGTTTTATTATGACCACATGAGCGAGGCTGAACATGTACCCTGCAAGTTTGTACATGTGGACTTTAGATATGGCGATCACAGTCATGCACAGGTCTGAAATTAACATACATTGCAGACACTTTATGTAGCAGATGACTACGGGGTCTACATAATAACCATCGGTAGTAGTGAGTGGCTTTGAATAATCAGTTTAGGTAATATTTGAACTTCAAGGAATTGAAACTTTAATGTGCTCCACTACTCAACAGGTTTAAGAAGCCATACGAAAACATGCATTCTTTTCATTGTGCCCATGAAAGTCTGACTCCCAGTAGGTACCGAATCGTAAACGAAGACAACATTGAAACATATATGTGGTCTACTTCTACGTTAACATGTATCGGTTATAACTGTCAATTCTTGGAATGCCATAACAGTGGTCAACTTCCAACATTGGCCCATTTGCAGACTGTATATTCATTAATGTGGTGTGTTAATTAAGAAAACTCTCCACAGATCTGGAAATATGTGGGAAAGCTACTCTCCAATAAAAGTAAAGGTATATAACTATGCTTATTTTAAATTTCTATAATAAATATCAACACAATATTGAACAGAGTAAAAACAGTAAGAAATGTAAATAGCATGAAACTTAAACATTTGCAAAGATATTTCTATAAATAGGGACAAGGTTACAGAGGCTATTCTGGCTGTGGTGGCAGCCAACAGATGCCCATATTATGTTCTCGTTCGAAATGAGGGCAAAATGCATCCCTTACTGCACTACCAAGCAGCTTCATGCCTCGCAGAATGTTCCCAACATCTGGAACTCGAATGTTGTTCTCAGGGGCATCAGGTTCTGCATCTTCATTCCAATCGAGGGCTTGCCCATCAGTCTGGACCACGTTGTGCAAAATGCAGCATGTGACCACCGCCTCCGCAGCACTGTCCAGTCGCATGTCCACACACTTCAATTGCATCTGGAAACGGCCCTTGAGCAATCCAAAGGCCCTTTCAACAAAGTTGCGGCAATGATTAAACCGCAGATTGTACCGATCTGCTGCAGGTGACTCTCCATCATCATATACCCTGAGTAGCCATGGGACCTGAGGGTATGCCTTGTCCCCAAGCAATACTGGGTGTACAGGCATGCCCTCAATAACAATGACAGGGTCTGACCTTAGTATCCCCTTGTATTTCCTGTGAAATAGTGGCGAGGAATGCAGGATTCGCGAATCATGGGCCAACCCGGCATACCCCGCATAAACATCCCTGAACAGGAGCTCTGAATCTGCAACTGCCTGCAGCACAATTGAATAATATTTTTTCCAGCACACATAATTTTCTGGTTCCTCCCTTGACCCCCTCCAATCTGGCTTCTGCCCCCTTCACTCCACTGAAACCGCTCTGGCTAAGACTACCAACGATCTTCTTGTGGCTAAATCCAACTGCCTTTACTCTATTCTTGTCCTCCTTGATCTCTCTGGTGCCTTCAACACTGTTGACCTCTCGCTCCTACTTGAATCGTGTCACTCCCTGGGATTCCGGGACTCTGTCCTAAACTGGTTCTCCTCCTACCTTTCTGGCAGCTCCTTCAGTGTATCTCTTCCTAACTCCTCCCCCTCCTCCTCCCTACCCTTCTCGGTCGGGGTTCCCCAAGGCTCTTTCCTTGGCCCTCTCCTCTTCTCTATCTACACCCTATCCCTAGGCAAACTCATTGCCTCCCACGGTTTCCAATACCACCTATACGCTGATGACACTCAACTCTCTCTCTCCCTCTGTTCAAGCTTGTCTCACCAACTGTCTCTCCGATATCTCCGCCTGGATGTCTCAACGCCAACTCAAACTGAACATGGTGAAAACTGAACTCCTTATCTTCCCTCCTAATCCTTCCTCTCCCTCTTCCCTGTCAATTGCCATTGACGGGGTCTCCATCTTCCCTGTCCCCCAAGCCCATAGCTTGGGTTTCATCTTCAACTCGCACCTTACCATCAAACCCTACATTGACTCTGTGGCCAAATCCTGCCGCTTCTTCCTCCACAACATTGCTAAGACCCGCCCTTTTCTATCTGTCTCCTCTGCCAAAACTCTCATCCATGCCCTAGTCATCTCACGCCTCGACTATTGTAACCTCCTCCACGCTGGCCTTCCCCGCTCTCACCTTTCTTCCCTCATCTCTGTTCAAAACTCTGCTGCCAGGATCATCCACCTAGCCCATCGCTTTGACCATGTGCAGCCTCCCCTCTCCTCTCACCACTGGCTCCCCCTTCCTGAGCGTATTCTGCACAAGCTCCTCATCTTCATCTACAAAGCCCTTCACAACCTCGCTCCCCCCACCTCTCTGCCCTGATCTCCCTGCTCGATCACTCCGCTCCTCTTCCATTCCCTCCCTCACCCTCCCACGCCTCCCCTGCTCCCCAACCTTCTTCATCCCTTCTCCCTCGCTGCCCCGCATGCCTGGAACTCCCTCCCTGCCCACATCCGCCTTGCCCCCTCCCTTCGTCCCTTCAAATCCCTCCTCAAAACCCACCTCTTCTGCTCTGACCTTCCTAACTCCTGCTAACCATCCCCACCCATGATTATCCCCCACCTGTTATCTGCAAACTCCCAATGTACTGTAACCAAGCCAAGAACATGTACCTGAGTTCTCGCATTCTCATGATTGTTGCATCCCTTGTGTCTCCCTCTGTTCCCCCTTCCCTGTCCCCCCTCTCCCTGTCTTTAGTTTGTAAGCTCTCGGGCAGGGACCGTGTCTATCTTATTCTCTGTAAAGCACCAGGTACATCGCTGGTGCTATATAAATGCTAATAATAATAATAATAATCAACAGCACCCATACAGTGAGGGAAGCCATGAAGCTTAAAACCATCCATTATTGTGTCCATGCTTTTGAAACCAATGACCTTATGGGGCAGGGTGCCATTTATCGCTCTACACATCTCCTTAACAATAACGCACACTGTTGCAACACACACACACCCAAACTGTGCAACTACAGCACGATAGGAATTTGGTGTTGCAAGCTTCCACAACGTGATTGCCACTCTCTTCTGAGTAGAAATAGTGGCACGCATGTTTGTGGTTTTCTTTCTGAGAGAATTTACTGTTTTTATGAACACATCTTTGCTCATGCAAAAGTCTGAAATCCAACGCTGCTCGGAGTTATTTGGCCCATTGACAACATCCTCCCACCAAGCAGTGCTTTGCTGAAGGGACCAGGCAGCGCGTTTTGTAGGACGGGATTACTCTACTTCATGCAGTGACTCACCAAGCAGGCCTTGCAATGCCATCGATGCAGCAGCAAACTCCGCGGAAAGGCTGGTGATTATCTGTGGTTTAGAAATAATAATTAAAACAACTGTGAATATGTGTGTCTTCTTTTAATGTGCTAAACTGCTGCAATATATTTTATGTAATGTAATATAATTTAACGTGCAAAAGTAATGTATTATATTTGAAAAGGCATGTGTATGCATGTTCAGATGTGCAGTCATGTCTGTCTATTAATAGATCCTGTAAATATGAAAACAGTAGCCGCGTTCATCTTGGTACATCGTATTGCCTACCTTCATCAAATCATTTTGGATGTGTAGCACCAATGCATGGAATCACCAAAATCTTCATCATCATGAAGCATGTAAACAATCTGGTGTACCACTGTGATAAATGCAACACAAACAGTTCAGAGATCCGCAAAAACCTGTGGGTCCATCCTCTTGAGAATAATCAACCACAGCAGTAAACCTTAAAGCCAAAGTGCTCCCTCCCAAACAGAGCAAAGCATTATGGACAGCGTGCCTGAACAAAACAAGCACTCAGCATCATGGGTGTCTGACATAAACATGCACGTTAAAAAACAGCAGGGATGTAACCAACGATCGTGTAAAACGCTTGTTTTACCGAGGTCCCTCAACGCGCATTAGAAAACTACGCGCATGATAGCGGACGTCTAAAATCAATATGTGCATGATTTCCTGGTGCGTTTGCATGCGTGAAATATCAAAGATGCACATTTATGGCGATCGTCTAAAAGCGCCCTTAAAGTGCTGGTCTTTCAATCTTCTGGGTTTACAAGTCCACAAATAAGTTCTGGATGCATTCTTCACACAAACACTGCCCTGAGGTAGCCTAAAGTAGCTGCAGCTGTAGACGCGACGCGAGGGACTGCCATGGAAACCAAGTGACCACAGCTGCCTGGAGCAAAGCAGTTTACCAGGCGAACCTTTTACACACAAAAGTTCTGGGAGAGGTTCTATGCAGAAGTTCAAAGAGCCAGATGTTTAAGATCTGGGTGAGTGATTTAGACACACAGGAAGTTCAGGATGTAACAGTGAACATGCAGGAGAAATGTGTGTGTAAAAACACCCATGAGCTAGGTCCCCTTTGGGACCACCGTGACACCACTTTGACCTTCCAGTGCACGTTCTGGGGCTGTACTGTTGCCTTGTGAATCCCTGCACCATGCATTGCATGTTATGGCTGTGTTGCAATGGTATGGAGATGGGTGCAGTTAGTGTTCTGTCTGTTCTCATGTGATGTGTCCTGTGTTTGGGGCATTTGGGGTGCTTGGTGCATTTTGGACTGTCCCATCTGCCGGGCAGGGGGGGTGCTGCTTCTTGTCCCTCCCCTCGCCCACGGCATCGCTTTTGTGCCCTCGGACTCTCTGCTGACTCGGGCGCCACTTCTGTTGCTATACTGTGCCTCCCCCACCCACACGTAGTCTGGCGGAGACGGTGGCTGGTCCTCGCCTGTTAAGGGACATGGTACCCGGCAGCTGTCATGTTGGTCCCCCTCTGCGACTCCTTGGGGCAGCATTCCCACCTGGTTGTCGCCATGTCTGTCCATGGCGCTGGCTCTTTTCTTTTTGGGGATTGGGGCCAGGGGTGATGTTGGAGCCAGCATGCCCATCTCTTCAGGCAAGTTTCCTTTAATGGCTCCTGTGTGGGCTGGGAATGTATCGTGATGGGGGAGGGTGTTGGTTGTTGGCGGGGCATTGTACTTGTCTGTCCCTCATGTAGTCTTTTTCCCATGGTGCTGGCAGACACGTCCCCTGGGTGGGTGTGCTGCCCTGTGCACACCAGCCAGTGAGGGGTCAACACCCATCCCCACCCATGCCCCCGCACGAAGCAACCTGGCTTTTTCCTGGTTGCTCCGTGTGGGGCGGTGGGGTGTGTGCGCGTGGGTTGCAGGAGCGTGCACCCACCCACCCACCGGCACTTTTACACAGATGTTTGCACACATGGGTGGACGTTTGTACATGTGGGTGGATGTTTGCACACATGGGGGATGGCTGGTAGAGTTGCGTGTAAAAATGGCCTTTGTTTTGTATATCTATGTTGCTGTCTGTGGTTACAAGATTGTACTCAAGTTTCCCAATAAGGTCACAAAGGCAAAACGTTTGTGAGCCACTGTTGTAAACACAAGATGACAACAGGAGAAAGGATAGTGCACCTATTCTGGCACCCAGGGTTTATCTTTCTGGGTGCACTGGGCCCACTACTACACCACTCTTCTCCTCCTGCCACCCACAGAGCCTGCTACTGGGACCATAGAGTTTTGGGGTTGGAAGAGGCATTAAAGGTCATCAAGTCCAATTCCCAATGATACCGGTAGGCCCCCTGCACAGTAATAGGTCTCAGAGTTCACAATACACAGGGCAGTTCACAATTCGACGACAAGAGTGATAGTTCCAGGCTAATCACGAACTCAGGCAGATGTCACTGCATCAGTTTTACTCAGGTCATTTTCACACTTCGTTTTCAAAACCTTGAGGGATAGAAACTTTTTAAATAAAAGCGGAGATTTTGACATAAACACATAACTCCAAGACTTGGGGCCCTATGCACAGGCCTATTGTGCCTGTATCTGACTCTATCTCATTCCAATTGGCAAGTGAAGGCTTGCCCACACAGCACTCTAGCTTTCAGATAAATATTCTCTACCATGGGTTAACCCCCTAGCAGCCAAACAGTTTGTGGCAAAGCTTATGGTTGGGGCCTTCAGTGTAGACTTTTTTATTTGGCCGGACATTCAATGGGCAGGAATAGACTGGGGGGTAGTCTTGTGGGGTTTTAATTATTTATTTTATATTTTTATGCATTTATTGTAAGCCACCCTGAACCTCAGGATATAAATAAAAATAAATAAATAAATGTGACGTTTTGAAACATGCATCAGGGGATATGCTCTCCCCTGCCACTACACTGTGATGTAAGTGTGCAGTAGTCATGATGTGGTACTTTACCTAGGAGTAAATATTGTGTGGCCGCTGTGGATTTTGATTACTTTACTGAAGAGTAGCTTCCCTAGGAGTACATAACCACAGTCTGTCTGTTTTGGGTGTACACAGTCTAAGTATTATCAGTGTGAGTAAAGATTGTAGGATCTTCTAGTCCTATGTATTTCACTTGGGCTTCACCTTATCCTTCCCAGTTCAGTTCACCCTCAGTTTATTTTGATTAGGGCTGCAACAAATATGCAATTATTCACAGATAGAAATCCAGTCACACAACTGAATATGTGAATGCTCTTCGCCTTGTATGCAAAATTTGCATATTTGTTTAGTGTGTTGCTTTTACATGGGCTATTTTGTTGATTTGCTTCCTCAGTACTTCAACTTCTGTAGTATCGCTGAGCGTGATTTAATATAAATAGTATCATTAAAGTTAATGAAATGATGAACAAACAAAAAACAAAGTAACCCAAACTAAACAAAAATAAACCGACCAAAGCAAAATGGATGAAACCAATATTAGGTTTCGTAAATGAAGCAAGATTCACTTTGTTAAAGTGGAAACAAATATACGGAATTTGATTAATTCTCGACTCATTTTGAATATTAGTTTCATCCCTTCTTCCCATTGTAAAAAGTAGGATCCGAGCAGCTCTCCAGCTTGAACCCACTGAGTATAAATTTCTCTGGCAGTGGTTTGTCATTTTCTGTCTTTATTTTTCTAAAAGTACCATCCACACAGTCTAAATGATATAGTGCTCGCAAACACAAAATACTCAGAAACACCCCCAGCCACTGGGCACTGCACTTCAGATGCTGAATGTTTGACGCTGTTTTCTTCTCCCCCGAACTTGCTCAACTTTGAAATAATTAAGTGATACCATCTGGGCATGTGCACTGCAGTGCCTTAACTTTTGCTGACACAACAAATCTTAAATCCTTCCCTCAAGCTCTTTTTTCAAAACAAGTATATGAACAGAGGGGAGAGAGAGAGAGAGAGAGCGAGAGAGAGAGAGAAATTTTAAGCTAATGGCTAAAGAATGCATGTTGAGCTCTATGTGAATGTCTAATGTCTTCAGTTATTTGTTTAAAGGCAAAAACAATACTTCCGAATGATGGCCCTCCCACTCGCATGTGATAGGCTCCCTAGAATAGCAACAGCCTGTGTCACTGGAAAGGGCAAAGCCTTCTGAAATAGAAACAAAGTTGTTCACAATCACTTCATGGTTTGAATGTAGTTTCTACAAGCTTCTGAAGCATGCTGACATGGAGGAAGTAGCCTGCACCTTTGCTGGGAAAGGAAGGAAAATTATCCTGTAAAGTGGCTTTCAGCTCTGAAGTGCAAAACAGGACTGATTAATGGCAATGATACCTGTGCAGAACACGGAGGACTTCAGCCAGGAGTGCCAGAAAATGAGAGCAGGGGAGGGTGATGATGACAACAGATGCAGCAGCAGCCGCCTACACAAGCATTCAACTCAAACAGGTAAAGCAGCACGATCTGAATGGCAGCGGTGACTGAATGACAATGAGTGCAGATGTGCGTAACTAACATTCAGGATTAGAGACAGAATGGGTCAGCAAAAGCCAGGAGAATCTAAATTAACACTGCCCGTCACCTCTCAGTTCCTTGGCACAGCAAGAGAGGGGAAATTGGAGCACAGAATGAAAGAGCCATTCTAATTTGAAAAATGCTTTTACTTAAGGCCTCGATTGTACAAGCTTGCAAATTCACAGAAATGTGCAAATCCTTCAAATTTTGCAGATTAGTCACCTGAAAGATCTAATGGCTCCCTCCTACCGGCAATGGTAATTCTGCTACGAATCTCTGCACATCTAGTCTTCCTTGTGAAATCACTAGAGCTCGTTGGCTTCACTGGGCTCATATTTGCATCAGTAGAAGATTTGTCTGTGTCTACTCTGCACAGTGTCAATCGGTATGAAATTGCAACTGAAAAATGTATTGGCAAGTACAGAAGCAACTGTCACTTTCCCAGTCTGATAGCTTACACATTCTTGAACTTCAACTCTGATTAAAAGGTGGAACAAAATAGTTACACTCTACTGTACAGGGCATGTTCCCATGAAATACTCCCTACCTGTGGACAGAGTAGTTACTCCTGGGTTATAGTTTGTGAGGCTGCTTTTCTGAGGTAACAGTCAGCAGGGTGATAATTTAACCACTGGATAGGAATGAATGAATGATCTGACAAACAGCTGGGACAGACTTACATTTCATGTGAACATGTTCTTAGACCAGATGGGAGGTTGAAGGGGGAAAGTGTTGCTTCAAAACTCAAAAGGCTACACCTGGCTCTTGTTCATTTTAAGAAGGCAATATAATTAAGTTATATTATGCTGAGGCACCAGTGGCATAAATTACAGTGTTTGTATGTGATAAAAAAAATACCAATGAGGCCAGCAGGTACCCACTGAAACCAGGGATTTACAGCAGTGCAAGGGAGGCTAAAGTTAATCAAGAACAAAAAGCCATTCAGTTTGCTGACACACTGCTGAAAAGTGACCTTAGGGCACAGGGGGAAAAGGTTGCTGTGGGGTCACATTATCAAAGAAGTAATGCAGTTCAGGTAAACAGTCAAACAGTGCAGTCAGTATAGCACAAGTGTTGCCTCTGGTTTTACATACAGGATTTGAAAATGTATTCTGAGAAGCTAGTGACAATGTACTTTGGAGGGAAGATTAAGAGTTTGTTTATTCTCACTGAAAAGAGTTGTTGAGTCAGAGTGTTCTGTACTAGACAGCGAGAGTGTAGGATTGAAAATCTGAAGGTACGAGCAAGGTCTGGTATGCTATGGAGGGCTCTTAGGGTCTCTCTTGTTGGTACACATTCAAGGGAAAATGGGCCCTGAGTGGCTGGAACCTTGGGTGTTTTTAAATGAGTTGCTACCACGCATAGCCACCCAAGAGCCACTCATCTGACCATACGTCTGAAGGTGGTGCCGGGGTGTGTGTGTGTGTGTGCACTCCCGTGGGCCACTCATAGCCACTCACATGCACTGCTGAGAAATCTGGAGTGCGCTGTGCAGGACAAACCAAAAAGGTGCGTGGCCATGGGTGCCCACACATCCCCTGCCTATATGAACTGGGGTGGCCATCCACACCAAGAGAATGGTCTGCCCCTCATAGGCACTGTGGGTGGGGGACACGGCCTTTGCAAGTCACAGGAACTGGCTGTGAGCACTGGGGACCCCGGTTCTCCTCTACTCATGCCGGGACATGTCAATTTCAAAGGCCAGCCCAGCCCGCTTGCCCCTCTCCCACAGTCTATGGCTGGGGGAGTGCGAGGTGGCTGCCGCAGTAGCTACTCTGGGAGCCGCCTGTTAGAATCCCTCCCCATGAATTCCACCTGAACCCCAGCCTTGCTCATTTAGAAACACCCCTTGCATGCTTTCTCTAACAGACATTGGTTCAATAAAAAAAAGATCATCTGAACTACTTTGCCTCCACCCCTTACATTTGGGACCAGCATCCTCTCTAACTAGACTATATTTTCTTATGTTCCTTACAGCCCCCAGGTACTTTTGTTTTTGAAATCTAAATATTGTTTACATCACACTCAGATTACAATTTAAATTGTGTATATCACCCAACCTCTTTCACAAAAGGGGAACTTTTCAGAGTGTTTTCAATGAACTAATTTATGAATTTCAGTCCTGGAATACCATGTATTCAGTGAGATTTTTGGCATTTATTTCTAAAATACAGTTTTAAAATTGTGTATATTACGAATATACAAAATAACTCATCCACCAGCTGGCCTGAAAACACTCTGCGATTTCAAGCTTCCAGGTCCTATTGAACTAATTAAGAATGCGAGTAATTCATTTCCATCGGATGCTAATGTCTTTTTTTACATTCTGTATAATGACAAATGTCATTCTTACATATGTCTGACACATACCAATACAGGGAGGCGCTGAAGTATATGTATGACAATGTGTGAGGCATAATTCCTCATGAAACCGTTATCAAGCTTTTGCCCAAATGGCCTATTCCATCAACCCAGACATTAACAAACATATATCAAGTATCAGCCAGGATTATGATCTCTTCCTCAGATGGCATGACACCAAGGCCGGCGTAAGGATATTTGCCGACCTAGCTGGCCTCAGGCAGCTGCCGCCTCCACCCCCGCCGTGAAGCTTGGCGATGGCTGGATCAGGGTGGGAGAAGCAGCAACAACAGCTGGAGTGGGGTGGGAGAGGTGCCCCCCTTCAACTTGCTGCCCTAGGCATCCCTTCCTCTGATCCAATGAGGGCTATAGTGGTGGTAGCAGCAGAATCGAGGGCAGGAGAGGTGATGGCGGAAGCTGGATCGGGGTGGAGCCACTAGGGGGCACCTCTTCCACCCCCATCCAGCTTCTGTCGCCACCTCTCCTGCCTTCAATCCAGCTGCCGCCATCACTAAACTGTGCACTGAATCAGGGGAAGGGGAGTCTCTTTCAGCCCCCCCCCCCAGCACAGAGTTTCTCGGTAGAAGCAACAGGGTAGCTGGATGGAGGGCAAGAGAGCTGCCCCCTTAAACTTGCCACCCTAAGTGGCCACCTGAGCTGCCTAATGGTAGCGTCAGCCCTGCATGACACATAGTTTGGGATACATACTTACCACCTCTGGTGGTTTGAGCTTGAGATTCCCATAGGCCAAATTGAGAATCTCAGGGTCAAACTGCGAGAGGTGTCAACCCTATTCCTAATATGCTCAGTGTCCAGTTGCTACATCATCAAGTTGACATTTTGTAGAAAAATTGACTTGCTATTAAAAATATAGTGGAAGTAAATTGTGAAGCACAGATAAATTGTCCACCTCTCTAGGAAGGATAAAAGACTCATGCCAGCTTTATTTACATGACCTAGGCCCTATGTACATGAATCTAATTACTAGAACAAGGCCTTAGGCAAGTAGATTTGAAAGCTGCCAATTTAGAGAAAGCAAAGAGATTTCATAGGCAACCATTTACTTGTTATTCGGGGAAAAGAAGTCCTGGGATCCAAAGTAAATCAGTGGGAAGGTATCCTTTCCTATTGCACTCATTGTAGAGACAATAAACAACCTGATGATTAACATAGGGCAGGAGTTGGGAACCTCAGGTCTGGGAGCCAAATGCAGTTCGCAACTAGTTTTTACTTGGCCCCTTTCCAGTTCCTATCACCAAGCACTGAAAATTAGCTCAGAGTGAGGGAACTGAGAGGAGGGCATGCACACAGGATAGGACAGATCCACAATCTGAAACCTCCTTGTAAGCGCACGCGCACGCGGGCACACACACACACACACACTGTAAACACCCCCGCCCCCAACATCCATGCAGCCTTCAGAGTTTCTACTAATTTTTAAACTGGCCTTTGGGAGGGAAAAAGTTTCCCCACTCTTAACGTAGGTTTGATTAGCATGATACTGGGGTTGCTATGTTTTTCATAAATTATAGAGCCGGAAACGAGGTATGATGTTATCCCAACAAGTGCCAGTAATTCCTCAGTAGTTTTGGTACCACACCACACCATTGTGTAGCTGGGTTAGAGAAACAATATTTTAGAAAGGTTGTAGAACATTGTTTAAAACTCTTACTAGTGTTAGTTATTAGGCCTGAAACAAATATCTCCAGAGAATATATCATATCTGTCGGGTTTTTTCATATCTGTGGAGATGGAGAATAGTCACATTTTTGTCCACCCTCCTTTCTATTTTTCCACTTAATCTGTTGTTTGGATGTCCAGGTGTTTGGTTGTTTCATTACTTAATTTTGGCTATCTGCACATACACAGTAGATGAAAACAAAGTAAACAAACAGTCAAATATCTGGATGCTGAACAGCCCCAAACTGAAACCACAGATTTGTGAATATCTGTGTTGATTATGGATATAATTCTGCTATTCAGAGGCCAAGCAAAAAATAGACAAACAGAAAATGCACTATTTCTTTCAACATTAGCAGTTGTATTCCTCCACTTACTAAGATTCTTATATGTTGAATCCAGAGGGAGAGGAAAAATATAATGAAAGGGCCATTTTAACTAATAAATTATAGCAATAGAATCACAGAACGAGAAGGAACATCAAGGGTATTTTCAGACATGATGAGATCACAGTCAATGGCACTGAACCACAGTGGATTCTGTGAAGTGGCTGTGATGGCCGGCACGTCTGACTGATCCCTGCAAGATATTCACCACAGTGAATACCTGGCAGGGATCAATATTGACCACGGTTCTGGTTTTGCGACAGGCCGCAGAGCCAGAACCATGGTTATATTGGCCACAATCAGGAAAGGACCAGGAGAGGGCCGAAGGTAACATCAGTTACCTTGCCCCTCTCAGGATCGTGGCCCAGGCCACTGGTTGCGGTCAGGTGCAGTGGCCTCATTGGCTGCTGCACCCGCCCATCTCGCTTAGGGTGGGTGGCTGTGGGAGCATGGGGGGNTGGGAGCATGGGGGGGGGGGGGGCGTGCAGCCGCACATCACACTGCTCAGCCCTGCTCCCTCCCAGATTTCCTTCAGTGATTGGGCCGGCATGTCTGATGGATGGCTGGCCTCATCATGGACCGGGACCTGGGAAAGATCCTGGTCTGGGATTCAGTGTGGTGGGCCAAACGACCCGGCACATCTGAAAATACCCCAAGAGTCTCCTGTCCTCAGCCTCCCCCACACAGTTTCTCCAGCCTCTTCTTAAAAAAGCTTCTAATGGAGAAGATCAATCTACAGCATCCTTAGGCAGTTTGTTCCATTGCTCAACTGTTCTTATATTCAGGATATTTTACCTGAGGTTTGATCAAAATCTGTCCTCCTTTAGCTTGCCCCCATTACCTCTTGCCCTGCCCTCCAGTAAGGAAGACCAGTTCTCCTTTTTTATGGCAGCCTTTCAAATACTTGGAAACTGTTATCATATCCCCTTTAGTCTTTTTGTCTCCAAGTTAAATATAGGCAGCTCCTTCAACATTCCCTAGTAGGACTTGCATTCTAAACGTGTTATCGTTTTCATTGTTATTTTCTGATTGCCAGTTTCTCTGAACCTTTCTTAAAATGGGGTGCCCCAAACTGGACACAATGCTCTAACTGAAGCCTATTCTCAAGTCTTGCACACAAGGTTTCTCTTAACAAGATCTAAATTGGCATTTTCAAAAGAGTAAATTCTGTTATGCTAATTTGATTTAAAATATACTTTTTCTGATTTTTGTAAGTAGATGCAATTCTTTATGAGATATCCATGAAATGGCCAATTTGGAAAAAAAAAAAGATGGAGACAGTTCAGTCAATATTTTTTGTTGGACCAGTGTCTGTTTGTGGGGTCATGCAAGGTTTCCAGACACACAGGACTCTTTGGGAAAGACAATTTTCAGAATCTCTTGGAAACCACACCCATTTTACAGGAAATGAGTAGCTGATGCGAATTAGTTAATGCACCCCTAGCTTGCAGAGTGGTGTTAATAGAACTGAGTGTGTTGGCACTGCATATCCTGCTGGAAAGTTTCAAAGGGTGCATTTCTCAAGAAACCCAGAGATGTGCTCTTTCTAGCATATTCAGTCCAGCTAAATTCGGTGAATTATTATTATTATTATTATTAACAAACATTTATATAGCGCCAGCAGTGTACCTGGCACTTTACAAAGTAATAAAATAGACAGGGTACCTGCCCCTAGGGCTTACAATCTGAGAGACAGGAGCTGGGGGAGAGACTTAGGAAGGGGAACAGAGGGAGAGACAAGGGGTCTAACATTCATGAAGATGCGAGGTCTCAAGTGCACGTACTTGGCTTGGTTACGATGAGAATGACAGCAGGCAGGTCCATGTTGCAAGGATAAGGGTAAACCGATCGTAGGTATAGGAATAGTGGCTCAGCAGGATAAAGAGTCAGACAGAGCAGAGCGAAAGAGGTGAGTTTTAAGGAGAGATTTGAAGGTATGAAGGGAGGGGGCAAGGCGGATGTGGACAGGGAGGGAGTTCCAGGCATGGGGGGCAGCAAGTGAGAAGGGACGAAGGCGCTTAGGGGAGCAGGGAAGGCGTGGAAGGGTGAGAGAAGGGACAGAGGAGGAGCGAAGTGCACGGGCTGGAGTATGGAGGGCGATAAGTGCAGAGAGGTAGGGGGGAGCAAGGTTGTGAAGAGCTTTATAGGTGAAGACTAGGAGCTTGTGCAGGATTCGTTCAGGAAGGGGAAGCCAGTGAAGCGAAGAGAGGAGGGGCTGCACATGGTCGAAGCGACTGGCGAGGTAGATGACCCTGGCAGCAGAGTTTTGGACAGAGATGAGGGGAGAAAGGTGAGACCGGGGAAGGCCAGTGAGAAGGAGGTTACAGTAATCGAGGCGAGAGATGACCAGAGCATGAACAAGAGTTTTGGCAGACGAGACAGAGAGAAAAGGGCGAATCTTAGCAATGTTATGGAGGGAGAAGCGACAGGATTTAGCAACAGAGTCAATGTAGGGTTTAAAAGAAAGGGGTGAGTCAAAGATGAAGCCTAGGCTACGGGCTTGGGGGACAGGCAGGATGGTGACTCCATCAATAGTTATTGACAGTGAGGAAGGAGAGGAAGGATGAGGGGGGAAGATAAGGAGTTCAGTTTTAGCCATGTTGAGTTTGAGTTGACGTTGAGACATCCAGGTAGAGATGTCAGAGAGACAGTTGATGAGACGAGCTTGAACAGAGGGAGAGAGAGAGGGAGTAGAGAGATAGAGTTGAGTGTCATCAGCATAGAGGTGGTATTGGAAGCCATGGGAGGCAATGAGTTTGCCTAAGGATGAGGTATAGATCGAGAAGAGGAGAGGGCCAAGAACAGAGCCTTGAGGAACACCAACTGAGAGGGGGAAGGAGGAGGAGGCGGAGTTGGAGAGAGACACATTAAAGGAGCGGTCAGAGAGGTAGGAGGAGAACCAGTTATGGACAGAGCCACAAAAGCCAAGGGAGTGAAGGGAATCCAGCAAGAGTGAGTGGTCAACAGTATCGAAGGCAGCAGAGAGATCAAGGAGGACAAGAATGGAATAGAGACGTTTAGATTTAGCCACCAGAAGATCATTGGTGATCTTAGCGAGAGCAGTTTCAGTAGAATGAAGGGGGCGGTAGCCAGATTGGAGGGGGTCAAGGGAGGAGTTGGAGGATAGGAAGTCAAGGCAGCGGGAGTGAAATGCAAGATTGTTACAAATTATCCACCAGGTTGCAGAATGTATGTGACATCATAGGCAATGGATAGTAGAAAAATGGTCTGTTTGGTTTAAGTTTACCCCTTTTCATGCTGGAATCTGGAGCAATTTCACATTCAGGAGCAAAATGTGAAAGGTTACAACCACTGGTTTTCAAAGATGACACAATCTACATGTGCACATACAGAACTGAGGGTGTGTATCACAGAGAGACAAGAGTATGTGCTTTGCCAGACAAATGGTTGCTTTTCCCCCAGAATGAAAAACCTGTTCAGCTGGTATAGCAAACACTTCCCAAAACTGGCTGGGGAACCCAAGGGAAAAGGGAAGGTAGGGTGGTTAGACCAATAGCATAGTACAGCTTGACATTACTTTTGAAAAACTGCCCAGATTGAATGGTTAGATAATGCAATCCTTCCTTCCCCTACCCCCGCCCCTCTTCCTCCCAAAACCCCCTCAGACCCATGTGAAATAATCTGCACTGTCACTAGTCAGAAATTCTGTAAGTTTGTGCCTTTGTCTTTAGGCCATACAGAAAAAAAGAAAGGTTCTTGAAAAGTAAAAAGAAAAAAAAATGTAGACAAGACTAAAAAAAAAAAAAAGGTAATATAACAGTAATCCTAGCCTTTATTACATATCTGTATGCATCTGACACACACACACACACACACACACACACACCACTGATCAGTTCATTGAGAAATACACCAGATTTGTATAGTCTTTTTGATGGGAAAGAAGCATAACTAACTTTTATTTATTTATTTATTTATTTATGGCCGAAGGCCAGTAAGGAACTGTAACTTTGACTCAAGGGCCACAAGAAACTTTTTCTGCTGCTCTACTGATTAATCAAGCAGCATCCAATTTAAGGATGTTCTGAGTAGTACTAATGTATTATTCATAACCAGAATCATGTTCACAGCAAAAAAAGAAAAAATGCCAGAGATGTAGTGCAATCCATTCACTCTTTCAATTGATCTTACATGAAAGGCACTCATGATATAGTGATGGACTTATTGCCCTGGGATGCCCAAGACCAATAGCATAACTAGGTTCAAAAAGGAATTAGACAAATTCATGGAGGACAGAGCCTTCTTATTTAATATAGTTTGGTTCTTTCATTCCTTCAGCATAGTTTATTATGGATGACTATTAGCTAAGTTGGTCAAGGGATGAAACCTCCAAGTACCAGAAACTGGGTGTTTTCAGACAAGATGCTAATTCACATGGCCACCTATGAGCCACAGATCCGACTGCCCATCTCAGCTGGATATGTGGTTCCATAAGCCATGGAGCACCCACTCTCAGCCGCTCACGGAGCAATGCCAGGAAATCTGGAGTGAACTGTGCAGGGCAAGTTAAATGTGTAGTGGCTGCATCCGTGGCCATGGTAGCCACACAGGGAGTTGTCCATTGGGTGTTTTCAGATGAGCAAGTCAACTGGGGGTGGAGGGGTCTGTGGCTGCTGCATGGCATGGCCACAGAGAGCACCCACACATTTGGAGGGCGTGGGGGAGCGTGGCTACCGTGGCCACCGAGGCATTCGCTGCACATTTGGCTTGCCCTGTATGGTTCACTCCGGATTTCCCAGCATTGCTTCCTGAGTGGCTGAGAGTGGGTGCTCTGTGGCTCATGGGAGTGTGCAACCAGCTGCTTCACCTTCAGACGGGCAGTTGGATCTGTGGCTCGTGGGTGGCCATGAGGGGTAGCATCTCATCTGAAAACACCCTTTGTTTCACTCCCCATGCCTTCCACATGTTTCCGTGGCAGAGTCACGTGGCAGCCACAGCCCACCCCACCTCACCCCGGTTGACTTGCTCACCTGAAAACACCCACTGAGAGTGACTGACTAGGAGTGGATTTCTCCATTTATGACCTGTTTGTGTACACTACCTCTGATGCATCCAGTGTTAGCCACTGCTGGAAAGAGGATACTGAGCTAGATGGACCATTGGTCTGACTAAAGGTGTAATCCTCCACCGCACCCATTGAAGTCGATGGCTTTAGTGGTGGTGGATTGTCCTGTCAATATGGCAGTTCTTGTTTCCTATTTATACTCCATGAAGATCTGGACAAAGTATATAAAGCACTGCTTAAAACAAATATATCACAAAAGATGTGAGTATGGCACAGAGCTAGATCATAGAATTTTTAAATGAACATGGAGCTGTTTACTGGTTCCAGGTAGGGTGCATACACTTCTCTCCAACTGAGCAAACTGAACTACGCATCAAAAAACTGCCCTAGCAGAATTCTGTAAAGTACTGGCTCCAATTTGTTTTGCAGAAACCTCTTTTCCCTAGCACAACAGTCACGTCACTTGGCCTCTAATTATGCAATGACCAACATCATGCTGAGAAAAAATTATGCTGAGGAAACAAAAGAACCCAATAACAATAAACAAGAATCATCCATCAAAGGCTAGGGAGCAAAGGCTTCACAACAAGCAGTATATGAGCAGTTACTTCTATCCTGTGATAACAAACCATGGGCTTCAGTTGCAGCAGGCAAAGTTTATTTTAAAATGGAAACACCATGGCATATGTTCTCCATCTTTACTACTCTTTCCCCATTTGGTTTTTATTCTCTCTATGATGCAGCTATCAGAAATGTCAAATATCTGACCTTCAACACCCCCAAAATTTGTCTTCTTAAACATCCAGACTGTATTGGATCCACAAAATTAGACTTTTGACCTCATAGCAGGGATGGGGAACCTTTCCCTCCCAGGACTCACTTCGAAAATGAGTACAAACTTTGAGGGCCACTTTGAAGTTGGGACCTGGGAGGTGCTCAAGGAGAGGAGGGTGCAGATCATGGATCTGTGCCACAGATCCATTCTCTCCCTGTGCAGGCCTTCATCTCTGCTTCGTTCCCCTGAGCTCAGTCCTTCAGTGCTTGGGGGTAAGAACTGGATTTGGGGCCAGATCCAGGCACTGGAAAGGGGCCAAATGAAAACTAGTTATGGGCTGCATTTGGCCCTGTAAGAAGGTTCCCTACCCCTTCCTTATAGGTTGGGGATTATCACTAGTAATGATGTAGGATTTGGTTTTCTTTGTATTTAAACTCTTTTCACATTGGTGTCACTCCAATGATATCGATGAGCAAACCACAGAAGAATCAAAACCTGGAAGATGGGTTCATATGATATTTGTTCAGAAGCTTATATAATAAAAACTGGTCTCGTTCTAGTTCCTAGTGGATATAGCAACACAAGTAAACACTACCAGAGTTGACACCCCTTGCTTGCACTGTTTGCTTACACAAATTGTCTGCACTGGTACTGGCAGTGCTATCTCAGGTGCACTCATTGCCTCTTAGCATGGGCCTTTCATGTACACTAAATCCAACACATGAAAAGTGCTTAGTTATTAAAACAAAGAAATAAAAAGCTCTCTTGATTAAAGGCAATATGTTGGACATCTGTTCTGTTGTCACTTCTTGCTGAGAAGGCTCATTTAATTAAGGCCTGATCCAAAGTCCATTGGAGTCAAATGGAGTCTATCATCTTCAAAGTGCTTTCAATCAGCTTCTTAAAATATACCAAGAATAAAGAAAAATTGAGGTCAGTTAAGCTACATAATATATTCCTCATGCATTGGTGGTGTCCCCTTTGATGTGGCAATTTTGCCAAGTTCTTCTGCATTTGGTACAGTAGTTATTTCACTCAAGTGTCTTAGGGCATTTTCAAACATGATGCTGGCCCATATTGCCCCGCTTTGGCATGGAGGCAACCATCACACTAGTTTCCCTATGTCAGATGTTGGCACAGGATAGACCCCAGCCGTGGTAGTGGCTAGCATGGGCTGTGACTCAGGAAAGTCTCTGAGTCACAGTCTGTGCTAGCCTGCAGCACAGCTGGGATCTGACCACCCAACCAGAAGTAAATCAGGCTTTCACATTTGAAAGTCTGCTTTACTGAAGCTGGTCTGGAGTCCCTGCCAGTTCTGGGCACCATGGGTCACCAGTCAGTCAGGGCATTGGGCCACTAGATAGTAGACACAGCAAGGGGGCAGGAAGATGCATGTCCGTGCGTCTCCCCGCTCTCCCCGGTAGCCCGCCCCCCATCATGTTAGTTTGGGGGGCCTGGTGGGATCCTGGTTGTAGTGGTGGCCCGTCTCCAGGTGGGGTATGTCCATGACGGCGCCCAAGCACCATCACATATGAAAACATCCTTAGCCTTATAACCTGTTTTTGTGTATTGGGTTATAAAATCGATGTATTATTGATTATTAAATAAATAATAATAACAAACAAACAAAACAACAACAGTATGCCAGAAATCTGCCTTGTGCTGATTAGAGAAAGATCCTTGACCAGAAGACTTACAATGGGCAAAAGGGAAGGAAGTGCACACATGGAGAGACTGTCAGATACATTCATCAAGTTGGATATGCATGTGCTTAGCTTATTTACAAGAGGAGATGGGTTTTTAAAAAAAAAATTAAACAGTAAAAGGAGAACCATAAATGTGCCATCTATGGGGAAGAGGAGCTAAGGAAAACTTGACAGAAGAGGAAGGTTTTAAAGAGCAATTTGAAGGTCAGGAAGAAGGGATCAGAGTATGTGTGTTTATGGAGGGAGTTTAAGGTGTAGAGGGCAGCATGAGAAGAGGGGTGAAGACAGTTTAAAGAACGGGAGATTCTTGGGTAGGTGGAGGTGGGGAAGAAGTGGGAATGTAGCAGGAAATGAAGGTAGAGAGAGGCAACAGCAAGGTCATGAAGAACCTTGAAAGTGAGGACAAGGATGTGCTGGAAGCCAAGGGGAAAGAGGTAAGCAGTAGAGGAGAGGAGAGCTGAACAAGGTAAAAGCAGCCAATGAGGTGATTACCTTGGCAGCAGAATGTTGGACAGAAGTAAGAGAGTCAAGGTGTGTGCAAGGAAGGCTGGTAAGGAGGAGGTTGCAGTAGTCAAGGTGAGAGATGACGAGAGCATGGATTAGAAATTTGGCAGTGGGAGCAGTAAGGAAGGGCCACATTTTAGTGATGATGTGCAGAGAGTAGTAACAGGCCTTAGCAATAGGCTGAATATTGCTATAAAAGAGAGGGAGGAGTCATAAGATGAATCCCAAGCTGGGAGATAGGCTGGATGCTGACACAGTAATGAAGAGAGTGAAGAGGAAGAGATGGTTTAGAGGGGGAGATGAGTTCAGTCTTGGCCATGTTAACAGTGAGACTGATGATGATGCAAGACTGATTGGAAGGGGAGAGAACAGGGGTAGAAAGACAGAGTTGGGTGTCATCAGCATTCGGGCGATGATAATGATATAAAACTAACTTTGTTCTTTGTCTTTTTTCTAATTCTAGGATGTGGAATGCTTACTTTTCTGTCATCATCCATTGCTGCCATTAGTGGACTCCTAATGGGGTATGAATTGGGACTCATATCTGGGGCTCTTCTTCAGCTAAGTGGTATACTAGTGCTTTCATGCCAACAACAGGAAATGATTGTTAGTGCTCTTCTCATTGGCGCCTTACTAACATCACTTACTGGTGGTTTCCTGATAGACCAGTATGGAAGGAGAATTGCTATTATTATAGCATCTTGTTTACTTGTACTGGGAAGCCTAATTTTGATACTCTGTGCCTCATACAGACTCCTTATTGTAGGACGGGTTGCCATAGGAGTTTCCATATCATTATCCTCAATTGCAACATGTGTATATATTGCTGAGATTGCCCCACAGGACAGAAGAGGCTTGCTTGTATCATTAAATGAACTTATGATCGTAGTGGGCATTCTTCTTGCCTATATTTCAAACTATGTATTCACTAATGTTTCCCATGGCTGGAAGTACATGTTTGGCCTAGTGATGCCAGTAGGTGTCTTGCAAGCTGTTGCCATGTATTTCCTTCCACCAAGCCCTCGGTTTCTGGTTATGAAAGGTTATGATGAAGCTGCTAGCAAGGTTCTAGAAAGACTGAGGGCAACATCAGATATTAGTGAAGAACTCACTGTGATCAAGTCATCCTTGAAAGATGAACACCAGTACAGTTTCTTGGACCTGTTTCGTTCAAAGGACAACATGAGGACTCGGATGCTCATAGGACTCACTCTCGTGTTTTTTGTGCAAACGACAGGGCAGCCTAATATTTTGTTTTATGCATCCACTGTTTTGAAGTCAGTTGGATTTCAGAGCAATGAAGCAGCCAGCTTGGCTTCTACCGGTGTTGGAGTGGTGAAAGTGGTCAGCACAATCCCAGCCACCCTTTTTGTGGACAAAGTTGGAAGCAAATCCTTTCTGCTCATTGGCTCATCCATTATGTCAGTGTCATTGGTCAGCATGGGATTAGTGAACCTCAAACTAGACATGAATTTTACTAGTATCTGTAGAAACCAGTCACTGGAAGATTCCTTGTTTCATAGACTGGGAAACCAAACTGCTGGCAATGAAACTCCAAAGGAGATATTTACCAATATGACTTTGTATAGCAGAACTTCACTAAGAACAGCAGAACTTTCTAAGTCAGAGGAACAGAACAGGACAGCCTTAGCAGGAGACAAGCCCTCTTCAGTAAGCCAAACAGAATCCCGCATACTAACAGCAAGTTATGAAGTTCCAGCTGCTCTGAAATGGCTATCTTTGGCTAGCTTGCTTACTTATGTTGCTGCTTTTTCCATAGGTCTGGGACCAAGTAAGTGTTTCATATATTTTTTCACCATTAATAATTTACTTAAAGGTTAGAGTGCTGATATAATGTGCCCATGTTGGCATCACTGGAAATTACATTTTAATTTGTGATAATAGTGTTCTGAAAGGATCAATTTAAATAGCATGAAAACAATTCAGTTTCCATTGTCTATTCAGTTTTTGTCCACTCTGCTGAGATTGACAGCCAAGTTAAATGAGGTGGACATGCTTCTAGTACAAAGTAGATGGAGAAAGTTTTACATAAGATTACAACGTAGCCAACAAATTAACAACTTCAATTTACTGTTAACCGATGTTGGGTTAGAAGCAGTGATCTGAAGCAGTAATTTGAAGATCGTATCAATCATTCATCCTTTACCACACAAACACTTTTCATTTTCTTTAATGACTGAACAAAACAAGGCATGTATTTCAATTCCACATTATTCTTATTTTATTTTTATTTATTTTTATCTGTAATATACCTTTTGAAAACTACATCCAGACAGCTCCAAAACACGGAGGGAATATGGTGGACAACAGTATATATTGGTGAAAAGCAGAAAACCTAAAATGACCCTATCCTCTTCATACCACTTAATATGAATACACTTCACTACAATCAATAGAATTGTGTTATGCAGATTAGCCAAAGAAGAAAGGGTGAGGAGTGGGTCATTTGTTTGTGATGTAAGAATGTCTCATTCAGCACTCTGAGGAAGAACAGAAGGGAGGGGAGATAGAGCAGGAAAGCTTCTGCGGAAGATGATGGTGAGAAGCAGCAGGCAATGGATGCGTTAGGAAACAGGATTAATCTTTTGGGGAGAACACAAGTAAAACTGAGTAAAATGAGATTGGGCAGTATTTAAATAAGCTTCCTGTGTAGAAGCCAGTTTCTTTGATTTTGACTTGGGACCTTACGAGGTTGGCCTACAGAAACAAAAAAGCATGCTGTTCTATGGTAGATTACCTAAAATAGTCATAGTTCATTGTTTGACCAACTGTAAGAACTGTTGGGCAATGGACTACGTTGCCCAGGGAGGTTGCAGAATCACTTTCCTTGGATGTTTTAAAAAGAAGGGGGTTAGGATAGATAACACTTGAGGTACCTTCCAACTCTACAATTCTATATGAAGTCTATTGAAAAATAAGGCTAGAGATAGGGCTGCCAGATGTTCCTGATTTTAAGGGAACATCCTTTATTTCAGAACCTCACAGCTCCAAACTGTCTCTTATTTTTGAGATTTTGATCTGGCAGTCCTAGGGTAAGTTTCTGAGTTGGTGTAAATCAATGTAGGCTCATTGTCATGCTGATTTACACCAGCCAATGAGCTGGCCCTCTGAGCAGGTAGCAAATCTAGCTGTGTGGTACATCATACTGTTGACGGCCCTGTTCACATGAACGGGCAGGGTTATAGTCGGGTACTCGGTGGTGGCAATCCACTTTGGAAGCATTTACATGACTACAGGATAAATTCCCAGAGGGAGGCTGCCCCAGGAGTAAATGAATGTGTAGTTGCTATAAAAATAAAATGATTATTATTATTAACTGTCTAATCTGCAGTGTACAGGAGAGACAATTCCTCCCAATCGCAGTGACTTGACTTTAGGCTTTTCGTTCTTTTACACTAACTCAGATTATTTGAACCAATGAGAGGCTGACTTCCAAACTGGGTGGTCACAGTTCATAATGGGCCATGCACAATGCTCATTATTTATTAGCAGACTTCATATCCCCATGCACCCTGCCACAAACTCTACTCAGAAACGCACTGTACTTGTTGCTCTTAATTATGGTATTGTTTACAATAGGTGTAACAATGCTATTGTGCTTAAGGCAATAAAAACTGCGGGGGGGGGGAAGTTAATATTTATTTAACTTATTCAGAAGGGTAGCTGAATAAAAAGCATTCATTTTTACAAGAATCTTAACCGGCAGCATTAACGACACCCTTGACTTTCATCTCTTACAACTGTGGGGGCTGGAAACATACATTTTAAAGATGAAAAATGAGATCCTCATAGTTCAAAACTGGAGCTTTCAGACAGCAACTAAAACAGCAATACTTGAGCCACTTTATCAGAAACTTTTACAGAAAGGACATATTTGGTTATATTAACCCATGAGGAACCTGGCAAAATTAACAACGGCTCATTTTTACACGGGCGGCACCCATGCAAACACCCTGAAATCTGAGTGTTCGTGCGTGTGTGAGTCTCATGTAAATCCCACAGCGTGTGTGTGCGCACTCTTGTGCACACGCATGCACACCCACCTCCATCTATCCCCCACGCATGGAGCAACCAGCGGTTGGCCATGAGCTCTCAGCCATAATGACCTACCTTATCTGGTTCTTGTTAAGATGAACAGATAAGTATTGTTATTCATTCTGAACACTGAAATCCTGGTTATAAATAATAATAATAATAATTAATAGGACTATTTCAGAGTAATAGATCATGGCCAAAGTTCCAAATACTGCCCATTCTTCTTCCATACCAATTCAGTAGTTTTATTTTTCAAAATTAATGGGAACGGTTGTGTCTTTACAAACTAATCATTTGCCAAATCTCATTGTTGTTATTATTTACCAAAGCACTCAGGTACTATCATGATGAACCTTGTATAAAAATACAAAAAGACTAAGCTAAACATAGATACAGCATTATCTTTTGCATTATAACAGCGTCATAAACAGGTGAGCATCTGTTCAATTATGTTTCAGTTTTCACTGTGTATGCCCATGAGGCCTCATGCGAGATAAGAGGAAAGGCTTTTTTGTCTGCTTTGCATTAATTAACTTTGATGAAATTGGATCCAGCATCTTGTCTACACTCAGGTTCAGATAACTATTAGGACACACCGCGTGCGCAGTAAATTGGTGTTGCACCGATCCGCAGAACGGCATGCTTTCTCCAGAGCCAACCCTAGCTAGTTGGATACGTCAGCCCAGACAAAATTAATTGTTCTGCCTGCCCATCCACCAAAGTGGGTTCTGTTGGGAGCCCAACCTGGCTCCTGACCTGAGACTTCCCTTTTTTCCATTTGTTTCCATTGTGATGCCTGGCAGCAAGCGCACAAGCAACGATGTGTTTGTGTGTGGGGAATGGGGTCCCTCCTCTCCCATCCACTGGTGCTCCTGGACTGTTCACTTCCATTGTGATCCCCAACAGAGGAGGGAGCCCCACCCCTCACTCACCTGCTCAGGGGCAGAGGCTGTGGTACAGTGGTTTGCTGCTCTGCATCACAGCTTCCAACTCCCCTCCCCTTGGCCCAGCCACCCATTTAGGTTATCTAAATATTACCCACCCACAATGCTTTTGCATGTCTGTGTGTGCGTGCACGTGTGTGCATGCTAACAAAAATAAATAAATAAAGCCTGTGTGTGGGTAATGTTTAATCTGTTTCCACCTGAACTGTAGCTGCTATGCGGCTCAGTAGAGGTGTGCACCAAGGACCCATGTCGTTATTAGTTTTCACTTTTTTGTTTTTGTTATTGAAATCGTTCATTTTTCTTTTTGTAAATATCAACATTTTGTTTTCATTTTTGCTTTTGTTTTTGCTTTCCATTGGTTTCAATGAAAACACATTTTTTACTGTAACTTTTTTGTATTTTGTTATATTTAGATAAAACATGGAGAGATTATACCTCTAATGGAATTCAGTGTGTGCACCATAATTCAGAAAGCTTGGATACAGGAATCTAATTCTAGAAGCAGTTGAATTATGGTATTTTGCAAAAATCTGCATATACATTCCTGGATGAAACATCTTGGTTTCACATTTAATGTGGATGAATCTTGGCAAGTTTATACCCCTTCCCAAGTTTACTACCTATGCAAATTTCCAGAAGGATTGGATAAAGGGTCTTGGTGGTATAAGCAATTAAGTTATAAATGTATGTCTGACTGTAACTTCTTTGTAGTCCAACCAGTGTACATGAGATTTGGCAAGGCTGTAACTCACACCTTCAGGATCATCTCTGACAAGTATCAGAAATATGTGATAAAGGGTCCCTATTTTATAAGCCTGCACAGTATATGCAGAGAATGAGCCTATGCGAGGAATTCTCTACGTGTCACTGTGGCATAAGTTCTGGTTTTGATACCAATTGGCCAGCAGAAATGTCAACCAAATATCCTCATTCTGTGCTGTGACCATCCCAACATCTCTCCCCCACTTGTTACTGGGAAGTTGGAAGCATCTGCTTAGGAAAGAGCGACTAGAGATTCTCTCATGTCCTCTGTCACAGTGCTGCAGGATGTGATTAGGATGATAATTGGCCAACTTGGATGTGTAAACTATGTCTCCGGATTACTGGGATGCTATCCCCAAAGTCTCAGTTAGGTCCCTTCTATGCCCGCCTCAGGACCATCCCCTTTGCCCACCTCGAAGTCACCACCAATTGATCCTGAAAAGCTGGAAGTATGCAGTAATTGGCCAGTGAATATGTCTTTCAATCTGTTGGGTTTCTCCCCATCCTCCCTCCTACAGCCTCCCTTCCCCTGCCATGCCAGGTGCCTGCCTCTGACTGGCACTGCATATGCTGCTATTTATCTGAATAATGGTCTTCAAGGGGACAACTTCAATTACTTCTAAAATTGGGGCCCGTTATCAAATTGTCCTGTTGTTTGTCAGAGATGACAGGGAAGGTGTGGAATATATTCCTGCTGAATGTCTTGTAAACAGAATGGAATATAAAAATGTTACAGCCAGAAATGCATTTTCAAGTTTATGGCTTATAACATCTGGACCTTTTATCCAAACTTTCTGACATTTGGCAGGATTGGTAATCTTGTAGAGGGAGATAGTATTCCCAGGTTTCATGCAAATTGGATGGAAGATATAGAAGTTGTATCCAAGAATGCGTATGCAGCTTTTCTTAAAATCACAACTTTCAATTGCTTGTAAAATTGGTTTCCTTTATCCAATCTTTCCAAAATTTGGTACACATAGTGCCCCAAGTTTCATCATAATTGAATAATAAACAAAACAAAAAATAGCTGCAAATACCTTTTTCTGTGTTTTCCCATTATTTCGAAAATGAAAATTTGTTTTCATTTTTGTTTTCATTAATTATTATTATTATTATTATTTTCATTATTACAATAACAAAAATGAAAACAAAAGTTTTAGTTTTTGTTATAATACCAAAAATGAATTGCACACTCGTAGTGCTGGGTCAATTGGCATCAGGCAGGGCTGGATTCATGAAAGCACAGACTGTGTAACTGCAAAGGGCCCCATGTGATACATGGAGTCCATGAATAGACTTGAAATGACAACATGAGCACTCAAGCAAAACATGGGGCCTACAGAGTTACAGGAACCTGTGAGAAGCACTCACTGATTCAAGAAAGGAACCATGAAGAAACTATGGCCGCTTTTATACGAGGCGCTGAAAAGCGCATCCTGAGTCCCGCATTTAGAGAAAAGCCACACAGGGAGTGTTTACATGCTCCCCGCGCTGCTGGAAGTGACGTGTTCCCCACTGTCGGCAGTGGTGCTGCCAACAACAGGGAGCACGTCACTTCCAGCAGCGCGGGGAGCATGTAAACACTCCCTGCACGGCTTTTCTTTCAACGCGGGACTCAGGATGCGCTTTTCAGCACCTCGTATAAAAGTGGCCTTAGAATAAAAACGTGTAGCATAACAAGGCCTGCAATTATATTACATTAAATTTTTAAATTTCTGTTCTACCCTATTCTCCTTAGGGCTCACAGTGGCTTACAAAACAAAATAAGCAATATACAAATCACAATAAAATAAAGAACAATACAGTGAGTCTCCCCACCGCCTCTAATACCCCATCTTATTAACATACATATAAAAATACTTATATAAATGCCCCAGTCATTCACACCCTATCCCTCCCACCCACTCCTCTCCCCGATGCCTATAACCCCCCCTCCAAGGGAATGATGGCATTCCCACCCAGACAGCCCCCCATGCTGATACCCCCTTCTCACAAGGTAGTCATGGCATTCCCACCCAGCCAGCCCTTCTTCCATCACCTCTTAATCTTGGTGTTTTTAGATATGACGGTGCTCAGAGCCATCACACTTTGATCCTGGCTGGAGTGGGATCCTCATTCCAGGCAGGATTCGCCCAGGCTGCCAAACAAGAGTAATGGTGCCCAGGCCAGGGAGGGGGTGGGGCCATGCACGGGCGTGTGTTCACATGGCCCCGCCCCCACACTACTCAGAGCAGTCTACCCCCTCCCTGATGGGCTGCCACAGTGGCCTGCCCAGAAGTGTTGCGGACCTAGACTGGGGTAGGTCTGACCAGCCCATCAGACGTGATGGCCCGTTTTACCCTTAAGTAGCCGAGGAACAGTCAGTGCTAAATGCCACCACAGCCCGTGCTACAACCTGGGCCAATATCTGGCGGCCCTTTCAAACATGATGTTGTTGGGCACAGATAAATCTGTGTTGGGAGCAGGGAGTGATCAGTAGGGAATGGGCTGCCCGTTGTGACTGCTGATACTTCTCCCGTGCAATCATATTACATGTGATGCAAGTGCCGTAAGGAGTTCCATACTGACTCAGTATGGCACTACTTATGTTCTTATTTGAAAACACCCCTCCTTCTCCCATTCCTCCCTGTTCCCCTCAATCCCCAACTGAACCTTCCCTCTTACAGAGGGGCCATGGCATCAGCTCTTCACTCCTTCACTGGCTGTGCTGTCCCCCACCCCAACAACGGCATCTCCATTCCCGCCAACTGACCCCTAATAATCCTATCCCTCCCATAAAACAAGTTAAAAGCAAAAACAATCACCAAAATATAAAAAGATGAAAACAGAGGATTTGGAGGGAGATCATCCTCTACATTTATTTATTTAGAAAAAAATTTCATTCCACCCTATCCCTTAGGCTCAGGGTAGCCAATTCCCTTAACTAATTAACTCAGCTCTTAATTAGTCCGCTGGGAGGATCCTTCTCGAAGTCCCCTGAGTTGCTTGGGGAGCAACTATGGAGAGGGCATTTTCAGTGGCCGCAACCTGGCTGTGAAACTCCCTTCCAGCAGATGCTCGGGTGGCCCCGGACTTCTCCTCCTTTCAACGAATGTGTAAGACCTGGCTGTTGCACCAGGCTTTTGGTGAGGGAGATGGGTAAAGGGTGAGAGGTGGGGTTAGGGTGGGGGGGTTTCTGCTTTTTGTTCTACTTCCTCCATTGTTTATTGCATTTATATTTGTGATTATTTTAGTTGTTTTTATATGTTTTTAGCAGTTTTTATATGTTTTACACTGTTGTTTTACTTTATATGTTAGCTGCCTCAGGCAGGATGGGAGTGGGGTAAAAATGGTTAAAAATCAATCAATCACCAATCAATCAATCAATCAATCAATCCTCACAACAACCCTGCAAGGTAGGTTAGGCTGAGAGATCTGTGATTGCCCCAAGCTCAACAGTGAGTTCATGGCTAAGGTAAGACTTGAACTGGGGGCATTTTATTTATTTTTGGTTTAGACCAGTATCCAGCAATCACATGAATTCCTACTCCTACTTCCTGGCCCAGCTCCTCCACTCTTAACCACTACATGAAGTACCAACCATTGGGATCAGCACTCCAAATGCTGTCCCTTAGGCACTGCCCTTTGACAGCTGCCAGCAGACGCCGCAGTCCTCTTTATCCCTGGGGGGCGGAGAGTGGAGACACAGTCAGGCAGGAAGAGGAAGCTCAACAGATGGTAAATGCTGAGGTTGTCACAATAAACAGCTTCCCCAGCCCATTCTCTCTCTCCTCTTCTCCAGCACCTGTTGCAACAGAGTCCTCTCCCAAGAATGTCCCATTTGTCCAAAGAGCAAGAAGTCAAGGCTGGCCTTGCCTCTCTCTTGTTCACAAAGGCACAATTTGTACTACCCCTCTGGATTTGGTCCTGGAGTCTTTGGGTTTTAGCCTGTCATCTCTGGACTCTAGGTGAAGCCTTAATTTCTCCAGGTGGCCCAGGGGTCAAGCTGAAGCAGACATTCGACCTGGACTTTGTATCCAGTGGAATGTCCTGATCAGGGTTCAGTGGAACATGAACCAGCCATGATTCAGGTTGTGTTCTGCCAAAGATCTACATTGAAACCTCCAGCTCCCACCCGCACAAGTATCACCATTTTGCACATGTGCAGAAGCTCATCCTGTTCATCGTGCACGCACAAAAAGGCATCGTTCAGGGAAGGGCGGTGCTAGAGCCCCCAAAATTGAACTGTATCAGTGGAGATTCAGCACAGCACATTTGCTGCCATCTGCAGAGACGGAATAGCTGATCTGTTTCAGGTCTAGTGCCTGGATCACCCAAGGAAATCAAGCCTCAGGAGTGGATGGGAGTTAAAAAGGGGGTGGGACAAAGAGACTCCCTTGCCTCTTTCTGTAATGGCCCCACCCTCTGCAGAATGTTGTGGTGTCACACTGCTCCATGTAGGATGGCCACATCAGAAAGAGGCAGGGAGTTCCTTGCTTCATCATCTTTTGGCATTGTCTTCAGAGGGTGTTTTTAAAACAAGGTGGGTGTTTTTAAAACCCAGGAGCCACCCATCCGACTGCCCGTCTGAAGGTGGTGTGGGGGAATGTGTGCTCCCGTGAGCCACTCAGCACCCAACTCATGGGACACTGCCAAGAACTCTGAAGTGTGCCATGTGGGGCAAGCCAAAAAAAGTGCGTGGCAAGGGTGCCCACACATCTTCTGCCCATATGAACTGGGGTGTCCAGTCATGCCAGAAGACCAGTCTGCTGCTTACAGACACTGTGCGTGGGAGACACAGTCTTTGCAAGTCACAGGAACCGGCCATGAGTGCTGGAGAGCCCAGGTTCCCCAACACACATGCCAGGACATGTCAGTTTCAAAGGCCAGTCTGGCACGCTTCCCCTGCCTCCATGAGACATGGCAGGGGGAGTGTGAGGTGGCTGTTCCCAGTAGCTATGCTGGGAGCTACTGGTTAGATTCCCTTTCCACTCACTCCACCTGTGTGGCTGCACTGCAGCTGTGCCACTCAGCGGCCATACACACACACACACACACACACACACCCTTGCTCATTTAAAAACACCTACCCTTTTGTGTAAAGGTTTCAGGGGAGGTGGGAGCTCTAACAACAAGGAATGGTAAGATATATTAAATTCTCCCCTCCACACCCTCCCACTTCTTTGCCTTCATTTCTGGTATTTCAAAAAGCCAAGTGGGAAGGATCTGCCCTTGGTAAGAAAAAAATACCCGCATGACAGATAACAAATCTCACACTCAGTCTGAATACTCAACCAGCATAATAGCCCTTGGCACACTAAAATCTGCAGCAGGATGAGCCAACGGCCCTGATTCAGGGAATGAATAACTGGCTTCACAACAGTCTTCTTACAGCAAAAGAATCCACCCCAGAATTTGAATTTGTCCCAAGTGTAACAACCCACTGATATGACAGTGATTCACAGAATGAATAGACTGCAGAGTGTTGCTTAGTGGCAAACTCACACACATATAAAGGGACATGAGGTGGGATACCGCACAGAATGATTCAGAAATTGCAGGGGAAATACAGCTCCAGATGGGAGAGACTCATTCTGTGAAGGTTGTAAAGCTGTGAAACCAACAACACTGCCTTCTGTTATAGAAACACTGGCTTCAAATCACTCCTCCCAAAAGACATGGGTGGAAGACTTTTTTGGATATTTGAATACACCATTTGGCTTTTATTTGATGGCAGAGATTGCTTTTTGTTGAAGGAAACCAGAGAGGAAGTTTTTGTATTTTAGTTAAACACTCTCCTTTCTGATGCAGCTATTAGCCAGTTTCCTGGGCAGTTGTTGCTGTTATTGTTCATTAATAATAATATAGTGCCAACATTGTGCCTGGTGCTGAACAGTCACAATTTGAGGGGCTTACCATGTAGTATTGTAGGCCCCTTTTGATAGGGACCTGTTCACCTGTTCAGGTGAGTTCGGATGAGTTCAGTGTTGGGAAAAACGTGACTGGAAAGGGGAGGCAGCTGAGGAGTAGACTTCCTGGCACCAGGGGTGGAGACCAAGGGTGGTCCCAGGGCCAAATGATACCAGAAAAAAATCTAATTCGGTATCGATTTCGGTATCGATAGCGCTATTTTCAGATGTTTGGCAGAGTTTGGCCGAACCGAACTCCGCCGAACTGAACAGCGGAACCCGAACTCAGGCTTCAAACCGAACGACCGAATGTCCAAACATCCAAACAGCATTCTGTTCGCACATCCCTAGTTCCATTTACTTTAGCAGAGCGTTAGCAGTTTATAATAGCTGAAACTTGACCCTTCATTTCTCAATTCTAAAATTCACCAGCCAGTTAAACAGAGGCCAGATTCACTTCCTATCATATCAACAGTGTTTTACTACCATGGTAAACAGTACCATGCTCTCGCTAAACTACAATGGAATCATTCCTAGACAATCATATTCTCTTCAAAATCTCAGCCCAACTTCAGAACAAAAGAGAAAATTTCACTGTCACTTATGGAATCTATAGCTCTTTCCAAACTAATGAGAGAAGTAGTGATGGGTATCCCAAAGTCTGCATTTATGATCACAAAAGTAATTGATTACAGCTTGTCAACAGGATACTGATGAACAAGTTGTTCAAAAAATTTCAAGTGGGAGTATAACTGGAAGAATACTTAAGAAACTGGGGAAATTGATAAAGATAAAGAACCCATTGCTTCAGTGGATGGTTTAGTTCAAGGGTTCCCACACTGTGGCTCACACCACTTACAGATGGGACTTTGAACTTATTTGTTTATTTATTTAATAAAATGTAATATCCAGCCACCTTCGTGCCTCAGGCACCTCGGGGTGGCTAACAACACTCATAAAACAACACTATAAAAACATATACATACCTAATAAAACAACTAAATCTGGGGCTAAAAAAACTAAACCCACCCAACCCCCCTCCCACTACCCCTCTCCCCTGCCAAACACCTAGCAGAACAGCCAGGTTTTACAGCAGCGGAAGGAGGAGGAAAGATCTGGGGACGAACAGGCCTCCACCGAGAGGGAGTTCCACAGCCTCGGGGTGGCCACCAAGAACAACCTTTCCATGATCCCCGTAAGAAAAACCCAGGAGACCTCAAGGAGAGCACCCCCAGCGGACCACAGGGACCACTCCAGAACATGGGGGGTGAGGCGGTCTCACGGGTTAGTGGGGCCTAGCCTATACAGGACTTTATAGGTTAAAACCTTGAATTGGGCCCAGAAGACAATAGGCAGCCAGTGCAGAGCGTGGAGCACAGGTGTAATATGCTTTTGGTGCGCCATACCCATAAGGAGACAGGCTGCCACGTTCTACATCAGCTGCAGTCTCCAAACCATCACCAAGGGTAGCCCCATGTAGCACGTGTTGCAGTAATCCAGTCTTGAGGTAACAAAAGCATGGATGATGGTGGTCAGGTCCGAGTCTGAGATATACGGTCAAAGCCACCATATTGACAAAAAGCGCTCCTCGCCACAGCCACCACCTGGGACTCCAGGCAGAGCTGGGAATTGAGGAGCACTCCCAGACTTCAAATATGCGGGACGAGGGAGGGACAGACCCCATCAATGATGGGAGCCACCAACTCCCCCGCCCCTTTACCCACCAGCATCACCTCCATCTTGTCAGAATTCAGCTTCAGACGGCTCACCCTCATCCAGTCCCCCACAGCTGCCAAGCACTGAGTAAGCACCGAGACTGCCGGGTCCAGGTCGGAGGAAAAAGAGAGGTATAATTGAGTGTCATCAGCATACTGATGGCACGCATGTCAAACCCTTGTACAACCTCACCCAGTGGCTGCATATACACGTTGAACAGAAGAGGGGATAGAATGGAACCTTGTGGAATCCTGCACGTGAGGCCCTGTGGGGACAATGAATGCTCACCCAGCATCCTGTACTGGGTTCTTCTGGACAGGAAAGAGCGGAACCATTCAAGAATGGTGCTGCCCACCCCACTTGGTCCCACAGGCGAGTCACCAGCATCTCATGGTCAACTGTATCAAAGGCCGTTGATAGATCTAATAGAATCAGTAAAGTGGATCAACCCTGATCCAACTCCCAGCGAAGATTGTTGACCAGGGCCACCAATGCTGTCTCAGTGTGTTAGGGTAGGGGGGTGTACAGAGGGACGGGGAAGATAGGGAGTCGGGTATGGAGAGCCCGAACTAGGCAACCTCTCCTTGTTGGAGCGATACCACGAGGTAAGTAATTTCTTCAGGATCTTGGGTGGGCTTTCTCTCAACACGTGAGGACAACCGAGATCATCATCGGGAAGGAGAGGTAGAATATGCCCAGGAGCTAAGAGGAAATCCGACACACACCAGACAGACCCATGTACTCCTCTCACAGGACCCAGGGCACAGTGGGAGGAGGGGTGCGGGGCAGGGTCCCAGGATTCACGGACAGGGGGTGAGCAAGGGAATGGAAGGGGATGAGGGAGAGGGGAGGACTAGCACTCAGGAGCGAAGGGCTAAACGAGCGTGTAAAGGGGCAGGCACTCGGGGGTGTGGGGGAAGGATTTACAACAGGAAAGTAGATACTCATGTTCAGCTGGGATACAATCCCACACGCACTCAAGGAAAGGTAGAGGAGCAAGAAGCGCGAGAACAGTGGAGGTTCCAAGGGCAGAGCTAGAACAAGGGGTCAGCCTCTCAAGCGATTACTGGCAGGGAGTTGAAGCCCTGCCGGTCTCTTTATCCTTGCTGGCCCTGAGTTGCAGTCAGGGCCAGCTGTAGGGCTCCTCCCCCCACAGCATTCCCCATCACCCCGCCAGCCGTGCACTGCGTCGGGGCAGGGTCACTGCCGGAGACGCTGCCGGGGAATGCCCTGCTGGGGTTGACAGCCCTGGCTGACCTGAGGCTCCCCCAGGTAAGGGAGGAATGGAGGGCCCCGTGGTCTTCTGCTGTGTGGGTGGCGCACGATCCGTCCTGCTGCCACTGTCTGTGGTTGGGGTCTCACCGGGGTGGGGCCCCTATGCTGTCTCTGGGCTTGCTGCTCCTGGGTTTGCCTATATGAACCGCGGCGCGGCATGACACAGTGTCATAACCCAGGCGAAAGTCAGACTGTGAAGAATCTAAAAAACTGATGCGGTCCAGGTGCCCCTGGATTTGTTGGGCCACCACCCACTCAATAACCTTCCAAAAAAGGAAAGATTAGAGACAGGCTGATAGATGGCAAGGGAGTCGATGTCAAGAGATGGCTTCTTGAGCAGAGGGCGTACCACAGCCTCCTTCAGTCTTCTCGACATTCTGCCCTCCCGAAGGGAGGCATTGACCACCCCCACCAGCAACAGCCTAAGCATCTGCCAGCTGGCCTTAACCATCCAGGAAGAGCAGAGATCCATGTACAGTTCAATGCATTTTTCCTACCTTTTTATATTCTTGTAATCTGGGTAACCTAGCTACTAAAAACTATAAATCTTGTTTTCTCTAATCAAGAGCATCTGGTGTATGTGTGTGCTGTGACCCAAATGCTTCCCAAGTTCGGCTTACACGGGAACACAGTCTCTTGCTAGGCTAAGAGCCAGCGAGGAGCAAAGTAGGGGCTTCCACAGCAGCCCTTAACCCCAAAAGCTTGTAGCTCTGGTGGTGGCAGCAAAACCCCTGAGTGTTATGCTGATGGCCACGCAGTTAGGGAGGGGGGCTAGACGTAGAGCACCATAATCCAGTTCACAAGATGTGACTCTCACAGCCCAAGGACCCCCTCCGCATCAGCGGGTGAGACCATCTAGAACTGATCCCACAAAACTGGACAGGACAGGACAGGATCTCTGCAGCCTCTGGTTCTCCGACTGCAATAAACCTGTTGTTGAAGTCACGGTGAATGCAAGTAATTTTATCCACAAAATAATCAATAAATAAATCAATGCGTTTGCTGGAAGACTCCAGCTCCAGACAGAGAGAGAGGCTGGACTGACCAACCCCTTCACCACCCGGAAGAGCTAGCTGGACGAGACTTCGCAGATGCTATGAGGGCAGCAAAGAACCTCTTCTTTGTTGCTCTCACAGCCATGGCATGGGCTTTCAAAGTGGCTCTATGCCGCAATCTATTGGTAATAATAGCTGAAACCTGGCCCTTCATTTCTCAATTTCATGTAAATTAAAAATTCACCAACTAGTTAAACAGAGGCCACCACCCACCCACTGTACATGTTACAGGGTACCCATAGGACAACACTGCAGCCCTGCAACATGTATAGTGAGTGGGTGGTGTCTTGTGTGAAAATGCCCTAAGTCTAAGAATGGGGTCATACAGGCAAAAGGTTTGTGAGCCACTGCTTTAGTTGGTCAGTCTTCTGTGAAATAGCATAAGCCAGGTGTGTGTGGAACCTTTTGTACAGTTTCACTTCAGTTATTTATATATATTTTATTTATTTTCAGTAATTTTATACTGCCCCTCCTGCCCGAAGACAATTTAGGGTGGTGAATAATACATAAAAAACATAATATAAGAATATAAAATACATAATAAAATATCAGTTAAAACCACAAAACAGCAGAGGCTCAAAAGAGCAACTATCCCATTACCACTAAAATACACCACCACCACCCCCATTACCTGTCCCCCTCACCAAAAGCCTGGTGAAACAGCCAGGTTTTACATCGTCTACAGAAGGAGGGGAGATCCGGAGAGAGGCAAATCTCTACCAGGAGGGAGTTCAATAGCCACGGCATCACCACCAAGAATGCCCGCTTGAAATTTGCCACCCGGGAAACCTCTAAGCGGGCACCCCTGGCCAATCACAGGGGCTGATCCAGGACACAAGGGATGAGGCAGTCCCACAGTTATGAGGCCCTAACCCGGAAACCTTATATATGTTTAATCCATTTACAATATAAATACTTTGTTTTGAGTCAGTCAGTTATGTCCTACTTTAGGGCTGTTTCCCCTAGATTAACCATGTTCTCTGGAGGGTCATAGCAAAGCTTATTGGTCCTACCAACTCAGTTAAGTGTTTGCTCTCTTTTAGTACACGGACATTGTTCTGGATTTGGTTACTCTATTCAGTCCATTGTTCACAGGTTGTTCAAAACCTGGGTTGCGTTGTTTTTGTTTCACAATGTGTCCTCAAACTCACAGGATGCCCTGTAGTGAGATTGCATGCCAAAATGCACGAGAAAACACATGTGCTGGATGGAACGCTAGCTATCCGCCAGAATTCAGTTTGGATTTCCCCAGAGCCTCTGCTGCAAGGGACGAGTGCCAGTTATCACAAACAAATCTAGCATAGTGTGAAACAGATTTATGAGTTTCAATACCAGCATGTGCGCCGTCTCTAAATTGCTCTGAAAATAGATTAATCAGATTCAAGGTAATGGAAAATCTAGGTGCATTGTTCTTTGAAACAGGATATCCTTTATGAATGAGTTCATAATTTCATTTATGAATGAAAACTGTATTTCATCGTTTTAAAAAAGGGGGAAAATCTTTTAATCATTCAATTCTAGAGTTTTCTTTTAATGGTTTTAGGGCTTGATTCTTCAAGATGCTGAGCAATCTGTTCCAATCCAACAAGTTGGAACTGTGTGTGCTTAATTTTAAACATTTGAGTAATATCTCCTAATGGCCACAATCCTCAAGTCACTTGCTCTGGAGTAGTTCCATTGAAACCAGTGGTACTCCGCTGGAGTAAGTGGTTTTAAAATTGCAACCATTGACCTCAATGGGACTATCCATGCACTTAAAGTTAGGCATGCAATTAAATGCTTTGCTGGATCAGTCCCAGATCAGAGAGTACCTTGCCAGATCAAGCCCATACTTGCCACAAATCTCAGTCCAAGTAGTGAGAGCATAATCCAAATAATGCTCTGAGCAGAAACCATATAACAACGCCCCACCCCCATCCCCACCTCCACCCAAAGTAAATGGATTATACTTAGGTAATGGATGGTGGAATTTGGTTTTGCAAAAAGAGAATTGGCCAAGGAAGAGGGTTGACTACGTGTATCCAAAACAGATCTTTAATGCAATGAGTTGAGGATTCTGGTCTGAATTCAGCAAAGCCTTCAAGCGTGTACTGAATCTTAAGCAAAGTCTTCGTGATTTCACTGGGATGATTCTTGTGGTTTAAATGGAGTTTTAAGGTGCTAAACACTTTCAATTAGAGGCAGGTCCTTACCCCAAGGGTTTATAATCTAGGATAATTATATAAAAAAAATAAAAATGAATGTTGGGGAACACACCTTCCCATTTTACAGATGGGGTATTGAGGATGAAGTGGCTTACCCAAAGCCACTCAATGAGATCTTGGCTAAGCCAGGATTTGAATTCTTCCAGATACAAGTCCAACAGCTGATCTACTAGGCTATGCTGGCTCTCATAAGGTGCTTTTAGGGAGACACCTGCTCTGCCCCACCTCCCAGGTGACCCATCCATGTAAAGGTGGGCCACCCTGGGGTGAGGCAGAGCAGGAGCAGAGTTGACATTGCCTGCTCCAGGCCAGTTCTACTTGTGCATGGATAGTGCTCTGGAACATCCCGGAGCACCGCAAGTGAAGCAGGAAGCCCAAACCCAGTGCACCAACCAGGGGCGGAGCAGTAGTCTGTCTACTCACAGACAGGCTGCTGCAGCTTCGCTTTGGGCTGGCTAGGGGTTGCCCTGGCAACAGTCATAGAGCTGCAGGCAGCAGTCTAGAGTGGCTGGTGATGTGTCCATAGTTCTATGGTGCTGGGAAGGGGGGCACCGTATAGGAGGAATACAGTCTGCAGCAGCGGCTCCCTCTGTGTAAACCTGCCACAGCAGACCCAGGGGTGGCCATCCCCAGAGCACACCACCCCTTGGTCCATTTAAAAATATATTATTGAGAGTAAAGTTGCCATTTCCGGCCAAATGTATTTTACCTATGTACACATCAGCATATAAAAATAGATATAACGAATGTTGTTGTAATACTCCATAAGTAACTGATGCTAGCATCTTAATGGAATAGTGCATTCTTGGGTGCACATCTACACATGGGAGTAAAGCTAAGAGAGAACTTTTTCTAATCTTGCTTTTTACTGAATGTTTGTATCTAACACATGACTTTCATATACTTCAGGTCAACTGTTAAATTCAAACATTCAGTAATTAATAGCAGCCCTGATATATCATAGGTTACAAAAGGTTTTCCATTAGTTTCACTGGACAACATGCAGCCTTGTCCAGGAGAATGTCATTGTGACACTGAATTCTGCTAGAAAGATTAAAGGATAATTGTAAAATTCAACCAAATGTAGTTTCCACACTGAGGGAAGATTATTTTTTAGAACTTCCTTGACCTTGCACAGGCTCAGGGTAAACAGAAATAGTTTTTATTCAATGGATGCATAATAGGATGCATTTATTTCCCTTTGCAAGCAAGTTTAAAAAACAAAACAAAAACAAAAAAACCCACAAAACATTCACTGAGACATGAGTCAAATCTGGAAACTGGAAGAAATTTGTTTCTCAAGTAAATAAGTAAGGAACTTGTATCCTTCCTCGCTGCCTTTCCCGACGCTTGCTAGAACTTTCCTCTCAACATTTACAGTCTGCCCTCCCCTTGACTCCAACGAAGCCAAGCACGTGCACCTGAGACTTCGCATCCGCTTGAATGTTTTATCCCTTGTCTCTCCCTATATCCCCTCTCCTGGTCTCCCCCCTCGGAGTCTTTTAGATTGTAAGTCGTAGGCAGGGACCACGTCCATCTCATTGTTCTGTAAAGCGCCAGGTACACAGCTGGCGCTATACAAGTGCTTATAATAAATAAATAATAATAAATAAAGAACTTTCAGAATTTAGAGTGCTTTACCATACCATCCTTATCTAGATCACCCACACAACAACCTTGTGAAGTAGGTCATTATTAATTCCATTGTACAGATGGGGTACAGAGGCTGAAACACAGGGTGAAAACAGACAAGACGATGGCCTACATTGGCCCACTGCAGCCCAGGACTCATGCACTCATATGTTTCCCCATAGCCAGATATTAGCCCATGACTGCTCAGGAGTGGGTAGGCAGCTGGCCCGGGATATGTCCTCGGGAAGATCCCATACAACCATCCGAAGCCAAGGGTTGCCCATGTGGGTCAACGTGAGTTCACACATCTGTTTGGCCCTGCCTAGCCGGGCCATGGAGTGGTGGCTGCCATGACTGCATGTCATGGTGAGGGGCAGGGCACTGGGATTAACATCATGTTTGTTGTGTTCCCCCAACCTACTCGGGGCACGGGGGGGAGGTAAGCAGTGAGATGGCTCTCTGGACTCTAGGGATCACAGGCACAGGGGTTGGAGGGTGTTGGGGGGGGGGAAAGAGTGTTTTGTCCTGTTTTGTTTTTTTCCCCTGCATAATATGGAATTTTTAATTGTTTTAAATGTTTTATTGTTTTATTGTTTTTATAGTTGTTGTTCACCGCCCCGGGCTGCCCTGTGGGCAGGCGGGGCGGGATACAAATTTTATATACATAAAATAAACAATAAATCTGTTCCGCACCACTTGCCAACTCAGAGAGTGATGGCTGGTTTTCCACCCCAGGGCAGGTTGGGGGGCCACCTCACCACTTCTGTTTTTACCCACAGTGACTTGCCCAAGGTCAACCAGTAAATTCATGGCTAGGATGAGATTTGAACTCTAATCTTTCAGGTCCCAAATCCAACACCTTATCCAATAGGCTACATTGGTCATCTTAGAATAACGCTCTGTGGTATCAGATTATGAAGTGGTGCCAGTCTCCATATTAGTCTCCATTGTCTCCATAGAGGAGGCTTGGAACAAGGCACCAGAGGTAATAAAGAAGCGGGTATGATGGATGGCCAAATGGGTGTGGCTCCCACCTGGGAATTAAGAGTCTGTTAAATTTCCAGTCAAATTGTAGACATCTTGGGCAAGGCATTTAACTTACTGTGACAGGGCAGCCAGTATTGTCATAATAAAGGAAAAGAAGATGGGTCGGGCTCCAATAAAAGAATACTCAGGGCACCACGAACAGTGGAGAAAACAGTGATTCCCCCTTAGTGTGTTTTTAGATGAGCCTCTTCTCTTTGCGTATTTCTCAATCCGCTCTCAGCAATCTTGATATCTGGGTTTGGCAAATCCGGATGTAGCGTGAGCCACCCAGCACCGCTGTTTTCAATGGCAGCCGCCGGGTGATTTTCAATGTGGGGAGGCATGTCTAAACTGTGCCCCCCTCCCCCCCCCGGCGAGATTGATGAGAGCAGACTGAGAAATCTGTAAAGAGAAGAGACTCGTCTAAAAGGGGCCTTATTCACAGTGCTCAGTATGTGGGTATACCAGCTAACCATAGTCCCAGAGAAGGGCTAACAATTCACAGTTCCTTAGTCCCTTTAGCCTACAACAAGAGGCTTTCTGACTTATCAGTCCTCCAGTATATCACACCAACCCAGCAGTATTTCACTTCAGCCCAATAGTCTTACATCAGTCCCATGGTTCATTCCTTCCAGAGCCTTGCAAGGTTACACTATCTGCCTTCTCCAGAGGCTTGGCTCAGACTGACCCTTCAGCCTGCCGCTGAGGCCTCTGTGTGGATGTGCCTATTGAACAGCAGTCTTCATTTAAAGGGCTGGTACACCTTTTACATATACCCATTTACCCCCATAGACATATACATACAGCAACAAAGACAATTACACAGTACTGCAGTACACACACAAACCACCATATTATTTACGCTTACTATTTACGTTCTGAGTGTGGTCCATCACACCCTATGCCTCAATTACCCATCCGTAAAAGAGGCAGTATTTCTACTTTATTAGAATAAAATCCTATGATTTCATGTTTGGGTACCAAGCAGCATAAATAACTAGACAGAAAAGTACTCAGTGGATCTCCTCTGGATACCAATGAGAGCAAATATCTATTTGTTAAGGATGGAGAGTTAATGAGAAGAGGCCAATTAACCATACCTCACAGTCTCCAATTCAAGACTAGATGCCCTTCTAAAAGAAAAGCTTTAGTCAAATGCAATGTAGGGTCTTGATGCAATAATGCTTGAGGAAATTCAATTGGCTTGTGCTATATAGATAGGTCAGAGTAGATCCAGTGGGTGGCCCATTTTAACCTTTACATTTTATGATCTTATGAATTGTGCTCAAAGGGTATCAGCAGTATATTATTTGGTCAGTTTTCTGCAGCTGCTTAGAGTGATGATACTATGGTGTTTCCCCCTCTAGCATTACAGATATGACTCGAAAGAGCTTCTGCAGATTCCATGATGGGGGAAATAATAATGCCTCTCAGCTCCGATTGATTTTAATGGTGGAGGATTGAGCCTTTACAATAATGTCCCTGCCTCCTGTGTTTACTGGATCAAATGGAAATTGTACATTGGTTTGTGCACTGTTGGTTCAATCCTACTGCAGAGAAATCAGTGGCAAAGCTCTCATTGACTTTACTGGGGTCAGGATTTCATTCATTGCTAGGTACATTCAGTTATTACTATTATGTTACAGTTTGTCCCCAAGTCTTTAATCCAGGATTTAGGGCATTTGACCACAGTTTAATGTAGTTAATAACCAGACACTTTACATAAGCTTAATTGCTAGCAAGGACTGTGGCCAAATTCCTCCTAAAACTTAAAGCCATTTAGCAGTGCCTGCATGCCTATCCACAGCACAGCTAAGCAATCTATGGCCATTTTCACACAAGACACTCTCCACCACCACCACCACCACCACCACCCACTATACATGTTGCAGGGCTGCAGTGTTGCCCTATGGGTGCCCTGTAACATGTATAGTGAGTGGATAGTAGGTGGAGAGTGTCTTGTGTGAAACCACCCTATGTTGAGTCTTTGATATTGTGCGATAGCTCCTCAGAGAGGCATGGGAAGCAACTGTTGTGGGATACTATCTCTTTAAATGGGTGTTACCCGAAAAGTATCCATAGGATACCACTAAGCGTATCGACGTGTGCATGAAGAAGCTAGAGACAGGTATGGAGAGCTGAGAGGAAAAACAGATACACTAATATGGAACTAAAGATATGGGGACACTTCAGTATATAGACATAGGTGTACTCTTGAGAACAGCAGCTGGAAGAATTTGTGAAAACATTATTTCCATTCTGTGGAGGTCACATTTTGTGTTCCATCTACTTTCAGAGGCTTTTGATATTGGCTTCAGAAATAATAAATGTTGGGATATTTTTTTAATTTTCTGAGCTTTTGGAGCAGACTGCTGCTAGCAATATGTCTAGTGGTTTCTTGCCATTTCATGACTAGAAATGGGTTCCTGCCCCAAGGGGCCGAATTCTAGAATGAACAAGAGAGGGGAGTCAAGGGGGAGGGGAACATAAGGAGAGACAGGGATATATTCATGAAGTTGAGAAGCTTTAGGGGTATGTTCTTAGTCTAGTTACAAGGGGAAGAGGGGATCCTGAAGGATAAGATGGTGTGTAAGTAGAAGCATAAAAAGAGCAATCTTATGGGGGTGGGAAGCTAGGGAAAGCTAGGTTTTTAAAGGAGGGATCTGAAGGCCAGGAAGGAGCAAGAGCATATGTGCTTGGGAAAGGAGTTCCAAACCGTGTAGGGAGGAGACTCTGGGATGGATGAGGGTGGTGGCAGAGGAGAAGTGAAGTTCCTGGGTGTGAACATAGTAGAAAATGAGGACAGCAAGGCCATGAAGAGCCTTAAGGTGAGAACAAGGTGTTTTCCCTTGATGCTAAGGCCCTTTTCTAATGGGAGCAGGTGTGTGGGTGGCACGTGGGGGTGCATTCCCACAGACCCCCACCCACCCACCTCCACCCATCTCCACGCATGGAGCATCTGGCATTGGCGCCCGTTGCTCCATGCATGGGTGATGGTGGAGCACGGGAGTACACACGCACGCACCCCCACCCACCAGCTACGGCATTCCCACAGACACCCACCCATCCCCCCTGCACCTGCCGTGGCATTCAAACAGGTGCCCTGCCCACCCGCACACGTGTGTGAGGGGGGGGGGGGGACGTCTGTTTGAAAAGGACTAAAGAGGTAGAGGGAGCCAGTAAAGGGATAAAATTGAGTCACTAGTTTTGTAATTGATCAAATTACACATTTAGTGGATCATGGGAATGCTGTGGATGTACTATAGTTTGATTTCAGCAAAGCATTTGACAGAATCCCCCATGATATCCTTGTTGACAAGCTGGTAAAATGTGGGCTAGATGATAATACAATTGGGTGGATTTACAACTGGTTGAAGAACCATACTCGAAGAACGCTCAATGGCATCTCATCAATCTGCAGGGAGGTATCGAATGGGGTGCCGCAGGGGCTCTGTCCTGGGCCCGGTACTGTTCAACATCTTTATTAATGACATGGCAAATTTGCAGATGACCCAAAACTGGGAGGGATAGCTAACACCTTAGAAGACAAAAATAAAATTCAAAATGATCTTGATAAGCTGAAAAACTAGGCCAAAAGTAACAATAAAATTCAACAGAGATAAATGTAAAGTCTTCATTTAGGTAAGAAAAATCAAATACACAAGTACAGGATGGGTGATACCTGGCTTGGCAGCAATACACGTGAAAGGGATCTAGGGATCATAGTTGATCACAAACTGAACATGAATCAGTAGTGTGATGCAGCAATTTTAGGCTGCATTAACAGAAGCATAGTTTACAATCATGAGAATGAATGGTTTCACTATTCTGTGCTGGTCAGACCTCATCTGAAGTACTGTGTCAAGTTCTGGGTGTCACACTTTAAGAAGGACATCGAGCAATCTTATGGGGGTGGGGAGCTAGGGAAAGCCCGACGGAAGAGGTAGGTTTTTAAAGGAGGGATCTGAAGGCCAGGAAGAAGCAAGAGCATATGTTGGAACAGGTTCACAGAAGGGAAACAAAGATGAGGAAAGTTTGAAGGAAGTGGGTATGTTTAGCGCATAGAAGACTAAGACATCATAGCAGTCTTCAGACACCTGAAGGCGGCAAAGACTTGTTCTATCTTGCCCCTGTGGGCAAGGCTAGAAATGCTTGGTTCAAATGAGAAGAAAGTAGATTTCTGTTAGAAAGAACTTCCTAATGGAAAGAGCTGTTCAACAATGGAACAAATTGCCTAGGGATGTGGTGGGCTCTCCTTTGCTGGAGGTTTTCAAACAGAGGCTGGACGGCCATCTCTCAGGGAGGCTGTAGCTGCAGATTTCCTACATTGAGCAGGGGGGTGGACTAGATGACCTCTGAGATACCTTCCAACTCTATGATTCTAAAACTGGATGGATGGGGAGGGAGTAGGAATGGAGTGACAGAGATGCGTGATGTCATGAGATTGATTAGTTTGCCCAGGGATATTTATTTATTTATTTTACATACTTAGACCCCGCCCCTCCTGCTAACAGCAGCTCGGGGTGGCTAACAATCTAAAAAATTAAACATATAAAATATTACAATAAAATATGCAATAAATATAAAAACAACACTATAAAACCATACGGTGAGGTGAGACACCAAAAATAAAAAGCCCACCTCCACTAACCCGCAACCCCCCACCCCTTACCCATCTCCCTCACCGACAACCTGGTGGAACAGTCAGGTCTTGCATTGTCATCTAAAGGAGTAGAGGTCTGGGGCCACATGGACCTCTTCCAAGAACGAGTTCCACAGCCTTGGTGTGGCACTGAAAACACCCTCTCCATAGTAGCCCTGCAAGATACTCGGGGGAAATCGAGAAAGGCGCACCTGGTCGACCGCAGGGGTTGATCCACAGCCCGGGGAGTGAGGCGGTCCCACAGATAGGTAGGGCCCAGACCATATAGGTTTTCATAAGTAAGCACCAACACCTTGAATTGAGCCCGGAAGACTATAGGCAGCCAGTGCAGTGAATGGAGCACTGGTATAATGTGTTCACGGCAACCCGTCCCCATAAGGAGGCAGGCCGCTGTGTTGTACCCCAGTTGCAGCCTCTGAACCTAGGGATGTGCGAACATGGTTCGGGCATTTGGTATTCGGCCCGAACTCGGCCCATTCGGACGTCCGAACCGGACGTCCGAACCGAATGTGGAAGCAGCCGAACAGTTCGGCCGTGTTCGGGTAAGTTCGGCGGCGTTCGGGCTGGGAAAACATGACTGGAAGGCCCGGGGGGGGGGGCGGGGCAGCTGTGGAGCAGACTTCCTGGTGCCAGGGGTGGAGAGGCTTGGACTAGCAGCCAGCCTGCCCAATCATCATTCCTCTTTTCCTCAGACCACTGGCTTCACAGTCTGCAATTGGCATAGGGCTAGGCTGCACAGAGCCAATGGGGCTTGTGGTAAGGCAGGCGCAGCAAGTGACAAAAGTCATTGCCCTCCCCCCTTCCAATTCCTTCTGAACTAGCCACTGATCCTGTCAGCAGGTGTTTTCAGAAGTCTCCCTCTCCCAGCAGCTTGTCTTCCTAATCCATTGCCATCCTCCTCCTATTTCACCCATTCCCACACATTTACCTCCATAGTTTCATTTATTTAGATTAGATTAGATAGATTTAGGTGTTATTTTTATTTTTTACCTCTCCCTGTGTTCTTTCTCCCTACCCTCCATTGAATCCTTCACTCCTCCCTGTATATATTACATCCCTGATTCCCTTCCCCTGTTTTTGGATTTATTTAGAGAAGCATTCGATTGATTTAGCTTTCATTTCAGTTTTGTACTTTCGTTCGTCATTCTCATAAGCCTCAAATGGACATGAAGATTCTCTGAGCTGCAAATACGTAAATCATTCTTGTGGTTCAATCAAGAGTGCAGACAAGAGAAAGCCAGAGTGGCTGCCCTCAAAAGGAGGTGGATTAATGACCAAGATTTAGAGGTGTGGGAAGTTTTTCGTAAGGCTAGGAGTGTGTATAACCAGTTATTGAAGCAGAAAAGGAGTGATTTTTATAGCGTAATCTGGGCCGGGATAGTAGTGGATTTATCTACTGGCAATTTAAGCCGGTTTTGGTCCAGCCTTAATTTTATAATCAAACCTAGGAAGCGCTTTAGTCAAGAGGTAATACTTGGTCGTGCTTGGGAACTTTTTTTTGGTGAATTATAAGCCAGTTGCCAGGTACGTTTAGATGACTTGACAGGAGAACCAGGTGGGGCTTCTGCCAAGGACACAGGATGGCAATCGGAGGATTTTTCGGAAGATACTATCTGTGATATTATTATGGCCTTAAAACCACGCAAGGCCGCTGGCCCTGATCTCATCACCTCTGAAATCCTCCAGGCAGCCCCCGTTGGTGGGCTCACATATTAGCTATTCTTTTTTGGGAGGGGGCTAGCCGAGAGCTGAAAATCCCTAAGTGCTGGGTGACAAGTTGGATTGTTCCCATTTTTAATAAGGGTGATATCCACAACCCAGACTGTTATAGGCCAATAAGCCTGATTTCTATTATAGGGAAGATCTATGCTAGGATGTTGTTATCCCATCTCAATAAGTGGGTAGAGAACAGGGAATTGATCCCGCAGGAGCAAGGAGGTTTTAGGAAAAGCCGATCAACGATCAACTGTTGCTATATTCTCCAGTATATAGTTTTTAAGTATCATAAAATTAGGAAGGGGAAACTTTTCCTGGCCTTTGTCGATCTGACCAAGGCCTTTGACTCGGTGCCCAGACCTAGGCTGTGGGCCAAGCTGAGGCAGCTGGGCATTGAGTCTAGGCTATTGGATCTAATTATGTTATTGTATTCAAATAACAAGGCATGGGTAAGGTATAGCAATGGGACCTTACAGACTGGCCCAATACCTGCTGAGAGGGGTGTCCACCAGGGCTGTGTGTTGGCCCCATTGTTATTTAGCTTGTACATGTCTGATTTGGTAGCCTGTAATGAAGCAGCTGATGTGCATGCCCCAAAGGTAGGTAATGTCCGGGTCTGCCTTCTGCAGTTTGCAGATGACGTGGTCCTAATCTCACAAACTGAGGTGGGGCTACAGAGGGTAATTGATCGATTCCATCTTTATTGCGTGAGGAATGGGTTAGAACTTAACCCACGCAAATCTAAAATCTTGATCTATGGGAAGAGGAAACTTCCCACAAAATGGAAAACTGCAGCTGGTGAACTTGATATTACTTTGTGCTTTCCCTATTTGGGGGTAATATTTTCCAACAAAAGAACTTGGAGTATACACTTGGCAAATAGACTGCTTAAAGCTCGACAAGCCGCAAGGCCATCAACAGAGCTGCTAATGCCTCGCAGGGGGTTTCTGTTTCTGCCTTTCTGCAGGTATATAGCGCCATGGTGCCAAGCATGGCCTTGTTCAGTCTAGAGGTTGTCCCCTTTCCGGATATTAGGAGATTGGAACGAGTACAAAATGCTTTCCTGAGGAGGTTGTTAAAATTGGGTAACAGCATTCCGGGGGCGGTTCTTAGACTGGAAGTAGGTGTAAGAGCGTTGGAAGCATCAGCAAGACTTACCTTCCTAAGATACTGGTTGAGACTCTTAACCTACCAGGAATCTGACTTGCCCCTCCTATGTTTAAGGGAAGAACTCTCCTATATGGGGACATGGGTCTACCCCTGGTTATTATACTTGGGATGGTTGCTTTAAAATCTTGGTTTTTCCCTTATATATTTCTGTGGGAAAGATCTTGCCTGCATTCAGAGGGAGGTGGTAATTAGAGTGATGTGGCTCTTCAAGAGGATTTTGGGCTACTGAGTACTTGGAAGGTTGCTCCCTTGTTGTATCAGATCAAACATACTGGGTCCTTCGAACCCAATTTAGATAAAATTAGGGACCCTAAGCTCCAAAGATGCTACACTTTGGCACGTTTTCATCTTGTCCAGACCACAGTAACGGAAGGTAGGCAGCTACAAATCCCTCTTACCTCACGTCGTTGTTTGTGTAGTATGGGTGAGGTGGAGAGGCTAGAACATTTTTTATTCCATTGTCCGTATTATTTTAGTTTGCGCCAGGTCTGGTTGACACTGTTATTCCTGGCCCCCCGTGTTTAAGCTGCTGTTTCAACCACCCTGAGTTGACAGGTGGTGCCAGCCTTGTACTGGGCTTTAAAGGAGCAGGTGAGGGAGCAGCTGGCAGGGGCTGGGGGTGCCACCGTCCTCTTCACCACAGACATGTGGTCGAGCAGAAACGCTCAGCACGCCTACCTGGCAGTGATGGCGCACTGGTGGCAGAACCCGGAGGCAGCATTTGGTAGTGGCAAGAGAGGTCCCAAAGCAGGGTATTGGTGGGCCCTGCTTCAAGCAGAAGTCATGGACAGCCCCACACGTCTTGGAACATCGAGGCAGCCCTGACCGCCATGATGAGGAAGTGGGTCACACCTGGTGCGCCCTTCACCAAGGGTACGTGGTGACCAATGACGCGGCCAACATATTGAGGGCAGTCCACGAGGGGGACTTCACCAGCATCCCTTGCGCCGCACACACCCTTCACGTGGTGGTCAGGGACGCTCTGGGCTTGGGGGAGAAGGGGATTGGGGCAGGCACCCTTAGCTCCCTGATCGAGCGGGGGAGGAAGCTGGCTGGTTTCTTTAACCGGAGCAGCAACCTCCTCCGGGCGAAGCAGGCAGAGCAAGGCTCCCCAGTGCACCAGCTGGTGCAGGATGTGTCCACCTGGTGGAATTTGACCTTCCTGATGCTCGAGCAGCTTCTTGAGCAGAAAGCTGCTTTGCATCAGGTACAACTGGTGACGGACAGCAGGGCACCTCCAGGGTACAATGGGGCAGAATGGGAGATCCTGGTGCACACGGTCTTTGTTTTGAGATCATTCCTGGCTGTGACGGAGACCATCAGCTCGTCCACAGCCACCATCAGCCAGGTGACCCCTCTGGTGCAGAGTTTCCTCAGGAGGCTGGAGGAAATTCTCCAGGGGCAGGATTGTGGCCCTCAGGGTAGGAAGCTGGCTGATGAGGTGGTTGCCCTGGTGAGGCAGCTGAAGGCAGGACTGAAGGTGCGGTTCGATGAGTTCCTGCAGCAGGCGGAATACATGTTGGCAACCATGCTGGACTCCAGGGTCAAGGGCAGTGTGGCACGCCAGACACTGCTCTATGGGCACTGGAAGGGTGAGCTGGTGGAGAGGGTCCAACAGGCAGAGCAGGCTCTGGAGTGTGCAGCAGGACACCCCTGGGGATGGTGGGAGTGGGAGCAGCCACCCCTTTCAGCCAGTGGTGTCTATCCCTGCCCCAAGGCCTAGTGGTAGCAGCACCAGCAGCAAGCTGAGCAGCAGAAGCATCCCTATTGCCAGCAGCAGCAGCTCCTATGTGCAGGCCACTCTAGGGAGCATGGGCTCTTGCACAGCAGGGCAAGCAGCGTGACTGAGGGCAGTGGTGGAGGTGGTGCTCAGGCAGAGTTACCTGAGGGAGTACGACGGCGCCTCAGCAGCAGTGGAGACCTACCTGGAGGAGAAGCCGTGCATGGAACCCAGCAGTGATCCCTTGGTCTACTGGGCTGGCAAGACCAACATGTGGCCGGCCCTGTCCAAAGTGGCCAAGGGTCTCTTGTCCTTCCCACCAACCAGTGTCCCCAGCGAGCGGGTGTTCTCCATGGCGGGGGACATTTGCTTGCTGCACCGCCTGAGACTGGGGGCCAAGTTGGTGGAGCAGTTGCTTTTTTATAAAGGTGAACCTTCTGCTGCTGGGATTCCCTGAGCTGCCCCTGGACACGGATTGATGGTGCAGTGGCACATGCCATCCCATGCCAGGGGAGTCTTGGGACAGGACTCCTCCTCAATCTGGGCTGCTGCTGCTGCTGCTGCTGCTGCTGCTGCTGCTGCTGCTGCTGCTGCTGCGCTAAGGTGCTGTCCCTCCCTCCCAATGCTTGGCGCCCGCCCTGCCTTGCTCTCTCTCTGACTAGATGGCCTCGGCCAGCCGATCTGACTGACCTCATGATGCAGGGTGGCATTGGGAAACTAAGCCTGCCAGCCAGCCTCTGGCTAGACGTTCCCAGCCCGCCTATGTGACTGGCTCTCTTTCTCTTGCACTGCACAGTCTTTGCCAGCTGACCTGAGTGCCCTGCCAAGGTCTCAGTCTGCCTTCCCTACTGCCTCTCATCCCACGCTGCCTGTCTGCCAAGCTCAAAGCCTGCCTCAGTCTGCCTGCCTTCTGCTCATGCCATGCTGCCTGTCTGTCTGCCCACCCGTCCAGGTGGCTTAGATCAAAGCCTATCTCAGCCTGCCTCCTGCTCATGCCACGCTGCCTGTATGCCCACCTGCCCGCCCAGGTGACCTAGATTAAAGCCTGCCTCAGTCTGCGTTCTGCTCATGCCACACTGCCTGCCTGCCTGCCCACCTGCCCGCCCACCCAGGTGGCCTAGATCAAAGCCTGCCTCAGTCTGCCTGCCTTCTGCACATTCCACGCTGCCTGTCTACCCGCCCTGTGGGCAAAGCTCAAAGCCTGCCTCAGTCTGCCTTCCTTCTGCTCATTCCACACTGCCTGTGCCCCCTTGTGCCCTACCCCCTACCCCTCCTCCCCCCTGCCTCGCTCACCCTCTGCTCTCCTCTCCCTTCTGTCTTGCTCCATCCTGCCTGATTCCCCTGCTGCTGTTCTCTGCTGTTCCATGGGTTCTGTGCCCTGGGAATCCAATGTCTGCTGCTCCTGCTGCCAATGCTGCCTCTGCTGTCTGTGCCACGGGTTCTGTGTCCCAGCAACCCAATATCCGCTGCTGCTGCCAATGCCACCTTTGCTGTGTGTGCCACGGGTTCTGTGCCCTGGCAACCCAATGTCCGCTTCTGCTGCCAATGACTCTTCTGCTGTCTCTGCCATGGGTTTTGATACCAGGCAATCCAATGTCTGCTGCTGCTGCCAATGCCACCTCTATGGTCTGTGCCACGGGTTCTGTGCCCCAGCAATCCAATGTCCGCTTCTGCTGCCAATGACGCTTCTGCTGTCTCTGCCATGGGTTTTGCTACCAGGCAATCCAATGTCTGCTGCTGCTGCCAATGCCACCTCTACGGTCTGTGCCACGGGTTCTGTGCCCCAGCAATCCAATGTCCGCTTCTGCTGCCTCTGCTGTCTGTGCCATGGCTTCTGCTACTGGACAACCCAATGTCTGCTGCTGCTGCCAATGCTGCCTCTGCTGTCTGTGCCACGGGTTCTGTGCCACAGCAACCCAATGTCTGCTTCTGCTGCCTCTGCTGTGCCACAAATAATGTACCCCGGCAATCCAATGTCTGCTACTGGGTGGCCATGTGATTCACCACTGGGCAAGGCTTGATCAATTGGCAGAATAGTTTGTTGAGTTCTTGAGAGTAGGATGCAAGCCTGCAACGCCTGGCTGAGCAGGGGTGCCAGGCACCGAGCTCTGGTAGGGCCTCTGCCGCTGCTCTATCAATGCCAACCAGCCTGTAACGCCCAGCCGAGCAGGGGTGCCGGCCACTCCAGTCCCAGGACCCACAGTCAGGGTTCTGGGCCCTACATTCCAAGTAGGGAGGGCTGTCCATCCACGTCATCCAGAAGCAATAGGGGTGGCTGATGCTGCTGCTCAGCCTGCTGCTGGTGCTGCTACTGCTAGGGCTGGGGGCAGGGATAGACCCACCGGCTGAAAGGGGTTGCTGTTCCCACTCCCACCATCCCCAGGGACATCCTGCTGCTGCTGCCGTGCACTCTCCAGAGCCCTCTCTGCCTGCCAGACCCTCTCCACCAGCTCACCCTTCCAGTGGCCATAGAGCAGTGTCTGGCATGCCATGCAGCCCTTGACACTGGGGTCCAACATAGTTGCCTGCCAACACATATTCCTCCCACTGCAGGAGCTCATCGAACCATGCCTTCAGCCCTGCCTTCAGCTGCCGCACCAGGGCAACCACCTCAGCCACCAGCTTCTTGCCATGAGGGCCACAATCCTGCCCTTGGAGAATCTCCTCCAGCCTCCTGAGGAGACTCTGCACCAGAGGGGTCACCTGGCTGATGGTGGTCATGGATGAGCTGATGGTCTTGGTCTTCGTCACGGCCAGGAACAGTCTCAGAACAAAGACAGTTTGAGCCAGGATCTCCCATTTTGCCCCATCATACCCTGGAGGTGCCCCACTGTCCATCACCAATTGAACCTGATGCAAGGTGGCTTTCTGCTTGAGAAGCCACTCGAGCATCAGGAATGTGGAGGAATTCCACTGGGTGGACACATCCTGCACCAGCTGGTGTACTGGGGAGTCTTGCTCTGCCTGCTTCGCCTGGAGGTCACTGCCCTTCACGTTCCAGTTAAAGAAACCAGCCAGCTTCCTCCCCTGCTCGATCAGGGAGCTAAGGATGCCTGCCCCAATCCCCTTCTCCACCAACCCCAGAGCGTCCCTGACCACCAGGTGAAGGGATGCTGGTGAAGGCCCCCTCACGGACTGCCCTCAGTATGTTGGCTGTATTGTGCATCACCATGCACCCCTTGGTGAACGGCATGCCTGGCATGACCCACTCCCTCACCATGGCAGTCAGGGGCGCCTCAATGTTCCAAGAAGTGTGGGGGCTGCAGTGTCCATGACTTCCATCGGAAGTGGGACCCACCTATACCCTGCTTCGGGACCCCTCATGCCACTGCCTCTGGGTCCTGCCACCAGTGCATCATCACTGCCAGGTAGGCATGCTGTGCATTACTACTCGACCACAGGTTGGTGGTGAAGTGGACGGTGGTACACCCAGCCTCTGCCAGCTGCTCCCTCACCCACTCCTTTAAAGCCGGTACAGGGCTGGCACCACCTGCCAACTCAGGGTGGTGCTGGCAGGCCTCCAGTTCTGCTCGCTCTATGCTGGGTTCTCCAGTTTTAGTCACCATCATGGCCGGGCGTTGCAAGTTGCCAGGCATCTATGCAGCAGCAACACAGGCCCGGCCAGGACTCGGTGGCTGCCACCCCTGCTTGGCCAGGCGTTGCAGGCTTCCAGGCATCGGTGGCAGCCTGAATCAGGGTGGTGTGCGAGGGCAGCTTAAACTGGGGAGGCCAGGAACCCAATCAGGTGCCTAAACCCCATGTCCCCGACCACCAAGAAGGGCTGCCCATCGAGCGCAATCATTTCCCTCAATATGCTCGTGGCTTTCAGTTGAAAGCCACGCCGTCCTCCACGTCCTGCAGCTGCCGATGGACTTGACAGCTGCCCTCACCCTAGCTCCTCCATGGTGCACTGACGCTTCTGGGTCTCAACTGGCTGCTGCTGCTGCTGCACCACTGACAGTGCTGATTGGAGGGGCAGAACATGGTGGCGACATCTCTCGGAGGGATGTGTGGCGAGCCCTGTCCAAAGTGGCCACGGGTCTGTTGACCTGCCCACCAATGAGTGTCCCCAGCGAGTGGGTATTCTCTATGGCTGGAGACATTTGCTCACTGCACTGCCTGAGACTGGGGGTCAAGTTGGTGGAGCAGTTGCTTTTCATCAAGGTGTCTGGCTGCTGCTGCTACTGCTGCTGCTGCCATGGGTTCTGCCACCGGGCAATCCAATGTCTGCTGCTACTCTATCAATGCCTGGCAGCCCGCAGTGCCCAGGCAAGTAGGGGTGCCAGGCCAGCCACCAAGCCCCACGCCTTCCCAGCCTCTGCTGCTGTTGCTGCTGCTGCTGCTGCTGCTGCTGCTGCTGCTGCTGTGTCTCAAATGGCCAGCCCTGGTGCCACGGGCACCCCCGGGGGCCAAGTGCCGAGCCTGCCTGCCCAGGCATGCCGGGGTGCCAAGCGCCAAGTCTTCCCGGTCTCTGCTGCTGTTGCTGTGTGTCCGATGGCCTGCCATGCCCCCACGGGCCCCCCTGGAGTGCCCCAGGCCTCTGCCGCGGCCAAACGTTCTGAATGTTCGGCAGAACTGAACTCCGCCAGACCGAACCCACAACCCGAACTTAGTTTTTGGGCCGAACATCTGAACCCCATTCTGTTCACACATCCCTACCATCACCATGTGTAACCCCATGTAGAGCACATTACAATAGTCTAGTCCTGAGGTGATGAAGGCATGGATGATAGTGGCCAGGTCGGAGTCTGAGATACACGGCCAAAGCCGTAACTAGATGTTACTGGCAGTATGTGCTCCTCGCTACAGCACCCACCTGGGTATCCAGGTGAAGCTAAGAGTCGAGGAGCACTCCCAGACTATGAATCTGAGGGACCAATGGGAGGCGAACCCCATCAATGATGGGGAATGGGACACCAACCACACAGTCCTCCCCACCAGTATCACCTCCATCTTGTTGGGATTAAGCTTCAGACCGGCTCGCCCTCATCCAGTCCCCCACAGTCCCTCTATCTTTACAGATAACGTGTAGAGTGAGAAGAGGGACTAAGATATAGCCCTGAGGAACTCCAACCAGAGGGGAAAGAGGCAGAGGAGGTAGCAGAAAGAGAGACATCAAAGAAGCAGTTAGAAAGATAGGAAGAGAATCAGTTGAGAATTCAGATCCAGAAACTAAGGGAGTGAAAAGAATCAAGGGGGAAAGGGTGGTAAAGAGTGTCAAAGGCAACAGAAAGGTCAAGTAGGATGAGGATAGACTAGAGCCCTTAGACTTGGACATGGTGTGATTGTGTCACTTATTTCTGATGCTACCAGGACACAACAGTTTTTTAGCCCAAATCATGCATCACCTTTATACTGCTTCTCCCAGCTCAAACTCCCAGTTTAGCTGACTGCTAGCTAGCTCCAGACTGCTCCTTCCCTTCCTGTCAAAATTTGGGATGAAGTAGTCTTGGTCTACCACCACCAAAGGACACTACTGGCTAGGATCCCTCCCCCACAACGGTGATTTTGGCAAGAACCATCTCAGTCAGTAAAGCAGAGAGGAAGGATGTCAGATTGAAGGGAATCAAAGGAAGAACTGGAGGAGAGAAAGTCAAGGCAGCAGGTCTAACCAGCTTATTTGAGGAGTCTGAAAGTGAAGCAGAGAAGAGTGATTAGGATATAGCTGGAGGGGACAAGAGGGGGGTGTTAAGGCTAGGGGAGTCGGTGGGGTACTTGAAGGTAGAAGGAAAGGAGCCAGTAGAAAGGAAAAGGTTGATGATATGCACCAGAAATGGGGCAAGTGTGGGAGACAGCATTTAGGAGGCAAGAAGGGACAGTGTCAAGGTGGAAGGGTTAGACAAGGGGAGGAGAGAAGTGACTTCATTGAGGGGGATTGGAGGAAATGTAGATAGGAGAGAAGGGGGAAGAAGAGGACAAGGAAGGGAGGAAAGTGAGAAAGGTGAACTCAAAGCACTTGTGCCAGTAGAAGCAACCCACTGAGTTACTGTGCTGACACGAACCTCATGAAAGTGAGTGGGATTACCATTGGTGCAGCAACCTGAGGACTACTTTGTGACTTTGTTCCATTTAAATACTTTGAGAATTGGAACCTTACTCTTTCCAGAAATGAAAGCTCAGATTCTCATTAATTCAAGAGATGAGGCTTTTTTAAAAAAAATTAAAAAATCCCACATGTATTCAACATGATTCACAGTAGAACCATGAGAGTTGGCAACTGCATTTGAAAGTAAAATGGCTCAAATTTTCCCTGTTTCTCTCTTTTAATGAGCACACAGCTCTGTTCCAGGATCCTCTCTGCCTGCTAGACCATATGCCCCTCTGTACTAGAAAAACAGGTTCACTCACTCACAAAGAGGTGCATTTTTTTCTCTCTCTCCATGCTTTCCAGAGTGAAATATGATAATCTTGAGTAGTTTCTGCATAGCTTGCTTATGAATTAGCGTCTCCGGCTTTTTATAGCCACGCTGTGCAAATGCCTCATAGGATTATCCCAGATTCAAATGTTCTGAACAAATGAACACCTACAAAGAATTCAAGGTTTTAATAAGATATGCTTTTCCTGAACTACAGTACATTTTTTATAATAAGCAATTAAGTTTTCCCTTGAACGCTTATTTTTTCTATCCATTTGTGCTTGCCTTGCAATCTGAAATGTTTGTTGATCATAAAATAAGGCAGTCTGAACTGCTACACAGTGAAGTACAAAAAGGAAAGCCTATGCACTGAGGAGTAAAGTTATAAGTAGATCCATATATATGACAGCCTTTGTACAGCAGGTTCTCAACAGGAAAACATACTCCTTTTTCTTACACATGCATATTAGATTAGAAAAGTATTTCATAAAGTCAGTACATTTCTTGTCAAGTATCTAGCACCTAGAAATGAAACAATGGGCATTTTTTCACACACGTTAAAGTTCCGGATTTTTCAATTTTCTGGGTTTACAAGTCCACAAGTAAGTTCTGGATTCATTTTTCACACAAACACTGTCCTGAGGCAGCCTAAAGTAGCCACAGCTGTAGATGTGGCAGGCTGTCATGGAAACCAAGTGACCACAGCTGCCTGAAGCAAAGCAGTTTACCAGGAGAACTTTTTACACACAAAAGTTCTGGGAGAAGTTCTACACAGAAGTTCAAAGATCTGGATGTTTAAGATCTGGGTGAGTGATTTAGACACACAGAAAGTTCAGGATGTAACAGCAAACATGCAGGAGAAATGCGTGTGTAAAAACACCCATTGTGTTCTAATATGGAAGTTTACCTAACTTCTCTGTTCTAATACAAATTGGGCCAGCAGAGAGATGGAATGATGGGGATGAATTAGAAATCTGATGTTTCAGAAGAGTATTCCTTCCCTGGCAGTGTCAGTCGCCGCTGCTCCACAGCCCAGCGGCCACATCTGCTGGCAGCAAGCTCTGCTCCACGCGCCAAAAGATGCAACCCGTCGCAGGACTTGGAGCCGCCATCACCCCTGCTTACGTCAGCAACCCCCGACACAGGCCCCAACAGCATGGACCCATCTGAGCCCTCCCGCAACGCAACGGACATTATTTCCACCGCCTCCACAGTCAGAGCATTCTCATGTGTGTGTAGTCAGCGTGAAGGCCTCCCCTTTTTCCTCCGCTCCTCTCCTTCTTCCCCCCTCCCACTGACAGGCAGGTTGTTCTGTGTATCTCCAATGTGACCTCTAATATTAATGGCGGAAACACAGAAGAACTATTTCTAAGGACTTGGGTGCTAACAAATGAGATGGTAGCCCTAGCCCACACCAGGCAGATGTCCACCTGCCCATTTATTAGGTGTTCACCCCCACTGGCCACGGGACCTGTGGCCATTACCCACTGGACATAGAGCCCTCACTCACAGGGGTCTTGTAAAATGTGGAGCCCACTGTGGGGGTGTTATGCGAGCTAATGCAGGCGGTGTGCCCATGTATCCATGTCCCATCAATTAGGTTGCATACAGTGTTTCTGTGCATACAGGTCGGCCAGCACCATAAAGTTGTTCGTGAAAATCCTAGAGTGTCCAAGGAGCAACCACTTCCTGCCTCACTCAAATCAAATTTATTAAACGTGGCCGTAGGCCATTTTTAAACACATAAAATGGACATACAACCAAACCAAATTACACCTCCAACATTACATAATGACTTAAATCCCAAATAAAGGAAATAACTGGAAATAACTCCCCCGCCCATCCACCAATACCAGTATAAAATAAGTATAAAAATGGTTATTTGACCAAACCACTATTGGAGCTATTGGACAGAGGCTTAGATTGCAAAAACCTTTCTCTCAGCCCGAAGGCTTGCACTAAAAAACACGTAATACTGGTGGTCACCTCCGACTGAGCATCACTTAGTGCTAGATGCATAAGAAACGCTTCAGTGGCCCCAGGGAATTTATCAATAAACAGTTGCAAAAATTTGGCACTGGGGGTGTCGTAGAGCCTACATTCAAATAATACATGCTGCACTGATTCAGTTGCTAAATAGTCAAAAGGGCATAACCTATCCCCGTAGGGAACCCCCTGAAATCGCCCTGTCAGCACATTAGTCAGTAAAGCATTAAGTCTAGCACTCAGGAACAAATTTTTTTCCCTGAAAGTGGCAGCAGTTGTCAAGTAGTGCACCATCCTGCCCATCTGCGGGGCAATCAATCTATATCCCACCAACTGCGGCGAGTTAGCGACAGCCGCCAATTCCTCCTGATGTATAATGTCCCTAGATCCAGCCAAGATCTCCCCCTTTGTGGCCCGATAATCCCTATCCTTCAGATAGGCCTCTGAAAATCCCAAACGAGCTAAGTGTTTGAGAATGGCCTTATGCCAAGAGTTGACAAAAGAGTCCTGGAGCACCAGGCAAGCCAGCCCACCTGATGGGCCTTGCTCTTTTTTAGTCAAAACAGCAGCGCTCGTTCCCAGGCCATAGCTGTCCACCCACATACCCCAACCTCTAGCCGTATGGCAGCTGCAGGAGACCTGTTCGGAAATCTAGTCAACCGCCTAAGAAAATTTGTCTGGACCCCATCCAGATTACTGCCTGACATAGGTTCCCAGAACTCTGCCCCATAGAGGAAGGAGGCTCCTGCCTTGGCCTCAAAGACTTTCACCGTTGCCTCTACATTTCTTCTACCTGTGCCGGAGAAAAAGCGCAGGATAGCGTCCTTATGGCCCCTAGCCGCCACTTTGTTATGGGACTTTTATTTTTCCACTTTACGTGACACCATTTACCAAGTGTCTAGGTGTTACAACCCCAGTGGAAGTACACTATCAACCTAGTCCCAGGCTTAACCAAAAAGCCTCTCTGACAATAGACCAGGATTTAATCAACAAGACCGGTCTTTTGTGGACTCTTACCACAACCTTTCTACTATAATGACCTTCTGACTGTCTCTGGCATGAGATCAGTCTCCTGTGTAGTAATACCACCTTTTCTTATAATATAGCAGTGGACTTCTACCACATTTAGTATAATATAAGTGTGGGTTTTCACTGCTTATTGAATATAGTAGTGACCGTCTGGTTCCCCAGATGTCCCATAATATCTCAGGAGTGATCAGTTCCTGGGATCTTAGAAAAAGGGATTCTGCTTTACCATTAACATATAATAATGAGGACACAAACTGACCAACAAAGATAGGTTTTATTTTTCATACATTCTTCAAGTCTTATATATTGGTTTCTAATCTTATTGTTCTAAAATTTATCTATCCCATTCATACTTACTCAGGCATACATTTGGACTGGCCAGGTCCAAAGTAACCTTGTTGAAGGAGGCTTGGAGAGATGGCTGCTGCTGGGCTGCCTCTAGGTGTTGGGTCAGATGGTTTCTTTGTCTTTTTCTCTCCAAAGTCAGGGGGTTTGTGTCTTCTTTTTATACACCACTCCGCTGGTTACTTCGCTGATCACCTGTTTGGTGATGGTCCAGGGGCTTTTTGCAAGTTGATGCTCTGTCAAAGATGCGGTTTGCGGATCTCCAAAAACAATTTGATTTATCAGATGCCCTGGAGAGCCACAGCTCACACCCAAGAACCTCAAGACCGTTTTTCTCTGGCCGACCTGCCAGGGGCTTTCTGGCCATCTGCTCGAGGTTGCTACTGGTAGGTGTGGTGTCTTCCATTGGCTCTCCAAAATTGATGTTTTTCTCCTGTCGCTCTGGTGCCTTTTGGCTCAGTTCCTTTCTTTGGAGGGCTGGTACTTCTTAAAATAGATGTTTGTGCTGGTGCTTTCCAGCTCAGTTCCTCTTTTTGGAGGACTGGTACTTTTCAAATAGGTGTTCCAGATACGCTTCATCACTTCAGAAAAAAAAACAACCTGTTATTTTGCTAGAGGCAGGTTGTTTTTCCTCTTGTGCCATTTGTCCAGAAACCTCGCTTCAGCCTGGTCAACCTAAAACCATGCATTCAAAACTCATGCATATTATTTTTATCTAACAACTTCAGCTTTCCCAATGTGTTCTTTCCAACATCCGTTAGATGAAACAAAGTCCTAGGTATTTATAGGACTTTTGCTGTAACAAATGGGCATCACCTATAGGCCACCTACAAATCTGCCTTGCCCCTGAGAAAACCAAAACATTAGATTTGGAGTAATTGATGTGTAAATAGTTGTCTTGACAATAGTTTTTAAAGGTTGCCTACTGCTGCAGAAGTCCAACCCTTGTCTGCGACAGAAGCACCAAATCATCTGCATACAGCAGGGCACCGACTGGCTCCATCGGAAGCTTGGGTGGAAAAAATCTCTCTTCCCTCATAATTGGAATGATGTCATTTATAAACAGATTAAACAGGGCTGGTGCCAAAACACAACCCTGTTTAACCCCACGATCTACAACTACATCGGCTGTTAGCTGCCCTCCTTGGTCCACCTTGAGAGCAACAGAGGTATCCCGGTACAGGATGTAACAGCTTGGCGCCAATTCCAAGGAGGATCAACTTGTGCCATAACAAGGCTCTGTTGACTGAGTCGAATGCCACCCTAAGGTCTAAAAGGCGGCATACAATTTCCCATTAACTGCCTGATATTTTTCAACCATATGTATTAACACCAAGCAGTGGTCCAAAGTACATATATTCTTTTGAAATCCTGCCTGTTCGGGGGCCAGTACATGACACTCGTCGATCCAGCCTGCCAGTTTCTGGAGCAGATACTTTGTGTAGATTTTACTCACAATACTAATGAGGCTAATCTGCTTGTAATTAGCAGGTTCAGATCTTGCCCCCTTCTTATAGATGGGCACTACTATAGCCCATCTCCAACCACTAGGAACAATGCCCAATCTATTGATTGCGGTGAATAATTTTGGCAAAACCGGCAACCACCAATCAAGTCTTCCTTGTATGGCCTCCACCTGGATCAGGTCAGAACCAGGGGCTTTTCCTTTCCTAAAAGACTGGATGATTTCATACACCTCTGCCTCAACAACTGGAGGCTACTCGACCTCTCCGGAAACACCCGTCCCTAAATTGCCCTGATCAATAGTTATTCCTCCAGTCAGGTCCCTCTGGGTGGTCTGAATAAACTCCGTCCATCCGGAGGGAGTTATTGGTAAAGACCCCCCGGGGCGAGATGGCGTAACAGCCCCATTGACAATACCCCCAAAAGTCTTAGAATCATTATCCCCACTTGCCTTGAGTGGTGTTACTCAAGGCAAGTGGGGATAATGATTCTAAGACTTTTTGGGGTATTGTCAATGGGGCTGTTATGCCATCTCGCCCTGGGGGGTAACGCCACTTGTTATCCCAATAGGCTTTCTTCTTTGAACTAATCAGGTCCCTATAGATCTTTTTCTGATGGAAATAATCCACTGGGAGTGACACATGGGTCCCAGCTCCGTACTCCAGGTAAATAGCCTTAAGCGTCCCCCTTGCTGTCCGACAGTCTGCGTCAAACCAGCCCTGAGAGTGGTTGGTTTGACCCCTTTTGCTCTTGGTCACTGCTTTAAGTTGATATTCCCCAAAAAAGCTAAGCTCGTCAAAGACCGTAACAGCTTCTTCCCCTCCCTCCAGGACCCGAGCCCTTGTCCTCTCGCATACATCAGCCTCTAATATCCTGTTCCACAGTAGCGCTGTACTCTCACTCCACCGAGGGCAGTTATGACAGGCTAAGTTTCCTACTGCAGACTTCTCACCCCCTGACTCATCTGCCTCCCCTCCAACAGCCAAAACAAGGACCAATGGCAGGTGATCAGAGCACACACTTGCCACGATCTCAAAGTCCTTCACGTGCCCAACCACCCTATCTGCCACTAATGCGTAATCTATCACGCTACAGCCCTAGTGTCCTAGAAAAGTAAACTCCCCATTACCATCATGGTAGCCTGTTCCATTCAGGCAATGCAAGTTTAGCCCTACCACTAACTCTGCGAACCTAAGACCGGGCGCATTGCATACCTGATCCTCAGAGGTCCTGCAACCCAGCTGGGATGCAGAGTGTCTTTGTGAGAAATCCCCTAAATAGGTGGCCAAAGCAGCATCATCCGGCCCAATCCTCCCATTAAAATCCCCCATTATCCAAGGGAGAGCTCTTGGATAATCCACTAATGCCGCCCTAATAGCGTTCTCCAGCTTATTCCATAAGTTGCTGTTATAGGTTCCTGCATTAACCGGCAGTATATAGACATTCAGGAACACAAGCTGCTGTTCCCAGCCACTCAAAACTATTCCCAACAAGAAGGGTGGGTGTCTGATCTCCCTCATCAGCTTCAGTCCTGTATTCTCTGCTAAGAGACAGGCCAAGCCACCACTGGCTCTCCCTCTTTCTGCCATAAATACTGCTGGTAAACATACTGCAGTAAAACCTTCCAAGTCAGTACTGTTTGTTAACAGCCCATGTTTCCTGTAACAGTACAACTTGGTGCCGGCTAAGTGTGGCCACAAACTCCTCACAGCTCTTATGAGCAGCCCACCCAGAAATGTTCCACGAACAAACAGAAATGGCGTCCCCTCCCCCCTTTCCATAAGTGTCAGGCGGGGATCTGGCTTTGGTCCTCCCATTCTACTACCTGCTTCACCCCCTGAGAAGGCTGATCAGCAGGGGTCCTTGGTGTGACTTCATGCCTGGCCGCGGTAGCATCTTCCCCGAAGGGGACTGTGGAGACCACCTCTACCACAGAGCCCCCGGAGGCTAACCGGCCCTCTAACGGAACGGCTTCTGCGGTCTGCCGGGGGTGCCCTCCTGGAGGTCCCCCGTGTTAAGCGGGGGGCCACGATGGAGCGGGCATTCTCGGTGGTAGGGCCGCGGCACTCCCTTCCGGAGGAAGCTCGCCTGGCCCCAAGCCTTTTGACATTTCGGCGGACCTGTAAGACCTGGCTGTTTGCCCAGGCCTTTGGGAGGGAGGGGGGGTGATTTTTAATCCCCCACCTATATATTTATTTATGATTATATACTGCCCTGTTTTATTGATATATTTTATATTTGTATTTTAAATGTTTTAAAATTGTTTTTATTGTTGTTAACCGCCCCGAGCTGCGTGGCAGGATGGGGCGGTATAGAAATCTATAAAATAAATAAATAAATAAATAACCCCTGACCCAGGGGGCATGACCAGCCACAAGGGCCCTGTGAGAACAGAGCAAGAGAGACCTCAGGCAGCACCCCCTGGTCTGTAGAATCCAACTGAAAACTATCACCTGCCTCACTCTTTGCTCTCACTCTCACGGCCAGTGGGGGCTGCCTGCAAGCACATGAAGTACACACAGGGGGTTGTTTGTTTATTACATAAGAACTTAAGTTGTGCCTGTGGTGGCACAGTAAGGGGCACTATACAGCTGAGCCAGCCACCTCACTGCACCGTTCAAAAACTGACCTTGGGGTTCAACAGGGACAAGAATTTAGCTATTTCCCCACCTGTTGACAACCCCCCAAATCTTCACTTTCTGCTGCCACCACCCAGACCCAAAATTCACCTCGAGAGTTCGCACAGTCTGGGATATGTGAACTCCAGGTTTTTACATGTTTGCAGCTTCCCAAGGGCACCCCTCTCTCTGGTTCCCCTTATATGGCGTCCTTCCCTTATGTGGGACAGAGACCCTTGGTGGAACCCAGGAGTGCTTAACTTGGCTAGAAGCCAGCCTGGTTAAAAGAGCCAATGGGGGATTCTCCTTTTTAGGGCGAATCCTTTCTCCCTCTTGGAAACTGTGCCTTTCTGGCTTAGGGAGGTGTCTTTACAATGAGCACACACACACACACACGCACACGCACACGGGTACAAAGAAGCTTAGGCTTTACTCATAAAGGTGAGGGGGAAAGGGGGTCCAAACAGATACTAGGGAGAAAGGGTAGGATAAGCACTTGAGCAAGTCCAGAGTCTAGTCTTTGGGGAATGGTTGCTCCTTTTAGAATTTGTGTGTCTAACTGTCCTTGGTTAGGCAGGCAAGATGGTTCATTGTTACTTACAGTCTTTCTCCATGTGTTGAGAATTGTGAGGTTACAACCATGTGGGGCATAGTCTTCAGTTCCAGCTGGCAGAGGTCAAGAGGTTAAAAAGATCAGGCGCAAGAGAGAGAGAGTGAGTGGGCAGTCTCTGTCCCCTTTAAGGTCCTGTACCATTTCTATGGTTCGTGAGAGGTCACCTGATCTATGCCCCAGTCAGGGGGCAGAGAGTCTAACCAATCTGGGTGGAGTTACCTGCGGATACCTGAGCCATGATGACCTCACCAGCCAGGAGGTCTCTGGTTCAGGAATGTGTTTAGATTGCCATGTGTCTAGATTGTCATGTGCTCTGAGCAGAAGCAAGGCAAAGCATGGGGCTTTTGGCCACACTGCCATACTGAGTGAGACCTATGGTCCATTGAGCCTAGCATCCTGTCTCTGACAGTGGTCAATCTCTGTCTCTCTGTCTCTTGGGAAAAGTACCCAACCCATCACAATGGGCAATTCATGCCCTATTGTTCCTGCCTCCAACAATAAGAGGTTACATCCCAAAAACCTACCTGGCTAATAACCATTATTGGACCTATCCGCCAAGAACTTATGCAATCCCTTTTAAAAACTAGCTGTACTACTGACCTTGACCACTTCCTCAGGCAGTAAATTCCACAAGTTAATTGTGTGCTGAGTGAAAAAATACTTTCTCTTATTTGTTTTAAATCTGGTGCCAGTTAATTTCATGGAGCGTTCCCTTGTTTTAATACCACTAGAGAGGGTAAATAACCACTCCATATTTACATGTTCCACACCACTCAATTTTATAAATTTCTATTATATCCCCTCAGTCACCTCTTCTCCAAGCTGAAGAACCCCAACCTATCAAGCCTCTTGATAGGGGAACCCTTGATCATCACTGTTGTTGCCCTTCTCTGTACCTTTTCTAGTTCTACTATATCTTTTTTGAGATGGGGTGACCAGAACTGCACACAATACTCCAGGTGTGGTCATATTATAGATTTGTATAGAGGCATTATGATATTTTGAGTTTTATTTTCTATCCCTTTCTGAAGGATTCCAAACACTCTGTTTGCTTTTTTGACCGCTGCCAAACATTAAGCTGAGGATTTCAGTGTATTGTCCACAATGACTGAAAGATCCTTTTCCTGAGTAGTAACGCCCACCCATCTTCATGCACAGAGGCACCTCCGTTTTGTTCAGTGCCTCCGTGCGTGGGCGATGGGTGTAGGTGAATGGTGATAGATGGAGCACAGGAGCATGCAACCCCCACTGGAAGTCAAACAGACGCCCCTCCCCACCCACCCAGTTGCACACATGGGCAAGGGTGTGTGTGTGTGTGTCTCGTGTAAAATGGCCCATAGATTCCTAGTCACCCAGTCCTGCAAGATCCTCCTGCAATTCTTCACAGTCCACTCAGGTTTTAACTACCTTGAATAACTTTTTGTCATCTACAGGTTTGATCACCTCATTCTTCACTCCCTTCTCCAAATCATTAATGAATATATTAAACAATACCAGTCCCAGTACAGATCCCTGAGGCATTCCACTAGTTAACTGTCTACTGTGAAAACTGACCATTTACTCCTACTCTTTGCTTCTTATCTTTTAACCAGTTTCCGATCCACAATAGGACAGTACCTCTTCCCATGACTCTTTAATTTCCTCAAGAGTCTCTCATAAGGAACCTTATCAAACACCTTCTGAAAGTCCAGGTACACTATATCAATGGGCTCACTCTTATCTACAAGCTTATTTACACCCTCAAAAAATTCCAATAGATTAGTGAGGCATAACTTCCCTTTCCTAAATCCATGTTGACTCTTCCCCATTATGCCATGTTTATCAATAGGCTCAATAATTCTTTTGGCAATGCTCAGTAATTATTAGGCTGGACACACTAAACATGTGAGTGGGCACTGCATGGACCAAATCTGGACTGCAGTAGGCTATCGTCTCATTTGTTTACACCCTTTAACACTGACACAGAGATAAAATGGTCAAATTCTGCTTGCTTTGCTTGTGGGAGTTCAGGGAATTGAGGCTTAATGGATTAATTACCAACAATAAAACTATTGTAGCAGAAGAAAAAAAATGAACTCATGATTCAGAAAAGGAGCCCGACATCTGCCCATCTATCTTGTTCCAGCATTAGCTAATGCCCAATTCATAAAGAAAGTGAAGACTGTGATACTTCTAAAATTAATGTGCAAAGAAAATTGTGGAATGGAGTGGGGAAAATTTACTTCTCGACCTCTGCAGCAATCGTTATACAACCTGAAGCATGAGTTTTGATTACTCAATGCTGGTCTTTGTAAAACTACTCAGCTCCTTTATTAGTAAAACTACTCAGCTCCTTTAATAGTAAAACTACCCAGCTCCTTTATTATCTACATGCAATTTTTGACCTTCCACAGCTATAAATTCTGCTAGTTGATTGCATGCTCTGTGAAGCAATGTCTCCTTTTATTTCTTTTCGATTTTCTGGCTGTTAATTTTGAGTGACGACTGCTCTTCTAGTGTCAAGGGACAGAGCCTGAAAGATTTTCTTCTTGCCATATCCACAGATTTTAAGGCCAAAATAACCAGATTATGTAGGCTGACAGAACACAGGCTATAGAATCCCACCCAGTAATGCCTGAATTAATCCTGCAATGATTCCACAGAGCTAGGTATAGATCAGAGTATAGATCTAACAGAGATTTCCAGACCAAAGTGAAGCCATGATCCTGACAGGCAATGGATATATTTCACTTGTCTTTGCCACTATCTGGGGTCGCAAGATTATCTTTAAAACTCAAAATGGGGTCATGCTGGCAACAAGCTTTGGAGCCACTGAACTGGTTGCTCATTTCTAGTTTCACTAATCCTAGGTTTTACAACTGCTCATCATTTGTAAACTTCAAAGCCCTCTTGAGTTGCTTAGTGGAGCCTTTTCAGATACTGCCAAGCATTTGTAACAATCACAATCAGAGGATGCTTATGTTTTTAATACATTGTACTAGGTTTTAGTGGTCAGTATCAATAGGGGTGGCATGATAAATGGCTATCAGTCACTTATTAATAACCTGTGCTCCCCTCTGTGTCTTTATAAAGTGCTTTCCCATGGACTCCTGGAGGAAATTGGCACCATCTTAAATTTCTACTTGTGTAGTTTCTTGGTGTCCACGAGGGTAGAAGCAATAATCCTTTTATTGGCCCATGTGGGAAAATTATATAGACCATTTCTGGAATGCTGATGGCACTGAGTTTCAAAGGGTGTTTTTAAATGAGATGGCTCCACGTATAGCCCTCCACTGTCCACGTGGAAAGCCACTCGTTTGAAGTTGGTGTGTGGCTCCCATGATCCACGCACCGGCCAGCTAGTTCCGCATTGGAGCATTCCTGAAAAATTTGGAGTGTCCCGTGCAGGGACTGGGTTGCTGGTGCGTGGACGGGGCAGTCATGTGCCGTGGGGAGGGAGCCGCCCGTGCACTTCCTGTGCACGGATGCCCCGCACCCACCCCATGCACTGACCACAGAGCCCCCCTCCCTGCCACTCATGTAAAAACACCCGAAGCCCGTTTCACTTGTTCTCATCAACCATATCTTTAAAACAAGCTTCCATATAATAAAAAACAGCTCTGGTGTTGTACAGTTGTAGCTCATAAGCTAAACAGTACATCACAGCTATAAACCCACTACACAATTGACAAATGTGACCTTCCACAGAACATTCTCTCTGTCTTTCTCAGAACTGAAATAGAGCTGAAACAAAACAAATGAATATATCCATCAAATTTGAACTATCCAAATATACTCTGGCAAAGCAGGTTATTTATTTCCCTTTAATTTGATATCCATTCTGAATATTTTAGTTTGGTATTTGGGTTACTTTGTTTCAGTATGTGCGATAGTCAAAACAAAATGTAACCAAAATAATGAACAAGTCAAAATAATTGAAAAACTGGAACAAAATAACCAAAACAGGATACCTGAATAAACAGATAAGTGAATACCCCCCCTTACCAGTTACTGATATTAATTGGCTAGCTATCTGAAAATTCAAATAATATTATCTATGAATACAAAACTCTCTCACATACGCACACAGCCCTGCATTCACATATTACACCCACACAGCTAGCCACCCCCTCCCCCCATCCCTTCAAAAGAACTGCCCTATTGGGTCAGACTGAGGGTTCATAAAAATAACTTCTTTATATTCTTAAGCAAGCACCAGACTGCCAATTGTTAAACGAGCATGGTTATGGGGTTTGGGGGTAAGACCATGGGAGCTCCACATTTTATATATGCCCTGGGCCCCACAAATTCTAAGGCCAGTCCTGATAAAATCCACTATGTGTTTCTGTTCTAAATGAAAAGGCTCCGTGAAAAACGATCACTTAAGTCAAGACTGTCAATTGTCCTACATACCTGCGCAGAAGAATACAGAGGCATAAGGAGTCCACTTGTCCTCCTATGATGACTACCAGCCTCACTGGTCAATACATATCTTAATGTGGTGAGCAGGTTCGCAGACACAGTCAAGTGAGGGAACAGTGACTGGAGGGAATGGGGATGGAGCCGTGGTAACATCCCTGCAGTAAAAGAGAGTTTAGAGGTAAGGAATATGCTACTCACAAAGGTTCATAGCAGGTTATTTATTTATTTTTTATTTATTTATACAATTTTACTACCCTGCCCCTCCTGCAACAAGCAGCTCAGGACGGCTTACAATCCATAAAACATTAAAACAGTAATTAAAAACAACTAAAAAGAGGAAAAGCAGAAAAAAACATAGCCCCCCCCCAAAAAAACACACCCTCCATCCCCTCTCCCATCTCCCCCACCAAATGCCTGACAGAACAGCCAGGTCTTACAACTTCTCTGAAAAGAGGGGAGATCCGAGGCCAGCTGGGCCTCCACTGGAAGGGAGTTCCACGGCCATGGTGCGGCCACCGAGAATGCCCTTCCCTACGTGCACCGTAGGGCCTAGGCCGTTTAGGACTTTTTATAGGCCAAAACCAACACCTTGAATCAGGCCCGGAAAACCACCGGCAGCCAGTGCAGAGAACGCTCCGTAATATGGTGTAATATGCTCCCGGTGGCCCAATCCTACCAGAAGACGGGCCGCCGCATCTGCACCAGCTGCAGTTTCCAAGCCATCACCATGAGTAGTCCCACGTAGAGTGCGTTACAATAGTCCAATCTGGAGGTGATGAAAGCATGGATGATGGCAAATAGTGGCAACATTTTAAATGCGGGGCAAACTCCTGGCTCCACTGAATTCAATAAGGAGAACTCTCATTGTTGAGCTCAGGATTTTAGCCTGTGGCTGACAAAGGGTGACAAAGATGGGTTCAGCCCACTGTGGCATGTTTGTGCATGGGCCCCAACTGCATGGGTGTGCAGGTGCTCCAAGATGTTTGACCCAGGGTATCCCAGGTCGTGGTGGTGGCTAGCCCGTGTTGTGATCCCGGAGACATCCAGGATCACATCCCAGGCTAGGGTCTTCTCTGATCAGGCCAAAGCAGGCTGCCGCGGACCTGCAGGTGTGTTTTCAGGCCGGTCTACTAGCCTGGGCTGGCTACACCATGACAGGCAGCCATGGCTGGCCATCACTGGCCATCATGGCTGCCTGTCATGGCAGGGGACAGGTCACTGGGCACAGTGCAGGGGTGGGGCTGGTCTCACATTCTCCATTCTCCCCACCCCTGGGCTGTGTAGCCATTGGCTCAGCTGGGCACGTTTGTTTTGTGCTCTGGCCTGGCATGCACCCTGTCTTCCTGGGCTACCTGTCCCAGGTCAGTCCAAGATGTGGCAGCCTGGTGTCATGTGCGCTTTCACCCAAAATTACACTTCCCCCTTGTACTGCTTCCGAGTTTCCCCGGAAGGCCTAGTGATGGGCTGAAGGGAAGCCAGCCACTAGCGCTGAAGCCACCCGGACCCACACCGTGCTGCTGTCACTGCTGCCCGGAGGACAAGTAAGGCGATCTGGGTGGGGGGTAGGGCGATCCCTGGGGTGGGGTGTTAAACCACCCCCACCCCAGGGATTGCCTAGTACCTGCTGGTGTGGGCTCTGGATCTCCGCTGCCAGTGCAGTGGCGGCCCGGAGTCCACACTAGCAGCCAGATTTCGGAATAAATTTTTTTTTTAAAAAAATAATAATCCGGGCAGGGTGGGTGGGGGTGTCCCCCCTTCCACCCATGCAGCCTGGGAGGGGGAGGGGGGAGGTATGGTTTTTTTTCCCCATTGATTTCAATGGGGACAGTTCCCCATTGAAATCAATTTTTAAAAACCGGTACCGGTATACCGGTTTTAATCTGGTAAACTGGGTTTTTGTAAACCAGTAACCGGTTTTTTGCCCAAGTCCCAACCCTAGTAGCCACCAAAGAAACTCGGGGGACCTCGAGCAGGGCATCCCCGAATGACCGCAGGGGTTGATCCAGGACACGGGGAGTGAGGCGGTCTCGCAGATAGGCAGGGCTCAGACCGTTTAGGGCTTTATAGGATATTCACTTTATTCTCATCACACAGTCCTTCATATTTCCAGTCTACACCAGTCTTTATCACAATGAGCCCAAGCTTGTCCAGTCAGCCAGTCCTCTGGCTGGCTACTCACACAACTCATTCTTCCAGGAGTCAGTCTCCTCAACGCAATACTCCATGGCCTCCTTCAACTCAGGAAAAAGAATGTGTCTCCCTTGACATCCAAGCAGCTTCTGACTCTCCTCTTCAGGTTCCTTTCTTTATATCCCAGGAGTGAGCATGGCTTCAACCCACTCAGTTACACTTAAAGGCCCAGAACCCTATTGTGGCTCAGCTCTGCCACAGTTACTTTGGTCATTTTGGTATTTCAGTCTCTTGGTTTGGTATTTGGGTCATTTTGATATTTTGCTCTCTTTGTAAAGGCATTATTAATACTACTGTGAACCAAAATACCAAACTAAAGTGATGGAAACAGCCAGACCAAAATACCCCAAATGGATGACAGCCAGACCAAAATACCCCAAATGGATGTTCATTTCTGAAAATAGGAACTTAATAGCAGCTCATATCTAACTTGTTGTATCTAATTTTAAGTGGGTGAATTCATCAGAAATGATATTTGCCAAAGATATTTGTTTCACCTCTGCTTTTTGGCAATATTCCCACAGAGCCTAGGGACATATTTGGTGAAAGAACTATGAGAGTTTGTAGATGTGGAGAAGATTTTGTCTTCATAGCATAATCTAGTCATTAACTATACCCTCCAATTTCCTTTAATCTCCGAACAACTTTCCAGTTTTCCATTGTTTTGACGGACTAATTTTTTTCTCTTTGTTTGTCTTTGTAAATTGCTTAAATTTATTCAGCACTTTTTTTGCCTCAAGACATTCTGCACTGCTTGTGAGATAACCATCTCTTTATCTTCAGTTTGGGGTATTTGTTAATAGTCCATTCCATTCCTTTCAGAAGCTTGTATACCCCTCTGCCTCCTTCAATTCTAAGCTGTAAATCTGTCTAATCTTTATTCACAATTCAAACCTTGGAAACCCTGAATTATCTCAAGTGCTTAAACCTTCTTTCAAAGTGTTCCACCCTGCACTGCACAGGTGTAGGGAAGGGGAAAGCGAGGATCAGAAAATAGAGTGCTTGGGGAACCTGGTCATATATTTGTCAATTCCAGTGCTCGCTGTGACATGTTTATTGACTATTTCCCAAACAAAATCACTCGTATGCACCACGATTTCTACACTGCACTTGATATAATAGGTGTACCTGAAGTTATGAATGCCCCATCTGGTCCGGTTTTGTGGGATCAGTTTCAGTAGGTATCGTCCACTGAAGCAGTGGAGATGCTGGAGGCTGTGAGGGCCACAACTTGCGAAGTCGACCTTTGCCCAGAAAGCCAGCCGGGAGACATTGGGGCCATTGCTGGTGAAGATTGTCAATGCCTCCCTTGAGGAGGGCAAGGTCACGGGGTGCCTGAAGGAAGCTGTGGTGTGGCCTTTGCTCAAGAAGCCATCTCTTGACATCGGCGCCAGTGCCAGTTATCAACCAGTCTCTAACCTTCCCTTTTTAGACAGACTGCGAGGGATCAAGGAAACCGATGTGGTCCAGATGCCCCTGGAGCTGCTGGGCCACCACCCATTCAATAACAGTCCCTAAAAAGGGAAGGTTATTGAATGGGTGGTGGCCCAGCAGCTCCAGGGGCATCTGGACCACATCGGTTTCCTTGATCCCTCGCAGTCTGGCTTCCATCCAGGTTATGGCATTGAGACTGCACGTGTGGCTTTTGTCGACGATGTGTGCTGGAAGTTGGACCGAGGTCGGTCCACTCTTCTTATTTTGTTAGATCTATCAGTGGCTTTTGACACAATTGACCATGAGATGCTGGTGACCCACCTGTGGGACTGTGCTGGGGTGGGCAGAACTGTTCCTGAATGGTTCCATTCTTTCCTGGATGGAAGAACTCAATGTGTGGTACTGGGGGACTTGACGTCATCCCCCTGAGATCTCACATGTGGAGTTCCACAGGTATCAATTCTGTCCCCTCTCTTGTTCAGTGTGTACATGCAGCCTTTGGGCAAGATCGTAAGAGGGTTTGAGGTTCGTTGTCATCAGTATGCTATGTACATCAGTATGCTGATGACACTCAGCTCTGCTTCTCATTTTCATCCGACCACCGAGTCTTGGTGTTTACTCGGTGTCTGGCTGTGGTGGGGGATTGGATGAGGATGAGCCGTCTAAGGCTGAATTCTGATAAGATGGAGGTGATGTTGATGGGAAGGGGGGAGGGAGTGGAGGCACACATTACTGATGGCGTGCATCCCTCCGGTTTGGAGTCTGGGAGTCCTCGACTCATAGCTTCTCCTGGATGCCTAGGTGGTGGATGTGGCAAGGTGTGCGTTTTGTAAATTACATCTGGTCTGACGTCTTTGGCCTTCTATGTCAGGCTCCAATCTTGCCACCATCATCCATGCATTTCTCACCTCGGGATTGGGCTACTGCAATGCACTCTACGTGGGGCTACCTTTGGTGATGACCCAGAGACTGAATCTGGTGCAGAATGCGGCAACCTGCTTCCTGGTGGGGATGGGCCGCCGGGAGCACATAACACCTGTGCTCCGTTCTCTGCACTGGCTGCCTATAGTCTTCTGGGCCTGATTCAAAGTGTTGGTTATTACCTTTAAAGCCCTATATGGTCTGGACCGGACTTACCTGCCAGATTGCTTCATCGTCATGTCCTGGATCAGTCCCTGGGGTCAACTGGGGGTGCCCTTTTGGAGGGCCCCTGGGTGGTCGCATTTGGGAGGGCGTTCTTGGTGGCCCCACCATAGCTGTGGAACTCCCTCCCAGTAGAGATTCACTTCCCTCCGGATCTCTCCTCCTTCCGTAGACAATGTAAACCCTGGCTGTTTTACCAGGCATTTGGTGAGGGGGATGGGTGGGGGGTGTCCTTTTGTGGGGTTGGGGGTATTTCTCTTTTGGGGCCTCAGCTGTTTTTTAAGGTTTTGAATTGATCTTTATATTATATTGTATTTTATATTACATTTTTATTATTTTTATTTACCGCCCTGAGCTGCCATTGGGCAGGAGGGGGCGGGCTATAAATTATGGATAAATAAGTAAATAAAATAAATTGCTGTACAGCCACCATTTTACCCTGCATAGTAGCAGAATTAAGGTCAAAGAGGGGAGTTCTTAATTGTCTTATATGCCTCCCAAGGATTACACACTGATGGCTGATGGCTTTCAGACATACTCATTTTTTATTCACAACCTGTCCTTTTATAATGCTACATGCTTGAAGACAAGAAGTAGACTTACATGGAGGTTGGGGTCTATTTTCTCTTGTGGCCAAGTACAAAGCTCACTAAAGTCAATGAGAGATTTTCCAGTTAATTCAGTAGACTTTGGATCTGGTCCTATATACTTAACCTTTCTTTGAACATCTGCTTGTAGAGTTCATTCATGCAACTCTCTTTCAGAAACCGACATTCTGAGCCTCTAGAGTATCCCTTGTTTTCTGTCATCCAGTTCAAAGGATTTACTTGAAAGGGTCTGATTCTATCAAGTACCAATAGGGTTGTGTACATTTCTTGACCCAGAGCACCCTTCAAGCCCTGATACATCATTTCCTATTTGTTACTTCCTACCTCTGAATTACCAGAGGTGCAGTCAGAGAATCATAGAGTAGGTACTTCCTCTTCCTGCTCGATGCTACTTCGAAGACACTGCTTTGAAGAGATGCATTTTGGGAAATAATACAGAGACGAAAGGAGGGAGAAGGGCCAGTGAAATGCAGTTGTATGGATGCATGGCTTCTGAGCAAGACAAACACAGATGAAGGAATTAGCAAGGGGGAAGGGTGGGGTGTGAATGGACTGCCGCTTGAGTTGAATCTGCTACTACTTGAGTTGGAGAACAACACTGTAGTCTCTGGGTGATTTTAGACAAGCACTTCCCCACCTACCATCCACCCACTATACATGTTGTGGCTGCAGCGTTGCCTATGAGTGCCCTGCAACATGAATCATGGGTGAGTAGTGGGTGGGGAGGTGCTTGTCTAAAAGCACCCTCTGTGCAAGGAGTGAACTAGCAGGATCAAGGTCAGTATTCAGCATGTGCTTTGTAATGATTACAGAAGCAAATATGACGGTGCTGCAGGTGGAGGACATTTGGGCCTACTGTTGTTCTGAAATGTTTTAACTGAATGCAGGTGCAAGAGTTTATTTTGCTGTTGCTTTAGAAATGTTCAGGTTCACTTTCAGAGAGGTGATCAGGGGACTAATATTCACAGCTCCCAGTATTAATGATTACCTAGTTACTTGTACCCTCAAGAGAAAAATATATCCCTTTGGTGCCTGCTGCGTCTTGGCAAGTGGAGAAACAGTAATAACAGTGGCTGAGCATAAAATGATTTATAACTTATAATCACATTGAAAGGCTATCCTCTGACTTTAGTAAACCCTGATGGAATTAAAGATATGTAATCTTATTAAAGAGGAACATTCCATAATGCAGTGGAGCAGGAGCAGTATCACTAACATTTTTCTCAGTTCACTTTGCAAATTTATACTGACATTGGGCATTTTTACGCACACCTTAAAATGCTGGTCTTTCAGTCTTCTGGGTTTACAAGTCCACAAGTAGTTCCCGATGCATTCGTGTCACACACACACTGCCCTGAGGCAGTTCCTGAATGCATTCTTCACACAAATGCTGCCCTGAGGCAGCCTAAAGTAGCTGCAGCTGTAGACGTAAGGGACTGCCATGGAAACCAAGTGACCACAGCTGCCTGGAGCAAAGCAGTTTACCAGGAGAACTTTTTACACACAAAAGTTCTGGGAGGACTTCTATGCAGAAGTTCAAGGATCCGGATGTTTAAGATCTGGGTGAGTGATTTAGACACACAGAAAGTTCAGGATGTAACAGCAAACATGCAGGAGAAATGTGTGTGTAAATACACCCATTTTCAGACTTGCTGCAGTGGAAACTGAAGATGCTTACTCTGGCAACCTGGCCCTATTTAAACCAACATCCTGGGGATTGAACTAGGGACTTCTGATCCTTGACACATCAGTCTTTCTACTGTATGCATTATTTGATCTGGGGCACTTAGCTCAAGCAACAAGCAGACTCATTACCCTCTGTGTGACCTCACACCACCACTAGAAGAAGCCAATTCAGGGCATGCAAACCAACCTTAATGTGTGTTTCACCTACACCTCTGAATTTCAGGTTGCTCGTTTAGTGAGTGAATTTAGTGAATGTCAGGTCACTCTGTAGTATTTCCCAAAATGCCTAAATGTGGTTTTAGGTGACTAAGCTTAGGAAAAGATTTAGACAAAGTAGTTCAAATTATTTCTTTTATTGGACCAACTTCTGTTGCTGAGAGTATGCAAGCTTTCAGACCACACAGAGTCCTTCCTCATGCTGGTAACATGTCAGAATTATAATTGATTGTAACATGACTGAGGAAGGACCCTGTGTGGTCCAAACGCTTGCATACTCTCATTAACAAAATTGGTCCAATGAAATATATCATCTGAACTACTTTGTCTCCATCTCTTACATTTGGACCAACATGGCAACCACCCTCTCTCTAGAAAACATTAGGTAGCAACTTTGGAAAGCTCTTCATTAAGAGGACAGTGTTTGATTTTTATTTATCTTTTCTTTCATTTCAGTGTCCTGGCTGGTGCTTAGTGAAATTTTCCCTGGTGGGATTCGAGGACGGGCAATGGCTTTAACCTCTAGCATTAACTGGGGGGTAAATCTCCTAATCTCCTTAACATTTTTGACTATCACTGGTAAGGCTGCTATATATTTCCTTGAGACTATTACCCACTATTTATTTATTTATTTATTTATTAAAAGATTTAATATCCTGCCCCTCCTGCCACAGGCAGCTTGGGGTGGCTCACAACAACATACATCAACAATTTAAAAACCATATAATTATAAAAACATATCCCCTCCCCACCACCCTCTACCCATCTCCCCCGCCAAACGCCTGATGGAAGAGCCAAGTCTTACAGCTTTTATGAAAGGAGGGAAGGTCTGGGGCCAGACGCATCCCCACTGGGAGTTCCACAGCCTGGGTGCGGCCACCGAGAACACCCTCCACTGCGTGGCACCCCGGAAGATTTGGGGGACCACAAGGGCATCCCCCAATGACCGCAGGGGCCAATCCAGTACCCGGGGGGTGAGGCGGTCCCGCAGATAGGTAGGACCCAGACCGTTTAGGGCTTTTTCAGGTTAAAACCAACACCTTGAATCGGGTTTGGAAGACTATTGGCAGCCAATGCAGAGAATGAAGCACTGATGTAATGTGCTCCCGGTGGCCCAGTCCCACCAAAAGATGGGCCACTGAATTCTGCACCTGCTGCAGCTTCCGGGCCGTCACCAAGTGTAGCCCTATGTAGCGTGCGTTACCATAGTCTAGTCTCGAGGTGATGAAAGCATGGATGATAGTGGCCAGGTCGGAGTCCGAAACATACGGCCTAAGCCAATGGAACAGATGTAATTGGTGAAAGGCACCCCTTGCCACAGTCTCCACCTGAGCATCCAGGCGGAGCTGCGCATCGAGGAGCACCCCCAGATTCCGTATCTGGGGAACCAATGGAGGACAGACCCCATCTATGATGGGAGCCATTAACTCCATCGCCTTACCCAACAGCATCACCTCCATCTTGTCAGCAACGGCCCCATTGTCTCCTTGCAAGATTTAATTAGCCAAGATGGGTACGGATCTAATTCACAAGAGGTGGCCCTAACAGCCCCAAGAATCCCGACCGCATCAGTGGGTGTCACGAACTGAAAGTGATCCCATAAAACCAACAAGGCATGACTTTCATAACCTCTGGTTCCCCTAGTGTAATAAGTGCAGCATCGAAATTGTGGTGAATACAAGCAATTTTATCTGCAAAACAATTCACAAACCTATCACAGTGTGCTATAGATGACTCCACTCCAGGGTGGAGGGAGGCCGGACTGACTAGCCCCTGCACCACCTGGAAAAACTCAGCTGAGCTGGTTGCCATGGTGGCCATGAACTCATGCTCCCCCCCCCCCCCAAGGTTAGCTTCAGTGTGGATGTTGAAGTCCCCCCAGACTAATGCCTTTGGGGACCGCAACACCACCTCCGCCACCACCTCTGCCAGAGCATGTAGAGAGGCTGTCGTACTGGTAGGTGCACGGTATATGCGCAGCACCCCCAAACTGTCGAACACCAGGTGAAGAGTCTGGATATCTCCTAACCAACCACCTCTCTCTAAAAAGCATAGCTACACCGCACACACACACCCTGTCCCTCTGACCATGGCTGATGCTGCACAGAATACCTGGCCAGAACACAGGCCCCAACTCACGATCCAGTCAGGTTTCCGTAATGCCCACAAGATCGGCGGCACAATCCAAGACTAATTGTTAGCCATCGATCTTGCGTTCAACAGCAGCAGCAAAGGGTCGGGGGTCCTCTGATCTCGATTCCCCTGTCCAGCAGCTAAGCGGTGAGTGAGCAGGACTTGCAACAGGCATCTGTCCCGCTTCATTGGTCTCATACCACCCCATTTGGACCCATATCTTCCCCCATCCCATCACGACCCCAATGACTGCACCCCCTGGTGCAGCCCCCCAGCCCTGGCCCCCCTCTGGCTGTTCCGCCCTATTCAGTGTAATGAAACACTTCCCATATTAGCAATATTATTTATTCTCTTGCCTGTAGATATAAAATACAGGCCTCAGTTCAGAAGAGCCTACAGGTGGTTTTTACATGTTAAGTCTGGTACATATTGAGGATTGCCAATGTGGGCAATCTTCAACACATACAAAGTTGTGTACACCTAACAATGCAGTGACCCATATTCACTGCATTTTCTCCATTGCTGTCAATGGAGAAAACTCAGGGAACATGGATCCCTGTGTAGCCACTGAGTCTTAGTGGCTACTCACAAGCTGTTGGGAGGCAGGGGAGTTTGCCAGTCATGGGAAGTGGCAGTGGAAGTGGCAAGAGCAATGGTGGTGATGGAAGGTCCTGGGAACATCAGCTCACTGCTCCACCACTGCTCTTCCTGAAACTGGTACAGCACTTCCCCAGGATCTTCATTCACCACTGCTGCTCCTGCTGTGGACCCATTTGCTGAGGCAGATCCATGGGAGCAGCAGGCAGCATCTGGAGCAGCAGAAGGTCCCATGGAGCAGCAATGATTGGAGCAGCAGCTGATGCTACCCAAAACTCACTGCTGCTTGCTTCTCCCAGGGAAGTATGTGGGGACAGGGACAAGTGGGGAGAGCATGGTGGTAGACTTGGCTCTCCACTGCTTCCATGCTGTCCCTGCTCACCCCTGTCTCCACCTTATACCAGCTTTGTAAGATGGTTAGAGCAGTGGTGGCGTTGTACTTGCACTGAAGACGACTGATTGCAGCATAGGTCATTTTTGAAGTGCTATGCTGTGGCTGTGCGGGAAGCAGAGAAGAGTTTCTTTGCTTCCATCATAGCAGCTGCAAGATCACGTCCGGTGGAGCTTTTCTGTGTGGTGAGAGGTCTGGTCAGTCCAGCCTGTCTCCACCTGGACCTTGAGTCTTCCAGAGACCACTGTGACATGTTTATAACATATTTCGTGGACAAAATCACTCACATTGAACACGACTTCAACTCCACCCTTTCAGAGATAGTATTGGAGCCAGAGGTTAGGAATGCCCTGTCTGGTCAGTGTTTGTGGGATCAGTTTCAATTGGTGATGCCTGCTGAGGTGGGGGATGTACTTGGATCTGTTAAGGCCATGACATGTGGACTGAACCCTTTCCCATCCTGGATGGTTAAGGCCAGCAGGGAGATGGTAAAGCTGTTGCTGGCCAGAGTTATCAACAACTCCCTTAGGGAGGGTAGGTTGCCATATTCGCTTAAGGAGGCGATCATCTGGCCATTACTCAAGAAACCATCTCTTGACATTGATTCCCCAGCCAGGAGTCTCTAACCTTCCCTTTTTAGGGAAAGCTATTGAACAGGTGATGACCTGCCAGTTGCAGGCACATCTAGACCGCGTCGGTTTCCTGGACCCCTAGCAGTCAGGCTTTCATCCAGGTTATGGCACTGAGGCTGCGCTTCTGGCCTTGGTCGATGATGTACGAGTGGAGCTAGATAAGGGACATTCGACCCTGCTGGTTCTGTTCAATCTCTCAGTGACTTTTGACACAGTGAACCATGAGGTGTTGGTGACCCGCCTGCGAGACCTAGCTGGAGTGAACAGGACAGCTTTGCGATGGTTCAGTTCCTTTCTGGCGGACAGATTGCAACGGGTAGTCCTGGGGGAGTGTACCTCGTCCACCAGGGGGTCTCCCATGTGGGGTTCTGCAGGGTTCCATCTTGTTCCCCCTCTTGTTCAATGTGTATATGCAGCCACTGGGGGAACTTGTACGTAGATGGGTGGTACCCGGACCTAATAGTGGATATTATTCAGGCCCTGAAGCAAGGTAAGGTCGTGGGACCTGACTTTATATCAGCAGAGATTCTCCAGGCTGCCCCAGTTTGGTGGGTGCAAATTCTATCAAGACTTTTTTTCATCATCAGCAAAGATGGTAGGATTCCATCCCTGTGGACCCAGAGTACCATAATCCCCATTTTTAAGAAGGGTAACATACAGGATCCATCCTGTTATAGGCCCATAAGCCTTCTGTCAGTTGTAGGGAAAGTATATGCCAGGATCCTCTTGGGACATCTAGAAAAATGGAAAGAGGCTGGCAACATTATCCCCATAGAACAGTTTGGATTCCGCAAGGGGAGGTCTACACTAGATTGCTGTTTCGTCCTCCAGCACCTGATCTTTAAATATGTAAAACTCAAGAGGGCAAGATTGTATTTGGCATTTATAGATTATACAAAGGTTTTTGATACAGTCTCAAGGAAGAGGTTGTGGGAAAAGTTGAGGACTCGGGGGATAGACGGCAACTTAATAAATGCAATACGATCCCTATACACCAGTAATGAGGCTCGAGTCAGAGTAGGAAGCAGTCTGAGTAAATCAATATCTATTGAAAGAGGTGTTCGACAGGGATGCGTGTTGGCCCCCCTCTTATTCAGTCTGTACGTTGCGGATTTAGCCACATCTATCCAGAAAAAGGACACGCACCCGCCAAAGGTAGGGGATACTTACATACGTATCCTTCAGTTTGCGGACGACGTGGTCATCTGTTCCCAGACAGAGCTTGGCATGAAACGAGCGATAGATAGCTGCCATGAATACTGCTTAACTAGAAATTAATGCCTCCAAGTCCAAGCTAATGGTCCTGGGCAGGGGGAGAAATCCTCGTTCAATGAAATTTAAGCTGGGCACTATAGAAGTAGTACCCTCATTTACATACCTTGGGGTAATCTTTGCTAGCAGGTGCTCTTGAAACGAACATCTCCAGTTAAGAGCTAGCAAAGCAGCCCAAGTTGCCCAGGCCCTGGGGAGGGTGGCAGCTATCTCAAGAGGGGTGTCCCTCTCTACATTTCTTGAGGTATATCGTGCCAAGGTTGTGGCAATGGCGACTTTTGGGCTGGAGATGATGCCTACCCCCAACATAATTTTGCTGGAGAGGGTACAGAACAAGTTCTTGCGCCGCCTGCTCAAAGTAGGCCCAGGCACTCCAGGTGCAATTCTTCGTGCCAAGACGGGAAGTATTGTCATGAGTGCTTTGGCCAAACTCACCTATGTCAGGTTCTGGTTACGACTATTAGCATTAAAGGGGATCCACCACTCATGTGCTTTAGAGAAGAGCTTACCACCTTAAGTCCAAGAGTCTATCTGTGGCTACAGTATTTGTACCATATTTTATCCTCTTGTGGCTTTTCGTTAGTTACCTTATGGGTACAAATTTAAAGGCCATAGAGATAGAACTAAAGACGAGGATCCAGGATATAGCCTTTCAAGAGGATTTGGTAACTGTAGCACATTGGAGGGTAGCACCACTCCTGACTCAGTTCAAGAGAAGGGTAAAATTTGAACAATACCTGGATAGGCTGACTAACCCGCGATTGCGTAGGCTGTATACACAGCTCCGATTTCAACTTATACATACAGCTGTTACTGAGGGAAGGCAAACTCAAATACCCTATAACCAATGCTTATGTTGATGCTCGCTAGTCGAGGTAGAGTCAACTTGCCACCTCCTGCTGAGATGTCCATACTACAATACCTTGTGGGAAGCATGGCTGACACCCTTATTAAAGAAGGGCAGAGATTTTAAGAGCGAGGATACCTAGGGATACCTTACCGAGGGAAAGTGAAGAGCTTGTGGCTATAGCTACTTTCCTGAATTTGGCCGAACAAAAAGGGCCCGAATTAGACAGAGGAAGTTAAATCTAGATTGTGCCCATTAGCTAAGTCAACTCTCAGGGCACTTTTGCTCCTACTCAGCACTTAACTACAGATTAGGTGTTCAAGCAGACTTTGATCTTCTAGAGGTATTCGCAGTAAATCCGTAGGGGCAATTCCCAATTTTTAATTTATTACCATGCTTAATTGACCCTATGCATGAGGCTAATCTTGGGCCCTAAGGGGATTGTTTCTGGGGCAAGACCGCTCAGTACTAGTATTATCTGGGTCCCCAGACTTCAATAACTCAGTTAGTTATGTTTGTTTCCCTAGCCAGCAGGTATGGCTTTTGTTACATATGCGACACTTTCCTGCATAAGTGTGACAAATTATGCATTGCCATATAGGCCATGAGGTCAGCCTATAGCGAAAGTTTACACCAATAATGACCTGAAGGGTAACTGATTGGACTTGGCTGACAAAGCGAACGTCCTAACTGAGGATTCATGGTTTACAAGGTGGTTGTTGTATATCTATGTCGAATGCTACTTTGAGATATATAGGTGCGACTGATTCTTGGTCGCAAACTATAGTCGTACTTTGTATTTTGAATTATTGTATTATTGTATTTCATTTTATAAGGGCCATAGTGGAAGCTAGTCCCTAAATAAACTAAACTAAACTAAACTAAACTAGATGGGTGGTACGATGTTATTAATGGGTATTTTCAGACGTGACGGGGTCGATTGGCCCCGGCACGGAAACAACCCTTTGATTCCCCGCCGGGGCTACCGCGTCACGGGCTAACAGACGCAGTGGCTGATCCCAGCGGGGAACCCAGGGAGGGGGCGGGGCTATGCGGTGCAACCTGCGGCTGTACAGTCCTGCCCCCCCCACGCTGCCCCGGCCGCCCGATCTCCAGGAGACGGGCGGGTGCCCGGCCGCCCCCCCCGGCATTGACCATGGCCCAGAATCCCATCGTGGATTCTGGGCCGTGGTCAGGGGACAGACGTTACTGTCCCCTTCATCACGGGGGGGGAATCTCATTCACCACGCGATCGGGGATGGTCCGGCCAGGACCTCCGATCGCATGGTGAATCTGATTCCCCGCCGCGATTGACCGTCGGAAACATCTGGGGGCGAACTTCCGGTTCCCCAACAGACGTTACGGGACCATTCCCCACCACAGGGTATTGACTGTGGTTGAGCGTGATCTTGTAACGTCTGAAAATACCCAATATGCTGATAATACTCAGCTGTACCTCTCTTTTTCATCTGATCCAGGCCCTGCAGTCTCAATGTTTTCCCGGTGTCTGGCTGCTGTGGCGAACTGGATGAGGACTAGTCAGTTGAAGCTGAATCCCAACAAGACAAAAATGATGCTCGTTGGTGGGGTCGATGGTTCGGGTGATGGGATAGTGCCCATTATTGACGGGGTCCGCCCAGTGCTGGCACCTTGTGTGCAAAGCCTGGGGGTACTCTTGGACTCACAGTTGCACCTGGATGTCCAGGTGTTAGCTGTGGCCAGGAGTGCTTTTCATCAGTTACATCTGGTGAGGCGGCTTCGCCCGTATGTCTTTGATTCCGATCTCGCCATCATTATCCATGCATTTGTCACCTCGAGGCTGGATTACTGTAATGCCCTCTACATGGGGCTGCCTATGATGATGGTCCAGAGACTGCAGCTGGTGCAGAATGCAGTGGTCTGCCTACTTACAGGGACGGGCTGCCGGGAGCACATTACACCTGTGCTCTCCACTGGCTGCGTATAGTCTTCCAGGCCCAATTCAATGTGCTGGTCTTGACCTATAAAGCCCTAAACAGCCTGGGCCCTGGCTATCTGAGGGATCACCTCATTTCCCGGGCTCCTGCAGTCATGAGGGTGGGGGGGAGATGCCCTCCTGGAGGTTCCATGATACTGTCAGGTGGGGACTGACAGGCAGGCATTCTCGGCAGCCACACCGTCTCTGTGGAACTCACTTCTGGTGGGGGTCCGCCTCAGCACAACTCTTCTTGTTTTTTTGACGTAAGTGCAAGACGTGGTTCTTCTGCCAGGCATTTGGTGGAGGGGACGGTTGTGGGGAGGTTTAGGTTTAGGGGTGGGTGGGTTTTATTTTTTAGACATTTTTTCTTGCACACTCTGCCTTGCTTTTATTGTATTGATTTTTATATTACTGATCTATTTATATTTTTACCGTAGTTTTATCGTATTTATTTTTTACTGATGTGAGCTGCCCCAAGTTGTCGGAGACAGGATGGGACAGGGTATAAATACACCAAATAAATAAATAAAATATGTGCTGGTGCTTGCCCCACATGGTTGGCCCTAATGTCCATTCAAGCCCATCATACAAGGAAAGTGAGTAACCACTAGCCAGGGGGCACTAGTGATTTAAAAGACTCATTATGCTAGCTGTGTATTCCAACATGAAACATGCATCTTGTGTAACATGTCTGTGGAATCCTCTGAAATCAACAAAAGCCATGTCTGTATATATGAAGGCTGGGTCAGTGTTAGCATTCGGAACACCATGTCAAGCACCCAGGGCTCCAATATCAGACTGGAACTTGCTAGAGGCTTGGAGTGCATAGGTGATCTGGCAGAGGAGCAGGTTCCTCACTCAAAACCCTGGAGGAACCAAGATGAGGCACATGAGGACTCATGCACCGGCAGAAGATTTCACTGGCATGGTACAACCCAGACTGATAGCACCTTCACATGGACAACCATCAACCTCTATAAATACACCACCCTCTAGTGTTTATGGAGCCAGGTTGAAACTTCCAGGGGGGCTAATGGAAGTCTACTGCATAGGGATGGGGTGGAGAACTCCTGGCATGTCGGCCAAATTCAGCCCATGGTGGTCATTTTTTAAATTTCTTTATCCAGCCCATGGATTCAGCCTCTACCATCAGGCAATGAAAGAATGAGCTCAGGAGGAAGGGAGTGGAGATGAGGGCATGCACAAAAGGATAGGGGATGGATCCATAGGATGACATAGGCTGTTTTTAGATGGACTTGCCTCCCGGCCAGGTCCATATGCACTGGGTGGTGCACCAGTGCACGTCCGGTGAATTGGGGGGGGGGGGGAAGACCAACACCAGACGATGGGTGTGCACCTGTCTCTTATACACATCTAGATGTGTATAAGAGACAGGGTGTGCACTGGGTGTGCACCCGCACCCATGCCCGTGCATGGAACTGGGAAAAACTGGAATTGCTCTGTGCAGGGGCATGGGTGGGCGGTGCATGGGTCACAGGACACCCACACCACCTTCAGATGGGTGCCAGGGTCCGTGGGCGATGGGTGGACCTACGTGGATGTGTCCCTTCTAAAAACTGCCATAGATCTATGATCTGGGCCTTCCTTTGCTTCCCCTACTCTGGGCACACCCCATAAGCATTCCTGCCCCAACTTCTATCCAGCTCCTGGGGCTTCTACGAATTTTCAAAGTGGCCCAGAACAGGAGGGAAAAATTCCCCACTTTGGGCTAGGCAAAAAATAAATAAATATGCAAGGGGCCTGTCTGGGAAAACAATTAAACACGAAGTACCAGGCTGACGTTTCAGTTAATGACACAAATAAAATTAACATCTCTTAGGATTAAAATAAATAGATTTAAATCAATGTCTTTGGTGGATAGTATCTAGAGAGAGTCATGTATATTTGTCACTGATTCCACTTGAAAACTGGCATTTGTCACTGGAATCAACAAGCTGGAACTTTCGACCTGAAGTCCCTTGCTGACCATAGAAATCCTGTCAGGTGCTGGTGTGAAACAGAGGCATTGAGAACGGTGTGAAACAAGCTGTTTTTAATTCCTAAAATTGTCATGACCAAACCAGATGTTCCTGGGATTACAGAAAGATGGTGACTATCAGGAAGACTGCCCCCATGGCAGCAACCTTGGCCACCTTCTGCTTGAATGAGGGAGGGAAGCAATGGTTAAAAGTTAAACTTCTTGAAGCAGACTGAATCAATACAATATTTTAAAACCTGTGGTAATAAATTTACCATTGCTTTTCTCTTACAGACCTAATTGGCTTGCCGTGGGTGTGTTTCATTTACACAGTCATGAGTCTAGCATCCCTGGCTTTTGTCATTCTGTTTATACCAGAGACTAAAGGATGCTCTTTAGAGCAAATATCGATGAAACTAGCCAAACAGTAAGTATGAAATATATTTGCATTCCCCCAATGTCACCGAGACAAAATCAAGCTTCTAATTTTAATCAGTTCAAACCTTCCAATTTTAACCTTCCAATCAAAATTCTAACCCAAAGGCAACTTTGGATTTTCATGGCAGCTCAGACTCATCAGAAGAGGATTCACAGGGTGTTTTTAAATGAGATGCTACCCTGCAGGACCACCCAAGAGCCACATATCTGCCCACCTGCCTGAAGGTGGAGCAGGGGGTGTACGCTCCCATGAGCCACGCAGCACCCATTCATGGAGCACTGTTGAGAAATCTGGAGTGCTCTGTGCTGGGTAAGCCAAATAGCGCTGTGGCAATAGGTGACCACAGAGCCCCATCCCATATGAACTGGGGCAGCCAGCCATGCCAGCAGAGCAGACCAGTCCACCACTCATAGGCACTGTGGGTGGGGGACACAGCCGTTGCAAGTCACAAGAATTGCCTGGCAGCTCGAGTTCCCCAGGACTCATGCCAGAGACGTATCCATTGCCAAGGCCAGCCCGATGTGCTTTCCCCTCCCACTCGCATGGGCTGTGGCAGAGGGGGGGGGGGAGGCTTGTCTCCATGGCTGGGGTAGCCACGCTGGGAGCTGCCTGCTTGAATCCCTCCCTATGCACTGTAACTGAGTGGGTGCTCCGCCCACGGCAGGGCCACTCAACGGCCACAGACCCCAGCCCCTTCGCCTTGCTCATTTAAAAACACCCACAGTCTTTCACTATCAACTTCATTTAAGCTATAGTTTTCAAACCATTAACCCCAAAGTAGTCCCAATGGCTTCATTGGTACTGCCACACAAAAGGACAGTCTTACGATGGAGCAAATAGGGCAGTTGCTCCTGGCTTCATGCTTTCTAGTAGCCTCTCATGGAATCCGGCCGGCCAGCACTGCTGTTGCTTGGGCTGCAGTTGTTGCACCCACTTCTGGGGCCTAGACCAGGGGCTACTCCTGCCGTAGCTCAAGGCTGCAACTGGGGCTTGGTGCTACCACTGCCAGAGCCCATGATCACCACAGTGGGAGCAGCTGCCTGAGGCCTTGCAAATTCTTGACCAGTGGCATCAATGGGACTACTCTGGAGTAAGCTATCTGAGGGGTGTGGCCTTAAATGTACGAGAGTAAAAATGCACAATTGACTTGAGAGTGTGGTTACCGTGTTGGTTCCAAAAGTAATAGATGGAGGAGACAAAAGGCATTTTCAGACAGATACTCTCCACCCACTACCCATCCACCATACATGTTGCAGGACTGCAGTGTTGCCCTTTGGGTGCCCTGCAACATGTATAACGGGTGGGTAGTGAGTGGGGAGTGTCTTGTCTGAAAACACCTGAAGTAGTTCAGATGGTATCTTTTATTGAACCAAATTCTGTATGCAAGGTTTTCGGCCACCCGAGGCCCTTCTTCAGGCTAATTGTCAGAATCATCGGTAAGCTCCAAGTGTTTTGCATCAGCATAAACCAGGTGGAGCATGCTGCTAAATTTGTCCCCTGTATTTAATGATGGGTCTGGGCTTCAAAACTTCAGAGGTTTATTTCAGTTTTATCAGGCACACGATCAATCTACCCCAAAAGAACCTTCATCTGAATTACCTACATTTGCAAATGAAAGGCTCTTCCTTCCTGCTCTGTGTATTTAGCCTTCAGCCCCAGTATTGCACTGAGAGAAGGTGGTTAGTTCACATTCCACTTTTTCCTTTTGCATGATGCAGTCAGACTATTCTCTGTGCAGCTCGTACCTGTCTGCTTTCCCCCAGTGTTAAATAAGGAGGAAAGATATCACCCCAAGCTACATAATTGTGTTTAGCAATCAACTTACAAATCTTCTGGCATGCAAAATTCAGCATTTTTACAGTATTTATACCATGTTTCAGTAATCTTTACACTAGAAATTCCCTGATCATAAACTTGTCTAAGAATCTCCAGATTTAGTATGCAGTAGCCTGCAAGCATTCAGATGTGACATATATGCTAGTGAGACATAACTAGTGTCTGGTTAGACACTACATGGTACTGCACAGGTAAGGAGCCGTATTGTTTCAGTGGGCCATTTTGAAAATTAGTTTATAATTTGGATAGATAGAAGCTGATGGGATAGGAGTTGCAGAGAAGAGCTTGAGTGATATGTACCGGAGGAAAGAGAGTCCAGATCATGGATCTATGCCATAGATCCATCCCTCCATTCATCTCTGCTTCATTCACAAGCATAATTCTTTAATGTTTGAGGGTCTGAGGGAATGGATTTATGGGTCAAATCTAGGAATTGAAACAGGGCCACATAAAAACCAGCCATGAGCGGTTTTTGGTTCACAGGCCAGGGCATGCCCCATCGCTGTTGTACAGATGTACCATATAGTATTGTCATATTTGGAGTTCTCCTTTGTGATAAATCTCCTGTCTCCTATATTAAGCCTCCAGGAATCCCACAAGCACCCGCTGCTCAATACTTTGTGGCTCTCTTCTTAGGTCACTGGTCCGTGTTACTGCGCCGCTGAATCTCCCGGCAGGGAAATCTCCCTGCCAGGGCTCTTATGGCACGCTCTGCACGTGGGTGCTTGCTTGAAAGCAGAATCAGCCACATCCAGTGACTTTTTTTCTTCCAATTGTCAAGGCTAGATTTTGAGCCCTGACCATCGAAAGAAAAAAAGCTGCAGGACATGGCTGATTACAAGAGCCCATGTGCACGGCGCAGTGTAAGATCCCCTGCAGGGAGATTTCCCCACCGGGAGATTCGGCAGCGTGGTAACGTGGACAAGTAGCCTTAGACATACAAACATAGAATTTACAACTTCACTTGTATCTCAGCGCTGTGATACCTTCTACGTAGCACTGTGCACTCTTGAAAATGTCAGTCTGAACAAGGTCTAAATTGATGAACAGTAAACCAACTACTTTTAGCAGTGGACTCCATGATCTTTTTCCTTTTCTTTTCAAATTCTGAATCTATAGTAAGGGGTAAAGCTTAAAACGTAAGCTTAAGACTGACCTAGGCACCCGTTTTCACTGAATTTTCCCCACTGCTAAAATGTTCAAGACAGAGACAGTCTCCTTACATCTGCTTTAATAAAACCCAGTTTCTAAAAGGTTCAATGGTAATGAATAAGGAGGGTGAGGATATCTTATAAGCTTTTCTTCTAGGTTATCATTACAAATTTCATAGATCCTTATGGTTTATTGGTAAACGATAGTCCAGACAGGAGTGTAGACTGTTGTCTCCCTCTGTCTGCTGTCACTGGATCGGTGTTTCCTCCCAGTTCTTTTTGCCTGTTTGACCCCATTTTGAGACCTGTGACCCCAGGCAGCAATAAAGTCATGCAAAGAAAACCAGATTATTGATCAGTATTATTATGAACCCATCGGCAGATGGCATGACCCATCTTGGGGGCACAAGCTACAATTTGGGAAACCTCAGCCCTAGCTATTAAGTACATATTGGAAGGTCAAGGTTGTCAGTAGGAAGGGGGAGATAAGGGAAGGAATAGGGGTCCAAGCCAAACACACAATCTTTAAGACTCTGACAAGTTACACGTGGGGTTAAAGATTCCTTCAGGATAGAATTATGGCCTAATGACTTCACAGAAGTCAGGTCTCTATCATCATAAGGATCAGAGCTCTCGAAGAACCACTGGAAAAGGGGTAGGCACAGTCTAGCACAAACACTCAGGGTTAGGTGGAGAGAGGGAAGAATCGTGCTGCGGAGGGTGAAAGGGAGGCAGGGAAAGGGGTCCTGGGACCAAAGGACAAGGGCAGGGCTTTCACGCTCCACAGGAAGGAATGATCCCGAGGAGGTAACACACTCCACACACTCAGCTTTCACCAGCCTCTCACTCAAAGACAGGGAAACAACAAGGGCAAAACACTTCTACTCTCCACACAGGAAGGCAATGGGGATTAAACACAAGTAGCACAATAACAACAAGTAAGCACCCTGAGCTTTCACGCAGGAGGGTCAGCCTCTCAGACTCTGATTACCGGCAAGGAGACTAGGAACTCACTTCCTTTTATTCCCTAAGCCCCGCCTTCCTTCCTCGTTGCTCCAAGAGCCTTGCAGAGCGCCACACAGGCCTAGGCCCCGCCCCTATTGTTGATTGCTTTAGTTTGCCTTTTACTTCTTGTGCCTGCTGCTGAGGTTTGTGACTGGGATAGAGGTTCCTCGTGGTCTGGTGCGGGGACGTTGGGGTTCTCCCCTAGGCAGTCGGGCTCCAGGGTTCCCAGGGGGACCCCTGCCCGTCTCAGGGGGCCTCTACGGTGTAGATGCTTTTTTTTTAATCTGAGTTAGTGAAAGTTTTTTTAATTTTTTATTTAATTGCTGTATATACAGGCACAATTTTAAACAAAGTTATTACCATGATGAATTCAATTAAAACCAGGTCAGCTTTAACAGGACCACTACTCCACTTTTGGGGGGGCAAACCTCCAAAATAGTTTTTATTAGTGAAGTAAGGGTCTTTTTCCCTCTCAAGCTGCGTCAGGGCCGGTACTGGTGCCCACAGCTTGGGGACCAAGAGCTGCCCCCAAGTAAGCTCCAAGTAAGCTCATAATAGCACACAACAGACTGAGACTCATTCCTGAAATCCTCCCCACTGTCAGAAATTTCTTTTACCAACCTATTCAGCTCAGTAGGTGTCCAAGGAACATGGACTTGTTCCAAGTTCTTATTTGCTTCCCCCAGGTCTTGCCTGGGCGGAGCAAGGAAAACTTTTTTAGCTTGAGCAGCCCCAGCACGGCTTGTCAAGGGACTAAAAATAGCCGAGCCCATGGCAGAATCAAGACTCGGTAAAGTGTTAGTCTGCGTCTGCAAGGGAGCAGATGCTGCTGGAACAGACCGAGGCACGGACTCGGAGACACTGACTCCGCCCGAGCCGTCAGGAAGAGGAGCTGCCTGCACGGACGCTGGCAAAGGCACCATCTGCGCAGCCTGAGGCCCCCGGGGCTGCTGCAGTGGGTTCCGGGACCCCGAGCTATAAAAACCCACTAAATTTCCAGGAGCTTCTTCATGAGTGCCCTCAGGCAAGCCAAATTGAAAATACAAAGACAGTTGTTTTTCTAATTTCTCATGAGTCTAATAAAGCCCTAATTTCAGGTTCATGCTCTTTGTTGGAAGTTTCAGTGAACCAATCCAGACATGCTGACCATTGAGTCCAGTGAACCCTACGTCCTTTCCACCATAGGATCCAGCGAAGATAAGCAATCTTATCCAAATCAAATGAGCCGAAAACAGGAAATTGCAAGTCAGGTTCACTTCTGGTGTACATGTGCCACACCTCTAAATATTTACAGACCTTTTGTCCATAAATTATATACATAAACCAAGCAGG
>QEPC01001423.1:1810414-1827758 GCA_003113815.1 Sphenodon punctatus | reverse complement strand
CTTTCTGACTAGTCTTCTATTCCGTAGCTACGTTACTTACTTACTATTTACACTAAAAGAATGTCTGACAGTTTTGATCACCCAGCTTAAAACTGGTTCGACAGGCGTCTGCCTCAAATGGTCTGGTCCCAGAGTTTACGATCAACCTCTCCCTCCCTATACCTCCACAGGGGTTTCAAAAGGCCCCTACCCTTATCTGGCGCCTGGAGGTGGAAGGGAAATGGATCGCAATCCCCCTGGACTCTGCCGGGCTTAGAGCCTGTCCCTTCGTGTTCGCCAAATTGTAGAAGAAAACTCTTATACTCACAAGTTGCTAGTGAAAATCTGTCAGAGTTCTATGTTTAATCTTAAAGCGCAAAGAGAGAGAGAGTAATGAACCTATGCAAAGATTCAAAACTGGTCTCTCGAGCAGAAATTACATAAGTATTTTATAGATACTGGTCAAGCAAATAGATAAAGGTTGTCAATCAAAATAACGTCATACAAAGTGAAAGGCTACAGCAATTGTTTACATAATCAGCAAGTATGTTCCTAAAAAAAATGGCTATCCTAAAGTCTAAACAATAAAATTAGTTTATGCAGCTGCAAGGTTATTTATCTCTTATCTACTTATAAAAGGAACAGTGTGAAACTGTTCTCAGCCTGCATGGTCAAGGTAATTAGCTTTTGTTAAGAAGGCTAAAGTTTAAAACCTGAAGAGGATGATTCTTTTTACCCAACATCCCTCTGTCCTCCATTTTACTCTGGTTCATAAGGTCTTAATATAAAAATTCCTCCACAACGGCCTCAGTGCTGCTGCGGGCGGCTGACAAATGTCTATTCAGAGCCAATGGCTGAAAGCTAAAGTTAAAAAACTCAGATTTGAAATGAGACATGTAGTTAACAGTGAGACAGCTGGAATAGTTTACTAAAGGATGTGATAGTTCTCCATTGTCTGAAGTCTTTAAATCAAGGCTGGGTGTCTTTCTAAAGCCATATGGTCATGACCCTAAATTGTCTTTACTCCATAATTTACAATATTCACACATTTCTAGGAAAAAATATGGGTAAAGATCAGTTATCCTGAGTTAAAATTTCTGGGTTAGGTATCCAAGAAGTCAAAATGCTGCGGTGTGAACATTCTAAACCAGAGCTAACTGCCCTTGAGGATGTTGTCATGGGTACAGTGGTGAAGGTGTAGGGGTATGCATGTCGTTTCCATTATTACAATAACGATAATGAAAATTGTCATTTTTGTTATCGTTATTGCAATAATGAAAATGACAAATAATGATAACAAAAATAGAAAGAAAATGACTTTTTGTTTTTGAAATAAAGGGAAAAAACTGAAAAATATATTTCTGGCTATAACTTTTTTTATTGTTATTTAATTCTGATGACACTTGGGGAGATTGTACCCCCAACAGAGGGCACTATGTGCACCAATGTTAGAAACAATTAGATAAAGAGAACTGATTTTAGAAGCAATTGAATGTTGTGATTTTAAGAAAAGCTCCACACATATTCATGGTTACAACTTCCTTATCTTCTATCAAATTTGCATGAATCCTGTGAATGTTACGTCCCTCCACAAGCTTAACAATCCCACCAGTTTTCAGAAAATGTGGATAAAGGGTGCTGATGGTATAAGAAATTAACTTGAAAATACATTTCCAGCTGCAACATTTTTACATTCCATCCTGCTTACAAGACATTTGGCAGGAATGTAGCATATACCTTCCCTGTCATCTCTGCCAAACTACAGGACAATTTGATAAAGGGACACAGTTTTATAAGCAATTGAAGTTATCCCCTTGAAGACCATTATTCAGATAAATAGCAGCACATGCAGTGCCAGTCAGAGGCAGGCACCTGGCATGGCAGGGGGAGAGAGTTGTAGGAGGGAGGATGTGGAGCAACCGAAAAGACTTGACACATTCACTGGCCAATTACTGCATGCTTCCAGCTTTACAGGACCAATCAGTAGTGGCTTTGAGGCGGGCATAGGGGGCAGTCCTCAGGCGGGCATAGAAGGGACACAACTGGGACTTTGGGGATAGCATCCCAGCAATCAGAGACATAGTTTACACATCCAGACTGGCCAATTATCATCACAATCACATCCTGCAGCACTGTGACAGAGGACATAAGAAAATCTCTATTGGCTCTTTCCTCAACAGATGCTTCCGACAGTAACAAGTGAGGGACAGATGTTGGGATGGCACAGTACAGAATGAGGATACTTGGTTGACATTTCTGCTGGCCAATTGGCATCACAAACCGATCTTATACCACAGTGACACGTACGAGAATCCCTGACATAGGCTCCTTCTCTGCATATGCTGCATATAAAATTGGGACACTATCACATATTTCTGATATTTGGCAGAGATGATCATGAAAGTGTGATATACAGCCATGCCAAATTTCATGTACACTGGTTGGATTACAAAGATGCTACAGTCAGACATACATTTATAAGTTAATTGCTTACACCACCAGGATCCTTTATCCAATCCTTCTGAAAGTTGGCAGAGATCGTAAATATGGTAAAGGGTGTAAACTTGCTAAGTTTCATCTACATTAAATGTGAGGCAAAGAAGTTACAGCTAAGAATGTATATGAGGATTTTTGCAAAATAATATAATTCAACTGCTTATACAACTGGATTCCTTTATCAAATCTTTTTGGAATGTGGTACACTTAATGCCTTCCATTAGAGGTACAATCCTTCCAAGTATCAGTCAAATATAATGAAAAACAAAAATGTTACAGCCAAAAATGTGTTTTCCACTGAAATCAATGGAAAACTAAAACGAAAGCAAAAATGAAAATTTGATATTTATAAAAACAAAATGGATAGATTTAAATAACGAAAACTAAAAATGACATGGGCCCCTGGTGCACACCTCTAGGAAGATGTAAGTCAGGGTTCCCCCCTGTGTGAGCCACTTTGAAAATTAATACAAGCTCCGTAGGCCAGATAGAAACTCAGGACAAGGGTGCTTAAGGGTCATGCTCAGGATGGGGAGAGTCCAGTTCACAGATCATTAAGCATTTATATAGAGCCAGCAGTGTACCTGCTACTTTACAATTGTTATTAGATACAGGTCCCTGCCCAGTGGGTTTACAATCTAAGATGGACACGGGTGAGGGGAACACAGGGAGACAGACAGACACATTCCCATTGATTACAAATGGGCAACTGAGGCCGAGAGGTTTGAATCCTACCCCCTAGCCATGAACTCACTGGACTCCTTAACATATGACAATCCTTGACTATCAGGCTGAAAAACACATTTATGAGGTGACTAAAGCTCATTCTCCTTTTGCTATCCCCATTCTCCTCTGTCACTAAATAAAATTATTTATGGGACAATAAAGAATAGCTATGAAGAAAGCAGGAGCCAAGTTAGTTTCAAATTTTTCTTTCACTTGCTATAGCTGACTATTTTTGGCAATTTCCATGTATCTAATGGCAAATTTTAAAAAGTAAATAAAATCTGCCACCTAGTGGAGGAAGTGGGGAAATGTATTTTACAGCTGTTCATGGCAAATGACGGAGGACTTGGAAGAGAAGGAAAGTAGATGTAAGAACAATTACATGGCACTGATCAAGTTAGGAATACGGCTCCTCACAGGAGTACGTATCAAAGAAGATAGAGCCAAAAAAAAAAATCTATAGTTATCAATTCCAAAGAAACAAGATTTTCCCCAATTCCCTATTAAACAGCATATAAACTACATATTAAGTATCCTTACACCTCAGGTTAACTGGCTTTCATTGTGTTCATAACAGTACCCATTCATTTTTCTGTAGTCATGATAGGGAGAACGGTGACTGTCTGTCTATGGCATAGCTAGTGGTGGTCACTTGTCTCTATCACCACTCTAAAGGAAAGAGAATACCCTTTGTGAATATGTCTACTAATACAAATAATTTATATGGCACATCCTGTGCTCAAAGCGCTTTATTTACTGTTATAGATTTATACCCCACCCTATGTCTAAGGTATATGGTGGCTTACACAAGTAAAAAGTGCACTGCCCCCTATGCTTATACTGCCTCTTACCAGGGAGGGGATATAGCCTCTTTCCTCCCCCCCCCCCCCCAATTCAAGCCTGATCTAGTTCACCCTCACAAGAAGCCTGGAAGGTAGGATATTATTATTCCCCATACTACAGTTGGGGAACTGATAGACTTGCTCAAGGCTCCCCACTGAGTTTATGGCTAACATGGGTTTTGAAACCTGGTATCCAGGTCCATCACCTTATCTACTAGACTACACCAGCCCTCTGGGAGTACCTGTCTTCAATAAAGTAAATGCTACCGTGCATTAGAGACAAAAATCAGTTCCCTCCAAACCAAATCTACTGTTGTAAATGACTGTGGCTGCAATCCGCATTCCTGCAGATGCATAAGGCGCATTCTGCATGCAAAATGCATACAAAGTGCCACAATAGATTTAAGTGGGTGCCAAATCCTCATTTGCAGTGAGAGGCATCATTGTGTAGCATAACCAGAGTCAATGGGCTGCTTCTTGTAATGCGGAATACACCTCTCCCTGGGAGCACGCTTCCAAAGGCCATACCATAACGCAACACACATCCCATAAGGGCTGGCCATGTGCAGGTGGCTGGGCTGCGGGGGTGTTGCACTTAACTGGTACTGTGAAAGTTGGTGAAATGTTTACATAATCAAAGTTAAGCCTTTGGGATCCTATGTCAAAACTAGAGCTGACAGAAGAATACTCGAATGGTTTGTTCCATACATACAGACATTCTCTGTCCCAGTAACCAACAAATAATTTTTCACATCATCAGAAGGCAAACTATGTCAAATAAGCTATTAGCAAATCATTTTCATTATAATTCATTTAAGGTATTTTGCCAAGCGTATTTGTGTGTTACTAAACTGCCTGAAAAGGTAGAACTATTTACAAGGAAAAACCACCCACACGTAACATTTTCTTGTCTTCCAGGAAATATGCGAAGAACACCATTTGCTGGATGAGCCAGCGGAGGGAGAAACTAGTGCCAATGGAACTTCCCAAGAAAGAACATGAGCCGTTCTACTAACCTGTTTATCCAAGGGCACAAAAAAAAAAAAAAAAAAAAAAAAGGCTGGCTTTCTTGAGAGAAATCATGCACAGCAATGGAGAATAAGGATCAAAATGTTTAGTACCTTGTTATACACAGGGATATTCTGTATTCCAGTTAGTAGTTTGTCTCTCAGTGGCATTATAAAGGTAACATTTAAGATTTGTAGTTTCTAATTTATCACTCTGACAAGTGGGGAATCCTCTCTCTTCAGTGTGCTATTTGGAAAATTAGTATAAGCTCTGTGGGCCAGACAGCTGTTGCAGGGAAGAGCTTAAAGAATATGCTAGGATGGGGGAAAGAAAGAGGGAGTCCAGACTGTCCCTTCTCATTGAGCGTATGCCCGTCTCTGCTCACTTTAGTTTTTACCATGAATATTGCTCCTTCCATCGTGGGAGCTGGAATCATGGGCCAGGTCGAGAAATTGGAAAACAGCCATGTTGGATTTGGTGCCTAGGTTAGAGGTTCCTCGCCCTCTGCCTTAAGACAACCGCTCTAAACTAACCTGATTAAAAAGGGAGATGAGTGGATATTGAAATAAAAACCATGAAAACATTTAACGCCAGGACAGCCACACAAAGTCTAAACTTGCCGGTGTGTGGGGAGCTATGTGGAGAGATGAGAACGGGTTACTTTTGTTCTATGTTCTAGCCAAGTGGAGAAAGGCAGAATTAGAGTTTATTCTCATTCTTTATATGTACAAGTTACGCTAGAGTCTTAAATGTGAACAAGTTAATACTAGTGTACTACCTTATTTGTATCTGGTCAATCTGACACTCAAGTCAACACACCTATCCCAGAAGGAACTGTGCCTTCTGTGAGATTTGGTTTGGGGTTCTCAGGGCCTGCCTCTACTTCAGTTGTCCCAAACTCCTTGTCAGGAACATGAAAGTGACTTTTCCTTAACAGCTGTGACAGAACAGCAGGAGTATTACCTTTATCCATCTCCAAAGTCCCACCTCTGACCCCCTAAAATGGACACTTGATACAGCTTCTAGAAAATTTAAATACTGATGGATAGGGTGCTTCTCCCTGCAATTCATATGGTGTCATAGCCCCTCCATCCTGACATTTTAAAACCCAAATTAAATATTCACGTCTGTAGAGGACTCCATTGAAGCCCAGATTTTGCCTCAAGTCCTTTTCAGCTTTTCAGAATAAAGCCTTGCCTTTTGATATCTGTACCCACTCCTGCAACATAAACAACTGGCTGAAAGAAATCCATTCTAACATCAGTTTGATTGAAATCATGAGTATGCCTAGACATGGTACCCAAATTAAATCTGAACCACCACAAGGGACCCAAAAAAATGCTATATGCAGACCAGGCTAAAAAAACGGAGGTTACTTACCAGTAACTCTGTTCTTCGAGAGAGCTCCGCGTATTCTCACTCTTGGGATTTACTTCCTGCTCCGCAGGTACCGGAAAACCTCTCGTCAGCAGTATCCAGGCAGATTACGCCTGGAAAAGACTAGAAAAGGTGAGGGCTCCGCCCCCTCACTCCCCCTCCCATCCCGAGAAAAGCGCGGGCCCGCATCACGAGGGATGGAAGTATATAGAGGGGGAGGAGCCCCCACCGCCTCAGTTCCTTCCAACCCAGCCTGGAAGACCTGGTATGTCCATCCACGACTGAGGGGAAGGCGGGCGGGATGTGAGAATACGCGGAGCTCTCTCGAAGAACAGAGTTACTGGTAAGTAACCTCCGTTTCTTCTTCGAGGATCTCCGCGATTCTCACTCTTGGGAGAGTAATAAGCAGTTCTAGATAACTCACCTCAAGGAGGTGGGAGTCGAGGATGGTAACTCAGGAAAGAATCCAACACTGCTCTCCCCACTTGGGAATCTGCTCTGGCCGCCAGGTCCAAAGAGTAATGTCTTGTAAACGTGTGGACAGACGCCCACGTGGCAGCCCTGCAGATATCTGGTAGATTTATACCTTGGAAGTTAGCCAAAGAAGTCGCAGTGGCTCTAGTGGAATGAGCCCTCAGACCTTCGGGAGGGATCTTGTCTGCTAAAGCATAACATCTCTGTATACACAATAAAATCCACTTGGAAAGTCTCTGTGCAGAGAGCTTGACCCCAATTCTTTGGCCCCCATACGTGATAAAAAGGGAATCACACGCTCTGATTGATTTGGTTCTTTCGATATAGAAAGCCAGAGCTCTTTTAACATCTAACGAGTGTAGCCTTTGCTCCTCGACAGATGTGTGCGGCCTAGGGAAGAAAACTGGCAACGAGATAGTCTGATTAAGGTGGAAACTAGAAACAACCTTAGGCACAAATGAGGGGTCAATACGTAGATCAACTTTATCCTTGTGAAACATGATATAAGGAGGTGAAGCTCGAAGGGCCGTGAGTTCACTCACCCTCCTAGCCGATGTAATCGCCACCAAGAACGCCGTTTTAATTGACAAGTCTTCCAAGCTGCACGTAGCCAATGGTTCGAAAGGAGGGAACATCAACTTGGATAACACAAGGTTCAAGTCCCACTGGGGGGCGGGCCTAGATCGTTGAGGAAAAGTGTTCTTTAGACCTTTCCAAAAAGCCCTCATCAGTTTATGAGAAAACAGGGTGCCACTGTCATGCGGTTGCAAACGGGAAGACAGGGCTGCCAAATGAACCTTTATGGAAGCTAAAGACAAATGCAATTTTTGTAGACTCAGTAGATAAAGAAACACATGATTCATGTCCAAAGCTTGCAAGGAAATAGCCTGCGAAGTACACCAGCTACAGAATCGTCTCCACTTTAACTGATAACATTTGCGTGTCGAAGGTCTCCTTGCATTTAAAAGTATCTCTGAAACCTCCGGTGGCAAATTGCCTATCGGGGTAGAATCAACCAAGCGGAGAGGTGGAGCATCTGTAGGTCGTGGTGAAGAATTTCCCCCCGTTCTCTGGAGAGTAGATCGCAGATCATTGGAAGCTTCTTGATTTGAGTCGCCATCCCCAGCAAGGTTTGGAACCAGGTTTGTCGTGGCCAAAAGGGAGCGATCAGGATGATATGAGCCCTGTCCGTCCTGACCTTGCACAACACTCTGTTGATGAGGGGAAACGGGGGAAAGGCATAAAGGAATGTCCCGTGCCAAGAGATGGCAAAGGCGTCCGATATCGATTCTGGTGCCATACCTGCTCGGCTGCAGAATTTTGGTAACTTTGCGTTCTCCTGTGATGCAAATAGATCTATCTCTGGAGTCCCCCATTCCTGAAATATGTCTTGCAAGATCTCTTCTTTCAGAGACCACTCGTGCTGGTCCCTCGATTTGCGACTGAGGTAGTCCGCCCTCAGGTTGTCTTGGCCTGCCAAGTGAATGGCGTGAATGTGTATGTCGTGACCGATACACCAGTGCCAGATGGTCTCCGCTTCCCTCGATAAGCGGGTGGAATGTGCTCCCCCTTGTTTGTTCACATACCACATTGCTGTGGTATTGTCCGTCACGATTTGGATGTTTTGACCGTGGATGCGGGGAAGCAAAGCCTTCAACGCCCAACGTATGGCCCTCAGCTCCAGCATGTTTATGTGTAAATGCGTCTCTTCTGGGGACCAGAGACCGTGTATTGAGAAAGTCCCTAGGTGCGCACCCCATCCCGTCAGGGATGCGTCTGTCGTGATAATGTCCCTGAAGGTGGGAGCATCGAAGGGCACCCCTTGTAGCACATGATCTGCATTTGCCCACCACTGTAGGTCCAGAAGAAGTTCCTCTGCTATACATAGTTTCATGTTGAGTGGATGAATGGTGGGTACGTAGTTGCTGGCTAGCCATTGTTGCAGGGGTCTCATGTGCAGACGAGCGTACGGGGTGACCATCGTCGTAGAGGCCATCAACCCTTGCAGGTGCAAGAAAAACCGGACTGGTTTGGTGGGATGCGAGTGAAGAACGTCTAGGGCATGACGTATGGAGATAAGCCTCTCCTCTGGAAGATACGCTTTCGCGTGTCTGGTGTCCAAGACTGCCCCTATAAAGGGTAGTCGTTGCGTCGGCTGTATGTGGGACTTTGCTAAGTTCAGAACAAACCCCAGGTTCCTGAGGAGTGACATGGTGAACTCCACGTGTTTGGTAAGTTCTTGTGGTGACCTCGCCGCCAACAGCCAGTCGTCCAGGTACGGAAAGATTCGCACGCCTTGCCTTCTTAGATAGGCTGCTACGACAGCTACACATTTTGTGAACACGCGTGGTGCTGTAGACAGTCCGAAGGGAAGGACACGGTACTGGAAGCGAAGGTCCCCTGCAACGAATCGCAAGAACTTACGGTGAGAAGGGCGTATTGAAATATGGAAATAGGCGTCTTTGAGATCAAGAGAGGCCAACCAGTCGCCTTGCTGTAAGCCCATGAAAATGACCGGTAGGGAAGTCATACGAAATCTAAACTTCTTAACGAATCTGTTGAGACATCTCAGGTCCAGAATGGGTCTAGAACCCTTGTCCTTTTTAGGGACCACAAAGAATCTAGAGTAGAATCCAGAACTATGTTCATCTCGAGGAATGGATTCGACAGCCCCCTTGTCGAGGAGTTTTTGAATTTCAACTAGTATTTGAGTAGAGGGGGGGGGAGCCCCAGGGGGGCAAGGTGAGAGGGGAGGGGTGGTATGGAACTGTATGGCATACCCCAGCTGTACTATCTCCCTGACCCATTGGTCAGAAGAAATGGTTTCCCATACATGTAGGTAGGGCAATAGGCGGTCCTGGAATGAGGGGTCATCCTCATTATCTCCCTTGATCAGATAACAATCAAAAACGTGATTTCGCCTGCTGTCCAGAAGACGAGCTAGGAGAGGGTTTACCCCTGCCCCGCTGCCTGCCAAACGATTTACGTTGTTGAACACCTTGTTGTTGGTAATGTGTCTGATTATGTTGCTGGAATCTTTTCCCAGCTTGGAAATTATAATTTTGGTAAGGAGTTCTTCTAGACGAAAAAGAATAGCCCTGCGTAAAAGACTTTTTGCGTATCGCCCTGACTACCCCTGTGGATCTTGCCGTTTGATTCATCTCTTTAATTTTCTTAAGAGTGTCATCAGTAGAAGCCGAGAACAGGCCCTCACAATCAAACGGCAAGTCCTCTATTCTAGTTTTATTCTCAGGGGTGAGAGCTGTGGACCGAAGCCACGCATGCCTTCGTAGAGCTATAGCAGATGCCATCCCTCTGGCGTTGGCATCCGCCACGTGCATGTTTGCGGTTAATTGGAACTGGGCCATCTGCATGCCCTCTTTCTGTAATGCTGCCAACTGGTTTGGGTCCGATGTCATGCTAATTTTAGACCACAGCCAATGCTGGTAACCGCACATGGCGGAAGCATAATTAGCAATACGGAAGGACAGAGAGTCCGAGGAAAAAACCTTCCTACCCAGCACATCCAATCTCCTCCCCTCCCTATCTGCAGGGGAAGTCTGGATCCCTCCCGCTCGAGATCTAACCGAGGCAGCCGCTATCACCAAGGAGTTCGGAGGGGGGTGACTATGAAAGATTTGAGCCCCTTCTTTGGGTACCCCATACAATGAGTCTGCCAACTTATTAGTCGGGGGAACAGAGGCAGGCTTAGCCCATAAGGTTGTAGCTGGTTCCAACAGCTGATCCAGCAAAGGTAGGGTCACGTGTCCGGATTCCCCAGACCCCAATATGCCGAAGATAGGTCCAGTCTGAGCCTTTTTAATGACCCTCGTGGGCAGCTTTGGGAGAGATGCCGCCATTCTCCTCAACATTGCCTGAAAAGCCTTGGCATCCTCTGTGGCCAGCGAGATGTTAGCATCCGAGATAGCATCTGGCGGTGGTGGGGAAATGGTCTCGTCCTCCTCCATTGAAGGAGAAGACGAAGAGGAAGACCGTGATGCCGACGCCCCCGGGGAAGCCATCCGGGGTACCGTCGGTACCGTGTCCTCCCTATGGGTCCCCAATAGGGAGGTGAGAAGTTGTGTAGCCCCTGATGGCTCTAACCTCGTTCCGGTCCCGGAAACGAGCTCTTCTGCTTCAACGGTACCGATGTCTGCTTGCACCGATCCTGTCTCCGACGGAGGAGGGCGTGATACGGTCGCTGATGGCGCGGCTCTAGGCGGAACCGGAGGCACATAGGTGGTGTCCCGTGGAAGCGACGGGTATCCGAAGTCGTGAGCGTATGGAGGGCTACGCGACCTGTATCTGTAGTCCCTACCATAGTCATAGTCCCGGTGTCCGTGACGTGGGGAGCAACAGGAGCATGGGGAACGTGATCGTCGTTCCAGGTGGTACCGGAGGGGCGTCCGTCCCGTCCGGTACCGAGGAGAGCGGGAGCGGGAGTGGAACCGTGGTGACCTGGAGCGCGACTCCCTGCGCACCATCGGTACCGACAACAGCAGAGGCGGTACCGAGCGGGATAACGGTGTCGGTGGTGCCGTCCCCCTCGTCGAGCCCGACGGTCGTGGGGATTGTTGGACTGTCGTCACCGGCGGTACCGGCTCCCGTGCTGAGCTCTTCTTTTTCTTTTTCTTCCTCTCTGCACTCTTGGTGCCCCTCTCCGAAGAGTGCGCGACGCCTCGCGCACCTGGAGGCTCGGTACCGCTACCGGATAAGCGTCTCGGGCTGGACGCGTGCGGAGCACTGCCCTCCGCGGTGTGGCCGGAACCGGCAGCTTGCACCTCAAAGGGTCCCTCGGTCCCGAGTTCGCCGGTGCCGCTGGTACCCATATGCGGACTCGTCCTCTGTCTGGACGGTACCGCCGGTGCCGCTGGAGCCGGATTTTCCATCGGCCTGGAGTGCCGGGCGGGGAGCCTCAGGGGCCCCTCTTCACCGCCCTCTAAGGCCCTTTTTGTGAGGATGTCCTGGAGCCTTAGCGCCCTAGCCCGCTTAGCCCTGCCTGAGAGCACCGAACAGGCTCTACAGGTTCGAGTGTTGTGACCCTCACCCAGGCAAGTTAGACAGCGGTCGTGTTGGTCACTCACTGATAAAGTAGCCGGGCAAGAGCCGCAGCGTTTAAAGCCCGGTTGTTTGGGCATTCCGTTCGCCCCGGAGGACGCAACGGCCCGGGGAACGTCCCACGGGAGGGTGGCACTCCTTTTCCAATCTTCTTCTTTCTTTTTGTCTTCTAATCTTCGTTTACTGCAAAGCACGCTGAAAAGCGCCGAGAAGTCTTCCAACGCCACGCGGTTGGAAGGAACTGAGGCGGTGGGGGCTCCTCCCCCTCTATATACTTCCATCCCTCGTGATGCGGGCCCGCGCTTTTCTCGGGATGGGAGGGGGAGTGAGGGGGCGGAGCCCTCACCTTTTCTAGTCTTTTCCAGGCGTAATCTGCCTGGATACTGCTGACGAGAGGTTTTCCGGTACCTGCGGAGCAGGAAGTAAATCCCAAGAGTGAGAATCGCGGAGATCCTCGAAGAAGAACAAGGAAAACTAAACAAGTCTGAAAACATACACATAGATATATTTTAAAAATTATATTGGTTCAATCACATAAGTAGTGTGATTGAACCAATATAATGCTTTTTTTGTGTGTATATGTTTACAGACCTTTTGTTTGGTTTACCCATGTTGGAACTGCCACCTCTAAAGCGAAATATTATTTAGTGTTCTTTCCAACATTAGAGCTCCCCTAAAGGACTTCAACTGGGTCTGAAAGTGCTAAATGCTGCCACATATCAGCTGCAAAGGTCAACAATAGCACTCCTATTTATACAAATGAAGGGAAAGATTAGAATCTATATCTCTAAACTTTAGATCCCTTTGTATTTAACAGTCTTTATACATTAGTATCTGCAAGTTTAGCAAACATGCTTTTTATCCCCTCCTCCAGAGCTTTGACAGGTATAAATAAAATAAAATCTAACATGAATCATTGCAGCAGCCCATGAAATACACGACCCATCTTGACAATGGTATTATACTTAATGGTATACTTAATTTACACCCCCAAAGCCTGCTTTTACTCCATGTGACAAGATGCTCTTATACTGAAAATCCAGAAATATTTCAACCAATACTGGAATATTTTATATAAACATAATCTGCCACTCCCCCACCTCCAACAGCAAGGCTCTCTTGCTGCAGTGCTAATGCAGTTTCAAAGAATTCATCCATTAAGGGGCAAAACATTTTGCCCCAAGTGTTTTTTGTTTTTATCATCTTGATTAATGCTTATTGTTCCATTACCTGCTAGTTGTTTAATGCACCTAAGGCTCATTTCACATGGGTTGCGGTGGGTGGGATAAGTGTTCGCCTGCGGTGGATGTACAGCTGTTCCTACAGGTGCACACCCATCTCCACCCACAGAGCAACAGGCATTGGAGCCCGTTGCTCTGTGCGTAGATGGGGGGGGAACACGGGAGCGTGCATGCACCACCACCCCACTGCAAATACCATTCCCATAGACAACCCCCCCCCACCGCAGGTGGCATTCGCACAGGTGCACCCACCCACCCACGTGCATGGGGGGAGGGGAGAACACCAATGTAAAAAGGGCCTTAATTATAACTTAAATACTATCTGTACAATTTAAACATTTGGTACATTTGTTTTCCCTTCTAAATTCTCTGAATTTTGAAGTTCTATATGATTTTCAAAATAAGTTCTGGTGGTTCAGAAAGGCACATTAGCCAAGAATCTTTAAGATTAGGAGATGTGATACAGACTTGTTTGTATATACATTCAACCTTTCCAAATATGTATTAGCCGCTTTTTGATTTAACACTTATACTGAAAGCACACCCCACTTTTACATTATTATTATTTTTTAAAAATCAATATCACACTGGCTTTCTAAGCAGCTTACAGTAGGAGGGGAAGGAAAACTAATTGGTATGTTCATGTTGAATAGCTTTAACATATTGATGCATTATGCCATTTCCTGCACTATCAAGCCTCAATTAAATATCCTTTCCCTTCTGATAAAGAAACACTGGCCACATCCAACTGCTTCCATTCCTTCCCTTCACCACACAGTCTACTGTGCTTTATCCAGGTTCTCTCTTAGAATACCTCTTCAGTTACTTTCCGATGTCATCACTTAAGGTGATGATAATAGTAAATAGTAAAGCTCTGCACTGCAACTCACCACGTATTTTTACCTACAACACAAACATCGACATGGAGAATCCCATAAAGCTCTTTCATGGATCTGCAGGCAGTTACAGTGTGTTAGACGTTTCACACCTCATAGATAAATCCCTGGTAAAATTACTGCACAGACTTTTTCAGTTTACCACTTCAATTCATGACGTATGAAAGTATTCTTTCAAATTAATGGATTTCATGTACAATCCAGTAAACTCTATTTACAACTCATTTAAGGTGTTATCTACAGTACATATATGTACATTGTGTTAGTTTCTCCAGAGTTAGATACAGAAAAATCAACATACATTTATACATATTTATTGTAACTTTTAAAAGTTGCATTTTCATTTACTTTTAACTGTCACCTCTCCTTTGTTCCATACGTAAATGTATCAAGAGGATAAACTCATTACTGGCTTTAAAGTCCAAGAGTAATACCAGTAAAATTACATGCCAAGGTCAAGCTTTCCTGCTTGTTGGCAAATCTCATTAGGACAATACTAAGTACAGTAGCAATGGTATAGCAAAACATTTTGCCAGTCCTCTGGCAATAGCCCAGGATTTAATTAGCACAGCAACTACATTACTTCATTTCAGGTCCAAGAAGACAGTCTTTCCTGAATAATGAAGGTCAGTCGCCATAAGGAAGTTCGCAATGACTGTTTTCACATCCAGTCGGCACAGCAGGGAGAGATGGCATTTTCTTATTTTATTTTGTACTGTGACTTCTTTAGAATGAAAGATTTTCCATCTTACCAGAAGAAAAAAAACCAAAACTTGCTACTGTAGGCTGTTTGCATCAGTCTTCAGCATGGCCAAAAAAAAACACCAAAACCCACCTCAATAAGTTTGGCACGGAGTTCAGAAAACTAAGAACATAACAAATCAAGTTCTACCCTCAGAACAGGTATACACATATGCAATTAACCATCGATCTTAACCTAGTTCACTACATACCACTTTACACACACTACCAATTAGAACAAGGTATGGGCAAAAGATTACATTTACATTATTTCCAAATTAATTTGCAATTATACAATTCAAATAGAAAAAGAGGGGGAATGTAACAGAACAGGTAAGAAGAGATATTATCCCAATTTTTTATTTGTGCACATTCATCAAGTGAAAAAGATAACTTTTACAGCTTCTTTGGTGCCCAATGTTCAGCATACAAAAATGTAAAAGACTATTCACAGATAAAACACAAGCTCAAACTAAGAACAATGTTTTGAAGGTAGTGCACATCGTGACAGCTCTGCTTATGAACACAGAAATTACTGCAAAAATAAATAGAATGTCTTTTTAAAAGCAGCAATTTCATATCTTGTAAACTTTTGTTTTTACAATACAGCACTGTTCAAAATAAAATCCAAAAGGAACTGGAGTTTATACTGTGGCCATGAACAAGTAAGAGTTTGTATTTCCTCAGCTACTGTTGGTCCAGTTTTCCTTTTAGTCCAATGTGCAGCAGTCTTTAAAAGGTGCTTGGTTAGGGAACCTAACCAGTAAGTAAGTGGTGAATTATAAAATCTGTTTCCTGCTTTCAAACACAAATGGGTAAATCTGTTCCACCGCACTAGCAACAGCCTTTACATTTGGCCCTAAGAGAGGGAGAAGAAAGACAGTAAGGAAGAATCAGGCCATCAGAACTAAAAAATATAATAATCTTCAAATACATTAGAAAATGTTGGCTATACAATTTTCTCTGGAAGAAACAAAGAATTATTTTTTAATATTAAAGAAAACTTCCTTATGCTTATTTCTACATACTTGTAGGAAATTTTAGCTTGTAAAGACTGTAATGCTAACAGAAGTGTTGTCAAGTGGAAAACCTCTGACTGATAAGAGTTAATACGTTGTTCCGTATACTAAAAGACATCTGGTGTCTCAGACAGAATGCAAGGATGTTATACAATCAGGTAGTAAACGTACCCTATATGACAATCTACTTTTGGATTTGCTATTGCCCTCAAAACTTATAAACTCATAGCAAAGAGCTGCCATCAGTATCTCATTTTACCTAGATAGCAAAGGAAGCCATTTTTTTAAAATGAACTTTAATGTACAAAATTTCATATTTCAAAGTTTGACACATTTGCCAATGCCCAAGCTGTAAATACCTACTTGCCATCTTATCTCTTCGGCAACTATATTTTGGAAGCTGCCAAGGGAGTTTTTACAGCTCTGTCTACAGCAGGCAAGGTTCCCCAGTCTCTTCAACAAATACAGGACTGTTCCCTTCCCTCCCATAGGGCAACCAAAGGCCCAGCCTTGGACTGGGGCTATCCTGCTCCCCACCAAACAACTAATGAGAAGGGGACCCTTCTCTAGCATGCACTGAAAGCCCCAGTCACAAAAAGGCCAGAGCACCGAGTCCCAACCCACACTGCAAGTCCTGGACTGAACTTGCAATAGAGGTGGGGAAAGAGGAACAATTTCACCCGCTCAGACACTACTCCTTCCTACCTGACCAGTACAGGGTCCATGTATTTTTACAACTCTTGATTAACCCCACGCCCCTTAACCTTGGATTAAATGAAGGGATTTTCTAAAACAAAACACTTCACCGTTTAAAAAACCGTTAAAGGCAGAACCGTTTCCAAAACAAAACACTTTCCTTTTCAAAACCATTTCACAAAATACATTTTCCTTCATGAAAATGAATTATAATTACAATTAAAATAACATTTAACATGCATTACAAGAAAGATTAAATGCCAAAAAGCATGGAAATTATTTACAGATTTTCTATCTATATTCCATAACTGACCATCTGTTCTTTTGCGCAGAACTGAATGTGTACAACTAATTGTATAAAGCGGTCTACGCTGATATTGTCAACGTATTCAATTTTATACATGTACACAATAGAGTTAAGGCAGTTTGAAAAAATTGTTATCAAATTATGAAAAAAATGATCGATAAAGAAATAATTGATTGTTTAGTTAGTGATAAATAATAAGAGTAAGTATGTAAGGTAAGGAATAAAGTATATATATTATTAGATAAACAAAAAACCTAGTTTTACAAGCTTAGTTAAGGCAGATTCATACCAAGCAAACTTTAACAAACCTAGAAATTGTGTGTTAAGGCTCCCGCCTTAACTTCCACACCATGTAAGCAGTAAAGATGTTGTATGGCTTCGCATACTGTGCTTGCTTACAACTTAGGCTCCATGCACCCACACTTTGCCTTGGTCTTTCAGCTCCAATCCTCTTCCTTTGCAGGTTGGGGGCAACACTAAAGCT
>QEPC01001423.1:1795662-1807713 GCA_003113815.1 Sphenodon punctatus | reverse complement strand
CAAGACTTGGCGGAAGGAGCAGGAAACACATTTATTGCTATTGCCTAGTACAGGATCCTAGTAAGCGGGAACTCCTGCATAACACAAAATGGAGACCGCACCCTGCAGCTCCCAAACACCAACTGAACAGGAAACCCTGCCCACCTAGTTCTGGAGGGAAGGAGGAGCTGGCTATTGCCAGCTCTCTTAAAGCTGTACCCACATATGCCTCACAGACCCCCCAGCCCCACCACCTCCTCTTCCCTCCTGCTCCCTCAGCAAGCGCTTTTTAAATGCCACCTCATCTAACATGAAATATTAGACCAATGCACATACTTAGCATACTCAATATCTGTCCTATGCAGCCATCTGTGACTATAAGTGTATGCTCACAGAGAAAACCCCGTCAGCTTCAGGGTTGCAAGCCAGAGGAATTTGCCCCAGGAAACTCCATTGAAGACAATGGAACTCTCAATACAGAACGTTCGCTCCACCTTAAATAATGGAGCCACTAGTGTGGCTCCATAATGTTAATACAGATGGTAAATTTAACTGTTTTTTAAACTGTAAAGTTTTTTGTTTTAGAAAATGTCCAGGTTTTTGGGATGTAATAAATATAGTAATGAGAATGTTAAAAGATATCACATATATCAGTTATGTGATATGTTCACATGTGGATACACAGTAAGGAAGGATAGAAATAGAAAACCAGAAGTATGAAAGTCATATCCATCTTTGCCTTCTGTTTTTAACAGTCAATATCCATATTTAAAAGTCACATCCATATTTTAAAATCATCAACATCCATATTTAAAATATCATATCCATATCCCGAGGGGAACGCTCCAGACACGGAACAGGGCGGCAGGAACTCCAGGCTTGGCCCCCCTCTCTCAAACTGGCAGTAGATTCATCGATTTGGAAAGCAGTTTTATTTTATCTATTTATTTTATTACAATATTTTTACCCCACCGCTCCATCATCAACTAGCTCGAGGCAGCTTCCAAGTATAACTTTTTCAAAACATACAAAAACCTTACAAAACATAAATAGTTAAACAAGATATCAAAGGGGGGGCACAGAAAAATGAAAAACCACACCCATCACCCTTGCCGAAGGCCCGGCGGAACAGCCAGGTCTTACAGTATCGGTGAAAGGAGGCAAGGTCCAGGGCCCCCCCGGGCCTCCGCCGGAAGGGAATTCCACAGCCTAGGTGCGGCCACCGAGAATACCCTCTCCATCATCGCCCCCCGAGTAACCCAGGGGACATCAGGAAGGGTGCTCCTGGTGGACTGCAGGGGTCGATCCAGAGAATAGAGGGTGAGGCGATTCTACAGGTAGGTGGGGTCCAGGCCATTAAGGGCTTTATAGGTAAGAACCAACACCCTGAATCAGGCCTGGTAGACTACATGCCGCCCGTGCAGAGGACAAAGCACGGTGCAATGTGCTCACGGCAGCCTGTCCCCGTAAGAAGGCAGGCTGCCACGTTCTGCACCAGCTTCAGTCTCAGAACTGTCACCAGGTGTAGCCCCACGTAGAGCATGTTGCAATAGTCTAATCTTGAGGTAATGAAAGCATAGATGATAATGGCCAGATCGGAGTCTGAGACATACGGCCGAAGCCATCACACCAGGTGTAATTGGCGAAATGCACCTCTCACCACAGTCCCCACCTGGACATTCAGGCGGAGCTGCGGATCAAGGAACACTCCCAAACTCCGAACCTGGGAAACCAGTGAGGGGCAAACCCCATCAATGAGGGGACACACCACACCCACTGCTTTACCCACCAGCATCACCTCTGTCTTGTCAGGATTCAGCCTGTCTTCTTGCCCTCATCCAGTCCTCCACAGCCGCCAAACACCAGGTAAGCACCAAGGCTGCCAGGTCTGAGTCGGATGAAAAAGAGGTAGAGCTGGGTGTCATCGGCATACTGATGACACCGCACCGCATACCATCTCACAACCTCACCCAATGGCTGCATATACATGTTGAACAGGAGAGGGGACAGAATAGAACCTTGTGGGATTCCACACGTGAGGTCCCGGGAAACTGACTAACAGTCTCTGAGCACCACTTTCTGAGTTCTTCCAGTGAGGAAGGAGCAGAACAATTCAAGAACGAGCCTGACCATCCCGGCCTGGTCCCACAAGCAGGGCAACAACAGCTCATGGTCGACGGTATCAAATGCAGCTCACAGATCTAAAAGAATCAACAGGGTTGATTGATCCTGGTCCAATTCCCAGCGAAGGTCATCAAACAAAGCTACAAGTGCAGTCTCAGTGCCATAACCCGGATGAAAACTGGACTGTAAAGGGTCCAGAAAACAGACACAGTCCAGATGCCCCTGCAGCAGCTGAGCCACCACCCGTCCAATAACCTTCCCTAAAAAGGGAAGGTTAGAGACAAGCCAATAACTAGCGAGTGAGTCAATGTCAAGTGATGGTTTTCTGAGCAGGGGCCACACTACCGCCTTCTTGAGGCAGCTCGACACCCTGCCCTCCTGAAGGGAGGCTATGACCACATCCGCCAGCAAAGGCCCTAATGTCTCCCAGCTGGTCTTAACTAGCCAGAATGGGCACAGGTCAAGTTCACAAAAGGCAGCTCTAACAGTCCCCAGGACATCCGCCGCCTCGGTGGCTGACACCCACTGAAACCGATCATAGAAAACGGGACAAGGCGGGGCTTCCACAACCTCTGGCTCTGCTAATGCCAAAAGCGCGGAGTCAAAGTCATGGTGAATCCAAGAGATTTTATCTGCAAAGTAATTAACAAACGTGTCACAGTGGGCAGCTGAGTTTCTGGTTCCAGGCAGAGGGAGGCTGGACGAACCAGCCCCTGCACCACCCAGAAAAGCTCCGCTGGATGAGACTTCGCAGATGCTATCAAGGAAGCAAAGAACTCCTTTTTGGCTGCCCTGACAGCCACAGCATAGACTTGTAAACTAGCTCTATGTCACAATCTGTCGGCTTCAGCACGAGACCAACGGCACAGTCGCTCTAACCGCTGCCTTTCTCGCTTCAGCTGTTGCAGGCCCTCTGTAAACCACGGGGGCCTACAATGATGATGCCTCAGGAATGGACACCTAGGAGTCATCTGGTTGATGGTCTCTGATAGCAAGGTGTTCCAAAAAGCCAACAGGTAATCGAGCGGCCAGCCGCCAGGGTCAGAGGGTAACTCCCCAAGAGCATTCCGGAACCTCTCTGGTTCCATCAGTCTCCAGGGGCGAACCAACCAAACTTGTTCCACACCCTTCCGGGGGCAGACAGTTCTAGCCTTCTACCCCAGTCCCACACAGGGATGCTTAGGGCTTCATGCAAATCACATTCAGATATATGCAAATCACCTAGTCTGTACTGCCTGTGCAAATGAGCCAGGTCTGTGGTTTGCCTCCCCAGCACATGGGGACAGCTGTGGGCATGATGCTGCAGTGAAGTATAGAGGGGTGGTGGTGATGAACCTACAGAACTGCCCCCTCCCCCAAATTCATTTTTGGAATGGGTGGCTCTCCCTGCTGTCCTTTCCCCCAACAGCCATTGATGCCACTCAGAAGGAACGGAAGGAGATGCAGTCAGGTAGGGCTGTTCTGTACTGCAAGTTCAAGCCCCAGGACAGGGAAGCTGTCAGGGGGTTGGGAGGGGCAGGATGGAAGCAAGGTTGGGGCAGGTTCTGGGCAGAAGCAGCAGGGGGGGCTGTACTGTGGGCACCGTACGGCTGCACCGGGGATGATGAGGCACGATGCCCCCCTCCACGGCCAACACTGAGCCAAAATTACTCCACTGGTGGCAGCTCTGCCAAGGGGAAATGGGGGGCAGAGTGAGGTGGATGTAGGGCAGGACACAGACCTCCTATCCTTCCCACAATCCCTTGCACTAGCCTCCTCAGGCTACTGTTGAGCCGGGTCTTTGGGTCTGCAGCCTTGGAGCCTGAGATCTAGATCAAGTGCTGGTGTAGTGCGATAATGATTTGTGCAGCCAAAAATGAGATATTAAACATTAAGAATCAGTTTTGCTGGCTGGCACAAGCGCAGTGGAGCAGTCGCTGACTGCCAAAAAACAGCATAAGGAAAGTTAGTAAATTTATCAGGAGTCAGCTCTGTCACAAAGACTTTAAGCTCTAGTCAGTTTCATGTCAATTACTCACTTGCCACAGAAAGCCAGCAAGAGAAAGTCAGTTTCATGTCAATTACCATCTTGCCTCACTCTGTAGTTTTGACTCCATATGAAAAGTCTGCAATGTTTCATAGGGAGTGAAAAATCGGCACTAACTAGAGCTTAAAGTCTTTGAGACACAGCTGGCTCCGGATAAAGTTACATATTTTAAAAAGCAGAGTCACGTAACTTTCCTTATGTTGTTTTTTCAAGCACCACAGATGAGAGTCAGCGGCTGCTCGACTGCACATAAGCCAGTCAGCAGAACTGATTTTTTAATGTTTAATAACTCATTTTTGGCTGCAACCATCATTATCACACTATACCAGCACTTGATCTAGATCGCAGGCTTCACGGCTGTGAAATCTGGGGGTTCAACTAATGGGGGGGGCGGGGGGGAGGAGGAAGGAGATATCAATGGGTATTTTCAGATGTGACGCCATCCCGATTCACCACAGTGAATCCCCGCTGGGGGTGAACAGAACCACCCACCACCACCCCGGGGTCAATAAAAGCCCCTAACAGACGTGCTGGGAGATCCCGGCGGGGAATCAGGGAGGGGCCGCGTGGCGCAATGTGCGGCCGCACAGCCCCGCCCCCCCCACTCCCCCGCCACCCGCCCTCTGGGGAGATGGGCGGGCGCCATGACCAATGCGGCTGCAGCGCCCACTCGCTTTGACCACGGCCCGGAATCCCGCCAGGGATTCCCGGCCGTGATCACTGGCCAGATGTTACTTTTTATTGCTTCCCGCCAGGAATCACTTTGATCACGCTTTTGGGGCTCGTCCCGCAGGGAGCCCAGGAAGCATGGTTGAAATTGACCACATGTGGGAATTGGCTGTGGTGAACATCTGGCAGCCGCCAAACAGACATTCAGGGCGCTTTGGCCCCATAGCGAAATTGACCGTGGTTCACTGTGATCTCGTAACGTCTGAAAATACCCAATGATTCAAAATAGTTGGAATGCTGTACATTTTGACCACAACCAATTAACTTTTAAACAGTTATAACTTTTGATTTCCTGGCTGGATCTTCTTCACACTTTGCACATGACAGTCCCCAAAAATATAAGCCATGGATAAATTTCAGAACTATAGCTCAAGCAGTTTCCTCAATATCAGGGCTTCTACAGTCCTGTTTATAATGGAGAGTGGTTCTGCTTTTAACTTTCTTGCAGCTATTGCTGCAAGAAAATTTGCCCAATAAGATCTTTATCCTGGTTTCAAACACAAATTGGTAAATCTTTCCCACTGCACTGGCAACAGCCTTTTTACATTTGGCCCAGAGAGAGAGAGAAGAGAAGGAAAGATAGTAAGGAAGAATCAGTAAAAGGAACAGAGGTAGAATTCTTGCTTTCATTTAAAAAGTAGAGGAAATAATTAGTACTTCCGGGTATTCAGACCAGTTTTCTAAGTTCCGAATAGTCAGTCTGAGTATTCGGAACTTACTCAGAGGCAATTGTGTTCTTGTCAAAACTTTGGACTTTCGAGACCGAAGCACAGAATGTCAGAAAACTTTGGAAAATTGTTGCAAAGTTCTTGAACCTACAGCCAAAGCACTACCCAGAAAAGCAGGCTAAGCAAGAGTGGGACAATTGCTCCAGAAGACAACCCCAAAGAAGTGCAACTGCATGCAGATTTTTTTTTTTAAAAAACCCACAAAATAACCACAACAGTAGTGTACCCACAGCATGGTCCACCATCAGCAGTGAGTGCACCGACTTTATCATTATGTCAACCAAGCAGTGCACAAAAATGCAGACTAGCAAGGCACATTCGCTCAAGAAGACTACAACAACCCCTACAAAACAGTCTGCAACTGCATGGAGAAATAAATCCCACCAAAAAAAGCCAGCAAACACAGGCCTCAGCAGCAGTCACAAAATTAAGAAACCAGACATTCACACCCCACGCCTCCAGGGGCACCCTCTTCCTTGGCATGACATTGTGGCAATGGTAACTTGAACCGACCAAGCGACAAGGCAGAGAGATCAGAGTCTGACTCTGGCCTCATGGTGCGAAGGAGCTGGCAGAACAGTAGAAACTTTACAGTTTGCAATGAATCAATTAGGCTCTTTTGTGTGCCACGCCACAGCCTAGACACATACACACAAGTCAGCAACAGCATGGAGAAATAAATCCCACCAAAAAAAGTCTGTAAGCACAGGCCTCAGCAGTAGTCACAAAATTAAGAAACCAGACATTCACACCCCTCCCGCTCCAGGGGCACCCTCTTCCCTGGCATGGCATTGTGACAATGGTAACTTGAACAGACCAAGCAAACTTGGGAAGTGCAGCCAGGCAGAGAGATCCCTCCTCATGGCCATTGAAGTAAATGGTCGCAAAGTAAAAAACAAACAAAAAATTGGTAAACAACCCAGTGTTAAATAACCCATATGCAGATACCAGTAAATCCGATACTGGGGAGATCCGATACCGATAAATCCGGTATTCTCCCCGGTGTCCCATGCCTAGTGCCAAGTACTAACCAAGCAGCAACGTGGCACCCAATTATTTATTTATTTTTAAATTGCATGGCATGGTAAAGGGTAACATAACCCCCATCCCCCAGTATTTGGCCCTATGAACAGGACAGATCAAACCAGGGCAGGCCCCTCTCCCCCACAGCCAATTACTTACAGATCCAGCAGCACTGTAGCATGCAGCACAGCCAAATTCACCACAGAATGGATAAAATGGCTGCAGTGCAGACACTTTTATTTTGCCCTGCCACCCAATTCAAAAGCTGACCATCTGACTTGGCCAGCCAATCAAAACTTGCCACCTGGCTTACCATCACTCAATTGTCCCCTCCGATACCCCTTCCTACCAAATAGGGCACTAAGTTTCATGTTCAGAAGACGCTCAACTGTCCACCAGCCCCCCACACATGCAAAGGTTTCAGAAGTTTCCCGAATAATGGCCTTGGTCCTCAGAACTTTGGAATTCGGCCTTTCTGAACTGAATACCTTAATATTCCTCAAATTCTGAAGTTTTCCGAATACTTCATTTTAGCCCTAGAAATAACTTAGGGGTGAATATTCCATCCACTGAAGTGAATGACAAAGCTCCTATTGATTTTAATACTCGAAGACCATCCTGTTATTGAATTCAGAGATTCCTCTGCAGCACTCACTAGCCAAGATTGAAACAGACACCAGAAACATGAGACAGTTAAGGGACAACATTTCAAAGGCCCAAAAAGGAGCTAGGCATCCAATTCCCATTTACTTTCAAGAACATCTGAGTAACTAGCTACTCTTTGCAGCTTCCCCCTCTCCAAAAGGTCTTTGCTTGTGATGAGAAATGGAAAAATGTGATAATTGCGCTCTGAAAGAGGAGGCTTAGAAAAGAATTGATAGATGAATACAAAAATGACAAAACATGTACTTCCGCTGAAGGCAAGCAACCCTTTCCACATTAACCTAAAACATAAAAGCACCAGGTGAGTGACTGTATTCACACATACACCTAAGTGTTCTAATCAGCCTCATCACCTCTTTAGTTCCATAAGTATCATTCAATCTGTCATTCTGAATGTCAGCTAAATCCCTAAGATACTAATCCAGAGAGGGTACTAGTCCAGGAAGCTTAGCTCCCGTCCCTTGTAGTTAAATACATAACTAGGGTTAAGCCTAACCTCTCACTAAACAAAAAGATTCAGACAGCAGACCAGCAGCAGGATGGGGGCTTTTGCACTGAGTGCCACATGTATGATTATCTTCCTATTGGGGAGAGGTGGTATGTGTGCACCCGGTGCAAAGAGCTTCTAGCTCTCAGAGAACATGTACGGTCTCTGGTGGCTACAGTGGCTGAGCTGGAGGAGCTGAGGCAGACAGAGAGGTATATAAGAGGAGTCCTCCAGGGACATAGAAAAACAGTCCCACCTACACTCTGGCAGCCCGTGCTGCTTTGGAGGGGTGAGGTCTCCAGGGAGGAGAGCACAAACTTGAAATGGCAGAAAGCAGTCCCGTAGCTGGGACCTGCCTTCCGGGTGACGTGTTATCCTCTCGTGCATCGGATAGTTCTCCAGGGGGGTGTGCCCAGAAGGGTGGGAATAGGACAGCTGTGGTAGCTGGGGATTCAATAATTAGGAACGTAGATAGCTGGGTTGCTGGTGGCCATGAACACCGCATAGTAACTTGCCTGCCTGGTGCGAAGGTAGCGGACCTCACACGATACATAGATTGAATTCTAGAGAGTGCTGGGGAGGAACCTGTTGTCATGGTCCATGCTGGCACCAATGACATAGGCAGATGTAGGACAGAGATTCTGGAGGCCAAGTTTAGGCTTCTAGATAGTGGACTCAAGTCCAGAACCCCCAGGGTAGCATAAGAACATAAAAAGTGCCATACTGGGTTAGACCAATAGTCCGTCTTGCCCAGCATCCTGTCTCCGACAGTGGCCAATCACAGTGGCTTGGAAGAAGCACCCAACAGGTCACAATGGGGGATCCATTCCCTGTTTCCCCCCAGCTCCCATCATGTTCCCTGATCCTGTCTGGCTAATAGCCATATCTTCCAGAAACTTGTCCAAACCGCTTTTAAACTCAGCTATAGTACTGGCCCTTATCACAGCCTCTGGCAGTAGATTNAGTCACAAAATTAAGAAACCAGACATTCACACCCCTCCCGCTCCAGGGGCACCCTCTTCCCTGGCATGGCATTGTGACAATGGTAACTTGAACAGACCAAGCAAACTTGGGAAGTGCAGCCAGGCAGAGAGATCCCTCCTCATGGCCATTGAAGTAAATGGTCGCAAAGTAAAAAACAAACAAAAAATTGGTAAACAACCCAGTGTTAAATAACCCATATGCAGATACCAGTAAATCCGATACTGGGGAGATCCGATACCGATAAATCCGGTATTCTCCCCGGTGTCCCATGCCTAGTGCCAAGTACTAACCAAGCAGCAACGTGGCACCCAATTATTTATTTATTTTTAAATTGCATGGCATGGTAAAGGGTAACATAACCCCCATCCCCCAGTATTTGGCCCTATGAACAGGACAGATCAAACCAGGGCAGGCCCCTCTCCCCCACAGCCAATTACTTACAGATCCAGCAGCACTGTAGCATGCAGCACAGCCAAATTCACCACAGAATGGATAAAATGGCTGCAGTGCAGACACTTTTATTTTGCCCTGCCACCCAATTCAAAAGCTGACCATCTGACTTGGCCAGCCAATCAAAACTTGCCACCTGGCTTACCATCACTCAATTGTCCCCTCCGATACCCCTTCCTACCAAATAGGGCACTAAGTTTCATGTTCAGAAGACGCTCAACTGTCCACCAGCCCCCCACACATGCAAAGGTTTCAGAAGTTTCCCGAATAATGGCCTTGGTCCTCAGAACTTTGGAATTCGGCCTTTCTGAACTGAATACCTTAATATTCCTCAAATTCTGAAGTTTTCCGAATACTTCATTTTAGCCCTAGAAATAACTTAGGGGTGAATATTCCATCCACTGAAGTGAATGACAAAGCTCCTATTGATTTTAATACTCGAAGACCATCCTGTTATTGAATTCAGAAATTCCTCTGCAGCACTCACTAGCCAAGATTGAAACAGACACCAGAAACATGAGACAGTTAAGGGACAACATTTCAAAGGCCCAAAAAGGAGCTAGGCATCCAATTCCCATTTACTTTCAAGAACATCTGAGTAACTAGCTACTCTTTGCAGCTTCCCCCTCTCCAAAAGGTCTTTGCTTGTGATGAGAAATGGAAAAATGTGATAATTGCGCTCTGAAAGAGGAGGCTTAGAAAAGAATTGATAGATGAATACAAAAATGACAAAACATGTACTTCCGCTGAAGGCAAGCAACCCTTTCCACATTAACCTAAAACATAAAAGCACCAGGTGAGTGACTGTATTCACACATACACCTAAGTGTTCTAATCAGCCTCATCACCTCTTTAGTTCCATAAGTATCATTCAATCTGTCATTCTGAATGTCAGCTAAATCCCTAAGATACTAATCCAGAGAGGGTACTAGTCCAGGAAGCTTAGCTCCCGTCCCTTGTAGTTAAATACATAACTAGGGTTAAGCCTAACCTCTCACTAAACAAAAAGATTCAGACAGCAGACCAACAGCAGGATGGGGGCTTTTGCACTGAGTGCCACATGTATGATTATCTTCCTATTGGGGAGAGGTGGTATGTGTGCACCAGGTGCAAAGAGCTTCTAGCTCTCAGAGAACATGTACGGTCTCTGGTGGCTACAGTGGCTGAGCTGGAGGAGCTGAGGCAGACAGAGAGGTATATAAGAGGAGTCCTCCAGGGACATAGAAAAACAGTCCCACCTACACTCTGGCAGCCCGTGCTGCTTTGGAGGGGTGAGGTNGCAGACAGAGAGGTATATAAGAGGAGTCCTCCAGGGACATAGAAAAACAGTCCCACCTACACTCTGGCAGCCCGTGCTGCTTTGGAGGGGTGAGGTCTCCAGGGAGGAGAGCACAAACTTGAAATGGCAGAAAGCAGTCCCGTAGCTGGGACCTGCCTTCCGGGTGACGTGTTATCCTCTCGTGCATCGGATAGTTCTCCAGGGGGGTGTGCCCAGAAGGGTGGGAATAGGACAGCTGTGGTAGCTGGGGATTCAATAATTAGGAACGTAGATAGCTGGGTTGCTGGTGGCCATGAACACCGCATAGTAACTTGCCTGCCTGGTGCGAAGGTAGCGGACCTCACACGATACATAGATTGAATTCTAGAGAGTGCTGGGGAGGAACCTGTTGTCATGGTCCATGCTGGCACCAATGACATAGGCAGATGTAGGACAGAGATTCTGGAGGCCAAGTTTAGGCTTCTAGATAGTGGACTCAAGTCCAGAACCCCCAGGGTAGCATAAGAACATAAAAAGTGCCATACTGGGTTAGACCAATAGTCCGTCTTGCCCAGCATCCTGTCTCCGACAGTGGCCAATCACAGTGGCTTGGAAGAAGCACCCAACAGGTCACAATGGGGGATCCATTCCCTGTTTCCCCCCAGCTCCCATCATGTTCCCTGATCCTGTCTGGCTAATAGCCATATCTTCCAGAAACTTGTCCAAACCGCTTTTAAACTCAGCTATAGTACTGGCCCTTATCACAGCCTCTGGCAGTAGATTCCACAACCCAATTATACCCTGAGTGAAAAAAAAATAATTCTTTTATTTGTTTAAAACTTGCCACCCGTGAGTTTCATGGAGTGTCCCCTAGTTCTAGTACTAGCTGAGAGGATAAATAACTGTTCCTTGTTTATTAGTGCCACACCACTCATGATTTTATAGACCTCTATCCAATCTCCTCTCAGTTGTCTCTACTCCAGACTGAAGAACCCCAACCTACCAAGCCTCTCCTCATATGGGAGCCCTTCCATGCCCTTGATTATTTTTGTACCCCTTCTCTGTACCTTTTCTAGTTCAGCTATGTCTTTTTTCAGATGGGGCGACCAGAACTGCACACAATATTCCAGGTGCAGTCGCACCATTGATTTGTATAGAGACATTATGACATCCTCAGTTTTATTCTCTATCCCCTTTCGAATAATTCCTAACATTCTGTTTGCTTTTTTGACTTCTGCTGTGCACTGCACTGTGGATTTCATTGTATTATTCACAAGCACCCCCAGATCCTTTTCCTGAGTGGTAACTCCTAGCTTAGTACCCAGCATTGTGTACGCATAGTTTGTATTATTTTTCCCTACATGCATCACTTTGCACTTGTCCACATTAAATTTCATTTGCCATTTAGATGCCCAGGCACCCAGTGTTGTAAGATCCCGTTGTAGTTCCTCACAGCCTGCTCGTGTTTTAACTACCTTGAATAACTTGGTGTCATCTGCAAATTTGATCACCTCACTCTTAACACCCTTTTCCAAATCATTAATGAATACATTAAACAGCACCGGTCCCAATACAGATCCCTGAGGCACACCACTTTTTA
>QEPC01001423.1:1779711-1793400 GCA_003113815.1 Sphenodon punctatus | reverse complement strand
CAGTTCCTCACAGTCTGCTCATGTTTTAACTACCTTGAATAACTTGGTGTCATCTGCAAATTTGATCACCTCACTCTTAACACCCTTTTCCAAATCATTAATGAATACATTAAACAGCACCGGTCCCAATACATATCCCTGAGGCACACCACTTTTTAGATCTCTCCATTGTGAAAACTGACCATTTATTCCTACCCTTTGCTTTCTATCTTTCAAACAGTTTCTGAGCCATAGTAAGATACTACCTCCTATCCCATGACTTTTTCATTTTCTCAAGTCTCTCATAAGAGGCCTTATCAAATGCTTTCTGGAAATCCAGGTACACTATATCTACTGTCTCCCTTGTCCACATGCTTATTTACACCCTCAAAGAATTCTAACAGGTTAGTGAGGCATGACTTACCTTTACTAAATCCATGTTGACTCTTCCCCCATTAAGCCATGTTTGTCAATATGCCCTGTAATTCTGTCCTTAATTATGGTTTCCACCATTTTGCCTGACACAAAAGTCAAGCTTACTGGTCTGTACTTTCCAGGATCGCCTCTGGATCCCTTTTTAAAAATCAGGGTTACATTTGCCACCCTCCAGTCCTCGGGTACAGCGGTAGATTTTAGTGAAAGGCTACAATTTACTAACAGTAGGTCTACAATTTCATATTTGAGTTCCTTCAGAACTCTGGGGTGAATGCCATCTGGCCCTGGTGATTTGTTAGTATTCAGTCTGTCAATTTGCCCTAGAACATACTCCAACATCACATTGATTTGTAACAGCTATTCCAATTCCAAGGATCCAGCGTGGGTACCTCCCCAAAATCCTCCGCAGTGAAGACCGATGCATTCTCAGAAGTTCTGCCTGTTCCACGCGCAGTACCCCAGAGGCAGGCAGAGCTCCAATGTCTCAATGCGTGGATGAGACAACAGTCAAGGGCATGGAAGGACTCCCATATGAGGAGAGGCTTGGTAGGCTGGGGCTCTTCAGTCTAGAGAAGAGACGACTGAGAGGAGATAGGATAGAGGTCTATAAAATCATGAGTGGTGTGGAACTAATAAACAAGGAGCAGTTATTTGCCCTCTCAGCTAGTACTAGAACTAGGGGACACTCCATGAAACTCATGGGTGGCAAGTTTAAAACAAAGACATTTTTTTTTCACTAAGCATATAACTGGGTTGTGGAATCTACTGCCAGAGGCTGTGGTAAGGGCCAATACTATAGCTGAGTTTAAAAGAGGTTCAGACAAGTTTCTGGAAGATAGGTCCATTAGAAGCTATTAGCCAGACAGGATCAGGGAACACGACGGGAGCTGGAGGAAAACAACAGGGAATGGATCCCCCATTGTAACCTGTTGGGTGCTTCTCCCAAGCCACCATGATTGGTCACTGTTGGAGACAGGATGCTGAGCTAAATGGACCATTGGTCTGACCCAGTATGGCACTTATAAACATGCAGTGACATTAATAGTCCATGTCTGTAAAAAAAAGTTTGCGATCCACCAGCCACTTACTCTGGAGTAGCCCCATTGAAGCCTTAACCATATGGGTTTAATGTGGCTAATCTGGAGTAAATAGTTGGTGATCAAAGCTAAAATGTGCAACACTTCCAGTTTATACATTTCACTATAACGCAAATACTATACAGTTTAAACAAACAAACAAACAAACAGTGGATGCACGATTACTTTTCTCCTAATTTATATGGGTAATAGCAAGTCTCATGTTTCATGGTATATGCCAATTACTTCAAAATGTACCAGGGAGCGGCGAACCCTATCAATGATGGGGACTTCCGCCCCACCAGCACTCCTCACCAGCATCACCTCCGTCTTGTCGGGATTCAGCTTCAGATGGCTCATCCTTATCCAGTCCCCCACAGCTGCCAAACACCAGGTAAGCAATGAGACAGCTGGACCTGGGTCAGCTGAAAACAAGAGGTAAAGTTGAGTGTCGTCAGCATATTGACGACACCAAACCCCAAACCCTCTCACGACCTCACCCAACAGCTGCTTATTACACGTTGTACAGAAAAAGGGACGGAATATGGGACACCACACATGAGATCCCGGAGAGACGGACAGTCCCTCAGTACCAGACACTGGGTTCTCCTGGCCCAGAAAGAGCGGAATCATTCAAGAACGATTCTGTCCACCCCAGCACGGTCCCGCAGGCGGGTCACAAGTATCTCATGGTCAACGGTATCAAAAGCAGTCGACAGATTTAATAAAATCAAAAGGGTTGAGTGACCCTGATCTCGCTTGCGGTAAAAATCGTCGACCAAAGCCACAAGCGCAGTCTCGGTGCCATAACCCGGACGAAAGCCAGATTGCGAGGGATCTAAAAAACGGATCTGATCCAGATGTGCCTGAAGCTGCTGGGCCACTACCCATTCAATAACGTTCCCTAAAAAAGGGAAGATTAGAAACCGTCCAATAGCTGGCAAAGGAGTCAATGCCAACAGATGGTTTCTTGAGGAGTAGGCGCATGATGGTCTCCTTGAGGCACCCAGGAACCCTGCCCTCCCAAACTGACGTGTTGACCCTCCAAGTCAGCAATGGCCCCAACTTTCTCCCAGCTGGCCTTGACCAGCCAGGATGGGCATGGATTTAATTCACAAGATGTGGGTCGGCATCAGCGGAAGACACGGACTGAAACTGTTCCCACAAAACAGGACAAGACAGGGCATTCATTACTTCTGGCTCCCCTACTGCATCAAATGTGGCATCAAAGTAGCAGTGAATGTGAGAGATTTTATCTGCGAAATAAGTCAATAAACTTGTCACCGCGAGCGATGGAAGACTCCAGCTCCAGGTAGACAGGCCAGACTGACCAGCCCCTTCACCAACCAGAAAAGCTCAGCTGGATGACACTTCATGGACGCTATGATGGCAGCAAAGAAATCCTCCTTTGCTGCCTTCAGTCACAGCATGGGCTTTCAAACCAGCTCTATACCACAATCTGTCATCTTCAGTACAGTTCCAGCGCCACCGCCGCCCTTCCTGCTTCAGCCAACGCAGATCCTCCATAAAGGAGGATCCTCCGGGAGCAGACACCTGGGAACCAACTGATAGATGGCCTTGACCAGCAAGGAATTCTAGAAGGCTACACGGTCATCGTGAGATCAACTGTTGTGATTGGAGGGTATCTCCCAGAGAGCATTCCGGAACTTTTCTGGTTCCATAAGTCTCCAGGGGCAGAACATTCAAACGGGTCCTGCACCTTTCTGGAGGCCGACATACACCAGGAGAGAGGCTCGTAGGAGGTAATGATCCATCCATGACAAGAGATATCCTTCCGAGAGGGCTAGTCTCCTCCAGTGACAGTCACTCCAAGTCACAGAGTCTGCCAACCATCATCACTTCAGTCTTGACTGGATTGAGCTTCAATCGGTTTACCCTCATCCAGGCCCCAACAGCAGCCAGGCATTGGGTAAGCACGGATACTGCAGAACCTGGGTCAGATGAAAAGGAGAGGTAGAGCTGGGTGTCATCAGCATATCGATGACACGACTCCATCCGAACGATCTCACTAGCGACCTCAGATACACTTGGAACAAAAGGGGAGACAAGATAGAGCTCTGTGGGACACCACAGAGGTCCCAAAGGGATGACAAGCACTCTCTCATCACCATCTGTTGGGACTTTCCCAACAGAATGAACAGAACCACTCAAGAGCAACCCTGAGCACCCCTGCCACATCCTGCTGTTGTGCCAACACCATCTCATGATCAACTGTATCAAAGGTGGCTGAAAGGTCTAACAAGATCAACAGGGCACAGTTCCCTTTATCAATCTCCAAGTGCAGACCATTGACCAAGGCCACAAGCGCAGTCTCCATGCTATACCCCAGACAAAAGTCTGACCGAAACGGGTCGAGGAACCCAATAACATCAAGATGAACCTGAAGCTGCTGGGAAACCATCCATTCAATAACCTTTCCTAAAAAGGGAAGGTTAGAGACAGGGCAATAGTTGACCACGGAGTCAGTGTCCAAAGATGGTTTCTTAACCAGGGGCCAGGCAACTGCAGTTTTAAGCATGTCTGACAACTTACCCTCCTGAAGGGAGGCATTGACAGCCCCAGAAAGCAGTGGCTCCAATGTCTCCCAGCTGGCTTTCACCAGTCAGGATGGGCAAGGATCTAATTCAGAACTGGTTGCCTGAATTGTCCAAGCACATCCTCTGCCCACATCATTGGACAATAGTAATTGAAACTGATCCAAACAAACAGGACAAGGCTGAGCTTCCACAACCCCAAACTCAACTCTGTAGGATGTCATCCTCTAGGCAAACAGAACATGGCATACACTGAAGTGAGACTCATGACAAACTAATTCCCACTAAACACCCACAGTGCCTAGCCCAAACTTGTTACATGGTGAACTTTAATATGCCTTAATAGTTGGGCACAGAGTTATGTTCCCATTGTTACGTGTGTTTGTCTCCCCAAGCTTTTGTAATGTGCTTTGATAGGGGCTGTTGCAGAACAAAATACTGTACAAAATAAAAATGTTAGAATCTGCACTTAAACAAATATCTTCAGATTCTGGTACATGATCAAAATCCTCAGACCCTGCCTTCCCCCTCTCAAAACCAACAGCATCAGCTTTTATATACACACTTTTATTAGTCTGCTGTTCTCCCATGTTTAGTTAAGTGTTTGCATTCAAAGACAAATTACCTGGCACAATTTTAACAAAGTCACATGTGCTTGCTCCCCACCTGTAAAACTGTGGTTTCTCTAATTGAATTCCTAAAAAAGCAAGTTAAATATTCACAAGTAATCAAATATTTGTACCTGTTACCGTGATACTTCCTGTTGAAAAAATCTGTAAAGTAGCTTTTAAACTTTTTATTCTGTAGCAAACTGCAGGATGAAGCTCTGGTTCATAACTAGAAAACAGAAAAGACATGCTCAAAGCTTCATCAAATAAAAGTGATGAAAATGCAGACAAAAATAAAAAATGTTTGGAAAGGTCTTGAAATCTACCTACCTAGCATGGGGTCTATTGTTTTTCGTAAATTCTGGCAATCTGATTTCAAAAGGCATGTTGCACACTGCTAAAACATTGACAACTTTAAAGTCTGTGAAAATTACCTTTTGGAAGAAGAGAAAGAAAAATGTTAGAATGTACTGGATACATATATAAAACTATCTTATATAAGCAAGGATTCAATCAATTCATCCAGTAATTCACGTTACCATCATAGTAATGGTATGATCCAGGGAGGGAACAAAAAATACCCCCAAAGTACAAAAATTGATAGGTTTTTCCCTTAATTATTAAGAATGGTATCTGAAAACCAGAAACTGTTCTACAACCAAGCATGCAGTTGCTTTCTCATGCTATTACAGATAAAAATATAAGAACCTTAATAATCTTTATTTTTATATAGTGCCCCTGTCATGGCTGGAGCGTTAACACAACTTTTAATCCTCACAATAACCCCATGAGGTAGGTTAGGCTGAGAGAATAACGTGACTGGCCCACGGTCATAATGTGCAAAATGAATCTGTACTGACAATGTAATTGTACTAACAAAGCACTCAGCTATGTTGCTAATAAAACAAATACCCCTAACACAGCAAAATAAGTGACATGGGAAAGGCTTGGTTTCTACCATTGCTGGCAGCCAATTACTACTGTGATGCATTAAGCAGAAATGTAATGTTATAAGATGTAACTTTATAAGCCAAGATGTTATAAGATGTGATGTTATTATAAGTATATGTGCATACAGTTAGTGTTGTATGACTGATATTTTTAAAAAGGGCTAAGTGAAGTAGGAGTGGCTTGAGAACATTGAGGGAAGTGTTCAGCCAATCGAACACTGAGAGACTGGAAGAAGAGGGAGTTGGCAGTTAAAAGAGATGGGTCTGGAGCAGGGAGGCAGGAGGAAGCTGAAGAGAAGGTGTGGAAACAGCAGATCCCTCTGGGAAAGGCTGAGGGACAGCAAAGTAACACTGTACCCACCAAAAGTGCCACGCCTGAATGGTACACAGTGTCCATAAAGTGGTTTCTGCGTTAAAGTGTTGTTTATGTATTAACTTTATGTTAATTCAACTTTGTGTTTCGTTTCACCAAAAACCCAGTGAGAGCCTCTTTGAGAAGGAAAGAAAATGAGTCAGGGAGCTGGGAGGGGGGTAGAGCGGACAAGCCATCACAACTACCAATATTGCTACAAGGGTAGGAGAGAGATTTTTCCTCATTTTTCAGTTCCAACTCTGAAATGGCCAATACCAGCCTTTTCCTGGTCCATTACTTTTTGGGGTGCAAAATGCTATTGGGAACATCTCCTGGGAGCCCACCTCTCCCCCTTGAATTGAATTGCTGGGGATGACCCTGACAAGCCCCCTTCACCTCCCGCCCCCATCAGAAGCAGCAGCGCTCCACCTAAATTCACATTACAAAATTCAGTATGTATATAGACATTTAGGAGGGCATTTTTACACACTGGTGCTTTTTCCTGGACTTCAAAAATCCGGGGTCACGAAACCCCTATGGGGGAGAAGGGGGAGATTTAGACACTCGATCTCCGACCAGAAGTCACCTGGGCCCCAGTGGAAACAGCACGTGAAACTCCAACACGTTTTGAGACCTGGACTTGTAAAACCTGAGGTCTTACAAGTCGGTCTCAAAGCATGCGGTCTCAAAGCATGAGCTGCTGTTTCACGGACATCTAGACGACTTCCAGTCAGGGAGCAAGCATGTAAATCCCCCCACGGAGGTTTCTTGACACCGGACTTTTAAAGTCCAGGAAAAAACACCAACATGTAATAACACCCTAAAACCTTTGTGTTTGGTTTTTTTTTTAAAGTTTGCAACCACCTTTTAACAGGCTGCCCAAAGGCACATCTTCCTGTTAATTTTCCAGTTCTACCTCAAACTAGTATAATAAACAATTCAGCTTTAGAGTAACTTTTATAACGTGGCAAAAATTCACCATCCCCTTTTCAAAAAAGTGTAAACATTTTTGCTTAAAGTTTCTTTTTGGGGGGTAGGGGGTGAATCAAACCAAGGCAGAATGAACCTGGCAAATTTCAGTCTGAGAAAACTAGAAGTTACAAACAGAAAGTGACTTATTAGAATGGGAATGATGTGCTCTGCCTTATACGTGAGCGTGCACTATGTTGATGCTAAAAGTATCCAGTCCTTTATTAAAGGTAAACTGTATTAAAATAATTTCTGCAGCTTAATTATCAACTTGTAATATGTCACTAAAGTTTAATTTTGGTAATGGTGCTATAAAACACTTTTCTTCTGATTTAATTTGACATATCACTCTTCCAATTTCACTGTTGTAAATGGATCCATTGGCTGCAATCCCAAGCAGCATCTGCGTGGCACAATACAACCCCTATGGAGATGCGTGTGTTTTGCACACATGCGTGCAGGGTACGGGATTGGCCCCACCATCTCCAATGTTTCGTAGGCACATAGCTCAATTTATCAGTTTATTTTATGCACTCAGGGTAACAGGTCACCATGGGGTGGATACCCAACCTTGATTCTGATGGCCATTATGCACATTGAAAGGCCTTGGAAGCAAACCATCCTTTAAAATCATCACTCATATCAAATCGACTGATTAAAAACTACCGAGTGCACAGTAGTTCCGAAATGCAGATCCTTGACCTTCTGAATGTAATTCAGGCAAGCAGCAGCTCCACTTCAAAGCACCTGAATGGAAATCTCATCATTAATTTTGAAAAGGAGCTGAATTACAGCCTCCTCTCCCCCACAAGAACCCTTGAATTAATCACATGTAAGAAATGACCAGCAGAATCGTAGATGCAGATCCACATGCCCTGTGCTTGTTCCTAACATAGTTAAACATGGAGAACGTCCTGTGTCCTAGACTAAAAGGAACCTCCACAAAATACTGCACTGCACAATCTATGAAGCGTCTCAATACTCTGCCACACACAAGGGAGGAAAAAAATTGAAGATGTTTCCCTTTAATGAAAAAGTTTTATGCCCTTTCATCTGCCACTCCCTGCTTCAACACAGGACTGGTTTAGGTTTAAGCAAAATTCAAGGCCTCCATTATGGAGAACACACATCCCCATATCCAATGGAGAAAGGTAAGTATATGTTCAAAGCTAGAGGTCATAGGCAAGACATTCCACATGCATTACAAATGAAAGATGTAGATTTGCATTTTTTTTTTCCAAATACAGGCTTTTAAAAACAAGAAAACCCAACAACTTGTGTTTGTTTAAATGGCAATGTGTTCAGTATTTGTAGGTGACTAATTTCTCAGCTTCAGGAAACAAGTTTCTGCTCATTAGACTTATTACCTACCACTTGGTAATGCAGCACTGCCCTGTCAAGTAAGAGCATCAAGAACACAAAAAGATAGAATCTAAAAATGTGGACTAAAGAATCAGCATTGCAGCACTATCAGAATGGGAATCAGAATATGCTCATTCTAAAACAGTCAAAGCATCACCTGTCAGTCATTCTGAACAGCTGCCCTGAGCATCATTTCTGGAGGAAATAATTGCTCAATTGGAAAATGACTAAGTACAGAGGTACATACATGTACTACTAGTTTGGATAGATGTAGGAGACTGAATTTCAGTGGAAACATTACCTGAAAACCTAATTTCTGCAGACTACGGGCTAATCGTCTGGCACCAAGTTTAGCTTCTTCTTCACTACAATTTAAGAGAAAAACAACAAGCTGCTATTTTTAAGAAGTACAACAAAAAAGTAAAATAAAACTACTATATATGAAACAGATTTCAAGAAATAAGTGATCTTTACAGGTTATATAGAGGAATTTCACCAGGAACAATTATTTTCTATTCATAAAGAACGACCTTGAGCATGATAAAGTTTTTACCTTGTAGCTCCTGTGCAAATAACTTTTCCTGAGGACCAAATTGTGGCTGTAATCCTAGGCTTCCTAAGCTTCATTAATACTTTCTGAAAGAAAGAGCAAACAAGATTTGTCTGACAGTCTGTGTTTTCAGGAGGAAAAGCAAATGGAATATTAGTTATTATTTTTAAGACTTTCCCGTCAGATGTTCAATCAAAAATAACTTTCCGTGAACAAGTTAAATTATGCATTAGCCAAACTTAGAGAAGTCACTGAACTAATAATATCTTTATGTTAAGATCACAATCTTTTGTCAGATGTCACTGCTCTAAATATTCCTCAAGTCTTACCACTATCTTTCTTTGCAAGTTCAAACTTAATCTAACTTGCAGAATTTTTAATAACTCCATTCTACCTGCATTTTCGATCTTATCTTAGAATCTTTCCAAGTACTCCTCTTCGGTTAATTCTACGTAGCTTTCACGCTGCTTTTGCTTCCTTCTCCAGCTTCTTTCACACTATGGCCCATTTTCAAACAGGCATGGGTACGTGGAGGGATGGGTGGGCGGTGTGTGGGGGATGCGTTCCCATGGACCCCTACCCACCTCCACGCACGGAGCATCCAGCGTTGGCGCCTGTTGCTCCATGCGTAGGTGATCGAGTGCGTACGCATGCCCACCCATTCCCCCCTGCACCCGCTGCAGCATTTTAACAGATGCCCCCTCGCCCACGCACACACGTGCAGGGGGAGCATCTGTTTGAAAAAAGGGCCTCTCTCTTCTGCTTGGAATAACCTTCATTTCTCAGCGTACCAGTACAGGCGGTAACTAGACTTATGGTGCATGAGATCCAATGGACGTAGGCACCAATCTCAGGTGATCTACCAACGCTCCTCCTGCTAGCACCAATTGATCTAGGGCACGTCAACAACTGGTGTCAGGAGTTAAGAGTAGCACTCCCTTCCCTACTATGCTGGAGGAGCTCTTCTAGTCCAACTCCTCCTGGATACGCTCCTGGGGTGCTGCTCCCACTCTCCTCCCCAGAGATGGGTCCCACTCTCCACACAGTGATTTAACAGTAGTTAGTGATCTACCTGTTGGCGACCCCTGAACTAGCAACTTTACTTGACTGCTTCAAATTCCATATCAAAACTCAAGCTGCTTTCACACATTACACAATGGGCTATTATAATTGGAGATAATGCCGGTATTATAATTCCACAATTTTTGTAATGTGTGAATGCACTATTCCAGCTATTATAATTGTGGAATTAAGTTATTATAGTAGCCCATTTTGTAATGCGTGAAAGCAGTCTCATTTTAGCCAGTATTTCATCAATGATTAGCAGTTAGGCACTCCCTGACAGTTTTATAGGTGACTGTAGTGGACCACACACACAATTTCCCAAATTCATGCTGACTTTTCCCTTTGAGGTATCACCCCATTTTCCCCATGACACTCATATGCTAACCAAGACTACACTAGGTTATAATTCTCAAGGCAGTAATATTCATCTTTATTCCAGAGTAATACCATATATACCTACAATATAGTAAACTTTTTGACTTGAGAGATTGCATATTTTCTGGGCCATCCTTCTAGGTCTGTAGCGACAAAGATATACTAGATGGCTTAAGAAAGCTTTTCTGTATCAATACTAAAAATTAAAATAATATAAATAAATAAACCAGTGACCACCACAATATGTACCAAAACCCTTGTGATGTTTTTACTGCTTAAGAACACTCAAATATATTCCTTTCAAATGTACATTTAAGAATACAAAAGTCAACCAAAACTAAGAAAAACAATTCAACACAAAAGAATTCAGATGTTTTAAATATTGAATCACTTTGATGTGTTGACTATGAAATTCAAGAACTCCCTGTAACGTATACAAACAATAAAGTCCCAATACAAAAATGTTTGTAAAAGTTAAACTAATTTGGTGTTAGAGGCATGTTAAGTCACTTACCCCAACATCACGTTTGTATATTACATTTGCTCCCTCTAATGCAATTTTCCGCAAGTTTAAATGGCATCTTGTTCTAAACACACACACTACATTTGTGATTAAAATGTCCAATGCAACGTCACTGTCTGCATCCATTGGGGTGGCTTAAAACTCAGATTCCTCACCAGCACACCATGAAGATCAGATCCTGCGAAAGAAAAAAAAGTGTCACATTGGCACGTCAAAGTCAACATACCTAAAATTCCCATATAAGACAGCCTTAAGAGCCAAGAAAAAAAAAAATCTGTATCTTTGACGCATTTATGGTCTGTGTTAGACTGCAAAGTTCACCAGAAGACAGAAAACATACCATATATTTAAAGCCTATGTTTAAATATTGTGAAAGCAACTTATAAGAAATTGTGATAAAATAAGGATTTTTGAAGAGTGTTTCCTGGCCTAAGTTATTTTGGTGCAAAATTAATGCTGCTGTAATCAAGGTAGAAAGAAGAAACTATCTGCACCCGTTATCAAAGTAGCATCGAGCACCATGACAAACTTCTTTTATGTGTGATGCATTCTCTCTCCATCTTAATCTTTCCCCCAGGAAAGACCGTGCATGAAATTGTGCAGTACTTTGTACTCTCCTTTTATGCATGCTATCTATTTGTATTAATGAAGGCATGATCAAAGTTTATCTTGCACTTGAAATTAAAAATGACAAGATTTGACAGTTAGCTCCTGGGGGAGTACACACCAAAGTCTTGGACCAGCCGAGGAGTACACACCAGAGACTTGGACCAGCCCCTGAGAAGGCTCAGTAAAGTTTTATGTTGGCATGCACTGTTATTTTGCACCCAAGGACTGAAGCTATTTACAATCTTCATCTAAGAGAATAAGAAGCTAGGCTATCCTGGGCCTAGGCAGTTAGGTGAAATATAAAGACAAGTCAAACTTGACTTAGTATTCTCTAGAAAGCTAGGGTAGAGAACAGAGCACAAATTTGATGTGTTCATGATAGTCCCGTTTACTAAGGAATCATGCTGCTGCATTGTAAACTAGTTGAAATCTTGTCAGGATGGATGGTCTCATGTCCAAGTTTCTTTCCACTACTGTAGTCTAGGTGGAAAGCAATGAAAATTGAGCCTTTTTTTTTTTTCTGATGCCCAGAACAGGGTGGGAATATCCTTGCCAACTGAAGATGGAAGAACATATTTACTTGTGGGCACTCTTCAAAGAGCTTAGCACAAACGCCATCAAACTGTGGGTAAAGAACCCGGGGGGGTGGGGGGGTTGCACCAAGTTGATAAATTATATATTTTGCATGACTTTGTTGCTGTCTGGTGTCATGAGATTATAGTTAAGTATCAAAATGAAGCCACACAGGCAAAAGGTTTGGGAACCACTGCTCTAGAACCTCCATCCTACACTTCTCACTATCATTGGCACCTACATGTATCATGACACTGGCTCCTCCTCAGTATTACCTAAATTCCTGTTTAAATGTTTTGTATGACCTGCTACCATGATCATACCTTTAAGACAATCACCACGCTCTTCTCACGGTAATCAAAAATCCAACTATCCCGTGAATTACTTGCTACTAAAGCATTCCTCTTTGGAGGAATATCCTCAGTTCAAGAAGGAACCATGGCATCATCTAGGGCAGGGGTGGGGAATCTCCTGCACTGAGGCTAAATGTGGCCCATGGCTAGTTTTTATTTGGCCCCTTCCAGTTCCTGAATGCAAGCCCCTGGATCCAGTTCCTACCCTAAGCTGTGACATAGTGAGTTCTAGGAAAAGAAGAGGAAACGAAGGCATGTACACAAGGACAGGGGATGGATTCATGGCACAGATACATGATCTGGACCTCCCCCTTCCTCCTCCTACAGGAGTACACAAAGCAACTCTGTCCACAACTGCTATACAACTCCCAGAACTTTTATGAATTTTTGGAGTGACCCCTGGAAGGAAACGTTCCCCACCTCTGATCTAGGGGGCAACTTATACACAGCAAAGACAATTTTACGAAGTTGAATTAACTTTTCCAGTTTTACTAACTCACTTTATCATTTACACCAAACTTGGAAACCGATTTAGTATTGCTGCTATTTGCCATGCCCCAGCCCCCATGCTGATGTCATGAAAGTGCACAGGACTAGACATCACTTCATTCAGTAGGGGAGAGGTGAATGGCAAAGAGGAACCGCAGAGTTTACAGGAGAAGAGGCACTGTGCACTGTAATCTGGGAAGGATTTGTATACCAGGTTCACCAAACATGTAAAGGGTTCCCTTTACAAGGTACCATGATTTAGAAAGCAAGGGGGATTTAATGTGCCCCTCATTGATCTAGAGTACATATTTTGCCCCTTAGTCAGCAATCCTGTCACTTGACACACGAATGATACCAATGTACAAGGACGTATCAATTTAGCTGTACAAGAAAATGTGACCCAGAGTGTGGCTCCCAGAACATTTCTGGGAGAAATGGGAAACATTTCTGGGAGAACGGTGCTGGTGAGGGTAGTGAACGCGTCCTTGCGGCAGGGGAGATTGCCGCCCTGCCTTAGAGGCTGTGGTGCGCCCCCTGCTGAAAAAAACATCCTTGGACGTGGATGCGCTCGCCAGTTACCGACCTGTCTCTAAACTTCCCTTTTTAGGGAAGGTTATTGAGCAGGCGGTGGCACTCCAGCTCCAGGTGCATCTGGATAGCATCAGTTTCCTAGACCCTTTTCAATCTGGGTTCCGCCCCGGCTATGGCACCAAGACGGCATTGGTGGCCTTGGTAGATGACCTCCGCCGGGAGATGGATGCAGGATGTTCAACATTTCTTATCCTGCTAGATCTCTCGGCCGCTTTTGATACTGTGGACCATGGGCTGCTGCTGAGGCGACTGCGTGACCTGGGGGGTTTGGACGG
>QEPC01001423.1:1742100-1761825 GCA_003113815.1 Sphenodon punctatus | reverse complement strand
GGGGGGAGAGAGAAGATATCCATGGTTCAAAATCATCGGGAGGCAGTGCATTGTGACCACCAGCAATTAACTTTTAAACAGTTATAACTTTTCATTTTCTGGCTAGATATTCTTGAAGTTGTTTGGTGTTTTTTTTGACAGTCCCCACAAATATGCCATGGATAAATTTTCAGAACTGTAGCTCAAGCGGTTTCCTCAATATTGGGGCTTCAGCAGTCCCCTGTTTATAATGGAGAGCGGTTGGGCTAGGTGGGCCATTGGTCTGAACCAGTAGGGCATTTATATTTTTATGTTCTCCAATACTCCACATTAATACTTTTAGTAGCTGTATTTTAACTAGTTTAGATCCCAGTTCTGCAGTTGTGTGCGTTTTGTTTTATTTTCATATTATAGTTATGTGCAATTCCCACCAATTTAAAAAATGTAAACAGTTATTAAGGAAAATAGTTATGGAAGTAAGGCTAAGGGCCAACAAATCTTTGCTGAAAAGCACAAAAACTCCTAAAGCACAGGATTTTCTCCACTAGCTAATTGGAACAATTGTGTCATGGAGATATACCTTCATAGGTATCACACTTCATAGTAAGTTTTCACTTGTATCTTATAAAGAGTTAATAAAAGATTAAAACAGGTATTTTAATGAATGGTTAGTCAACGGTTATGTGTCTAGAGATACCTTGTCTATAGACATGGGTTAAGATCGTCCACGCCTCTAACGTGCTGTAATAGACCATAACACATGCTATTCATATCTAACATACTTATATCAATCGCTTATGGGTAGGTTTTGAGAATCATAACTTCTTTACGATCCGGAGCTGGGAAAGAACAGATTACCTGCTGGGTATCCAAGCAACTGAGATTGACCAATGTCAGAGACAGATGCTAGCCTTAATGGACCATTGGTCTGATCCAGCATGGCACTACTTATTATTTTAAAAATTTATTACTCAGCCCCCCCATACCGTCTCAGGCAGCTCGGGGCAGCCTTATATGAATAAAACATATAAAAATAAAGTACATAACACATTTCAAAAATACATAATCATATGAAATACATACTGGAGCTAAAAAAATGTTTACCCCATCCAACCCAACCCTCCTCCCACTACCCGTCTCCCCCGCCAAAAGCCTTGCAGAAAAGTCAGGTCTTACACGGTCGATGGAAGGAGGGACAATCCGGAGACATACGAACCTCGACCGGGAGGGAGTTCCACAGTCTCAGAGCGGCCACCGAGAACGCCCTCTGCATGGTAGCCACCCACAATAGCCAGGAGACCTCCAAGAGGGTGCTCCTGGCAAACCACAGGGACTGATCCAGCACTCAGGGAGTGAGGCGGTCCCGCAGGTAAGTGGGGCTCAGAACGTGTAGGGCTTTATACGTCAAGACCAACACCCTGAATCAGGCCCAGACGAGTATAGGCAATCAGTGCAATGAATAGAGCACTGGTGTTATATGCTCTCGGCGTCCCGTCCCCATAAGGAGATGAGCCGCACTAGCTGCAGTCTCCAAACTGTCACCAGGAGAAGCCCCACGTAGAATGTGTTGCAGTAGTCCAGTCTTCAGGTGATGAAGGCATGGATAATGGTGACCAGGTCAGTCTAAAATATACAGCCGAAGCTGCCATATCAGATGTAATTGACAAAAGGAGCTCCTTGCCACCATCGATACGTGAGCATCCAAGAGAAGAAGATGCGAGTCGAGAAGCACCCCCAGACCTCAGAGACTAGGCAGGGACGAACTCCATCAATGATGGGAGTCAGCAACTCCGCTGGCCCTCCCACCAGCATCACCTCCATCTTGTCAGGATTCAGCTTCAGACAGCTCGCCCTCATCCAGTCCCCTACAGCTGCCAGACACTGAGTAAGCACCGAGACCACCGGGCCTGGGTCAATCGAAAAAGAGAGGTAAAGTTGGGTGTCATCAGCATATTGAGGACACAGAACATTAAACACCCTCATGACCTCCCCCAAAGGCTGCATATACATGATGAACAAGAGGGGGAACAGAATCTTGCAGAACTCCACACAAGAGGTCCCGGGGAGATGAAGAATGCTGCCCCAGCACCACTAGCTGAGTCCTCCCGGACAGGAAAGAGCGGAACTATTAAAGAACAATTCTGCCCACCCCGGACCAGTCCCACAAGCGGGCCACCAACATCTCATGATCAACCGTGTCAAAAGCAGTCGACAGATCTAATAGGATTAGTACAGAAGTTCGATCGCGATTCAACTCATGGCAGAGGTCGTCAACCAAGACTACAAGGGTGGTCTCAGTGCCATAACATGGATGAAAGCCAGACTGTGAGGGATCAAGAAAATTGATGCAGTCCAAATGCCCCTGAAGCTGCTGAGCAACTACCCATTTAATAACCTTCCTGAAAAAGAGACGGGCCCAGTATGGCACTTATGTTCTCTTCGGGCTCTCCCCCATACTAAGATCTGCATCTCTCATTAGGGTTCTGGGCTGGCTCAACCACACTCAAACTCAGCTTTCCTCATTCACGTTGCTAAGCTCTGGAGGCTAGCCCAAATGAGGCACCTCAAGGCATCATCCTGTGCTGCCAGAAAGGGCAATTGGGATTCTTACCTGAGAATTCCCCTTCTGTAGCCTTTAGGGAGTTTATTCTGATGTAGGGAGCATTCTCCCTCGCATCCACCAGGAGGCAGCAAAGACTTTCTACTGGGCATGCGTAGGGAGCATTCCCTCGCTTCCCCAGGAAAATCACAGCCGAAGAATCCAGAGCTGAAATACATAAACAACAAACCAAACCCTTCCCCGTCCTCGGGGGGCATAACAAGGTTAAACTAAACAGAACTATTAAACTAGCACAACAAAACCCAGGTGGGCCGAATAAACTCCCTACAAGGCTACAGAAGGGCAATTCTCAGGTAAGAATCCCAATTGCCCTTTCTATAGCCTTTAGTCCATTTATTCGGACGTAGGGAGATACCAAAGCAGTTTTGTTTATTCAGAAGGGGAGGGACATCTCTAGTTTGAGCCCAGTACCTCTTGGAGGATCCGCCTGCCGAATGCGGCCTCGGCGGATTGGTGAAGATCTATTTTATAATGCCTGGTGAAAGTGTGCAGGGTTTTCCATGTGGCTGCCCTGCATATTTCACCAATGGGTGCATGAGAAAGGAAGGCTGCATTAGCAGCTGCCCCTCTAGTTGAATGGGCTAGGATAGGATTGGGAGGTGCAAGACTAGAGGCTTTGTAGGCCTCGGCGATACAAGTAGCAATCCACCCTGCAATAACAGATTTTGAAGCTTTTTTGCCCCTATGACGAGGATGGTAGCTCACTAGCAGACTAGAGGAGCGTCTGAACGGAGCGGTACGTAGCAGGTAGATCTTTAGGTCCCTGCGGACGTCTAGAGAATGCCACAGCTTTTCTAGGTGGAGTCGTGGTCTAGGGCAAAAGGAGGGAAGGATGACATCCTGTGACAGGTGAAACGAGGAAACCTTGGGGATGAAGGAGGGGTCTAATTTGAGTCTCACAGATTCCCTCTGGAACGTGCAGAAGGAGGGATCAGCTGAAAGGACCCCAATTTCGGATATGCGTCGGGCCGAGGTAATGGCTATTAGGAATGCCACCTTGATTGAAAGAAAAAACAAGGAGACCACATCGAGGGGTTCAAAGGGTGGACCAGTTAGGGCCTTAAGAACTATGTTGAGGTTCCAATTAGGGAACCTGTGGACTATTGGTGGAGATATTTTTCTGGCCGCTCTCATTAATTGCCTCACGTGATGATGGGAGGAGAGGCGCGGCTTACCAGAGGCCCCTAACATGCTATCAATAGCAGCTAATTGTCTGGAAAGGGTATTGGGGCGTAGCCCCTTGTCCAATCCCTCCTGTAAGAAATGTAGTACTTGGCCTATCGATGGATCTTGTGGAGGAATGTGTTTATCTCTGCACCAGTTCACAAAAACTTGCCAGGTACATTGGTAAATAAGGTGGGTTGATTTGCGTCTAGAAGCCAGTAGCGTGTGTATGACGGAGGCTGAGTACCCCAGGTTCTGGAGCGCTAGGGTTTCAACAGTCACGCTGTTAGTCTCAAGAACTCCGGCTGCTGGTATAGGACAGGTCCTTGTGACAGAAGGTCGTGTGTGATCGGTAGCTTGATCCGATTCCCGTGTGACAGGGCGAGGAGATCTGGAAACCATGGATGAGGCCAGAATGGGGCCACGAATATCACCATGGCACGTTGGTGCTTGCAGCGTCGAATTGCCCTTCTGATAAGAGGGAACGGGGGGAAGGCGTATAAGAGGCCTGGGGGCCATGGACAATTGAGTGCTTCTGTTGCCTCGGATTTTGGGTGGGCGGTCCTGCTGAAGAAGCGGGGCAGCTTGTTGTTGTATGGAGAAGCAAAGAGATCCAGGATCGGTATGCCGAACACCTCGACAATCCTCAAAGGCAAATTGACCGAGGGTCCACACCCCGGAGTCGAGAATCTGGCGGCTTAGCCAGTCGGCCTGTACATTGTCGGTGCCCTTTATGTGGAAGGCCGTCAGGGAGGTGATGAATTTCTCCGCCCAAGTCATCAGGAGGGACGCCTCCTTGTGAAGAGTCTTGGATCAGGAGCCCCCTTGATGGTTGACGTAAGCCATCGCTGTGGTGTTGTCTGTGAACACTACCATGTGCCGGTCCTGCACTAGGTGTTGGAACTGCTGAAGAGCTAGGTGAAAAGCTTTGAGCTCCAGTCAGTTGATGCTGTGTCTGGAGTCCTTACTTGACCAGGTTCCCTGAAGGAAGCTGGTGCCCATGTGGGCTCCCCAGCCTGAGAGACTGGCATCTGTGGTCAGGACTGTCATGTGCGGCTCTGAGAGTGGAACCCCCTCCTGAAATCTGAGTGGGTCCCCTCACCAGGAGAATGAGTCTAGTGTCTCTGTAGGTATGTGAATGGATATCGGGGAATTGTTGGCTATCTGCTCCTGCCAGGGCCAGAGGATCTGCTGGAGACTGCGAGTGTGAAAGCGGGCCCACTGAAGGTGGTGTATGCATGATATCATGCACCCGAGGAGAGATGCTAGCGTTCAGAGAGGAGCCTGCGTCTGAGCCCGTATGACAGTGATCATGCTCCTGATCTTGTGTTGCCGGTCTGGAGGAATGAATATTCTGTCCAGTTGAGTGTGGAACACGACTCCTAGGTGTCCGAGGTGTTGGGAGGGAAGTAAGTGACTCTTGAGGCGATTTATCTGAAAACCATGCTCTTTTAGGTAGGAGACGGTGAGTTGGAGATGCGTCTGCGCTAACTCCTGGGATGTCGCCCGGATCAGGATGTCTAGGTAGGGAAACATTGCCACTCCCCGTAGTCGAAGGTTTGCGATGAGCGGAATTAGTAGTTTCGTGAACGTGCGAGGGGCTGAGGAGAGGCCGAAGGGGAGAGCTCGGTATTGCCAGTGTTGGCTGTTGTATGCAAAGCAGAGCCACCGGCGGTGCGCAGGGAGAATGGGTACATGTAAGTATGCGTCCTTCAAATCCAGAGAGGTGATCCAGTCGTTCTTGGATATTGCCAAGGAGATGGATGTCAGGGTCTCCATTTTGAACCTCTGGGTTTTGATGCATTTGTTGAGATGTTTTAGATCCAATACAGCTCGCCATTCTCCGGATTTCTTTTGCACCAGGAAAAGGATGGAATATAGGCCCTTCCCCTTTTCGTGCCACGGTACTCGTTCTATAGCTCCCATGTCGTGCAGTCTGTTGATCTCGGTTTGCATTGCTGCGTGCTTGTGAATGTTGCCTCAAAGGGGGGGGGGAGGGAAACGGAAGAACTCCCTGGGTTGGCGTTTGAGTTCTATGGCATAGCTGCGAGTGACTGTCTGTAGTGCCCAGGCGTCGGTCACTGACTGCTTTCACTGTTGGGCAAAGAGAAGTAGCCTTCCTCCTAGACGCTAGGAGTCAGGGGAGGAAGAGGCTAAGGAGTCAGGAGTCCTGCTTGCGAGGCGGGGATCCAGAGCGTCTGTTGTAGGTGGCCTGTTGGGTCTGGATCCTTGGCCCGTGTCCCCTGCCTCGCTGCTGTGAATTCCATGAATTATAAAAGAGGAGAAGGTACGCTTGTGACCCTGGTTGGTTCTATGAAAGGGTCGAAAAAAGGTTTTAAATGTCTGGACCTGATTAAGGGAATGTTTCTTCTCCTTATTAGAGGACTCAGCAAGAGCCTTGTCTAAGGCAGAGCCAAACAATTTCCCCCCTTTAAACCTGCTATTGACAAGCATGTTCTTAGCGTGAGAGTCGGCTCGCCAGGGGCGAAGCCAGAGGCAGCAGCGTGCCGCTATGTTAGTTGACATACCTCGGGCTGCCCAGGTAACAATGTCCATAGAGGCGTCCATCAAAAAGGCGTGCACTAGGGTGATGTTAACGGCCAGTTTTCGAGATAGCGCTGCCGAGATGTTTGGGTCTTTGGCCAGCTTAAACCACTTCATGATGGCTCTAGCAGCGTATGAAGCGGTGGTGGCCATCTGCAGGGTGTGGGACATAGCCTCGTAGCTCTTACGGTGTCCTATTTCAATGCCCTTATCTGTGGGGTCTTTAGGTAACAGGTCCTATGAAGAGGGGAAAACTGAGTGGCGAGCTAGAGAGGCGGCAGCTGAGTCCACCTTTGGGGGCCTAAAAATAATGTCGCTCTGTTTAGTGAAGGAATATAAGGACTGCTGGATCTTAGATAGCTTAGCTGGCTTAGTGGGGTGTTTCCACTGGGCCTTAATAATTCTTTCGAAAGCCCGATCCAGCATGACTCCCTTGCCACTGCTATGCAGTCTGGGAATGTACTCCCTGTCAGATTCCTCCTCGTCCAAGGAAGAGTCAGATTCCTTCTTTTTTGGGGTGCTGGGGGTTATTCGGAATACTCGTTGTGCCCTGCAGAGGAGTTTGGGACCCTGGTCTGTGGGGAGCTCCCTGCCCACTTCCTTGGGGCCCGTAGCCAAAATGTCCTCCCAATTGGGAGTGGCCTGGTTGTCTGTCCCCGAGGAGTAATTCTCCTCTTCATCAGAAACCACTAAAGAGTAAATGGCGGGGGGGGGAGGGGGGACTTGGAGCACTCCTGGGCTCGGCGTCTCTTACGCGAGGGCTGCGGGGGGTTTCAGACTCGGATGAGGACCCTAGTAGTTCACCCTACTCAGAGGGGGAATCAGCCCCATTTTCCTCAGAAGAGGATCTGAGCAGTTCTCTAATAGTAGGCCTGCATGTCGGCTGATTAGCTTTCTGTTTCCCTTTTCCCACCCTTTTTGCGTTTCCCTTGAAAGCAGGCTTGGGGGGGGGGGCGGAAGCTTTAGTTTTTGAGCCCTCCTTTGATTAGATTCAGTACGTGCCAGTACCCCCATCATGGACCTGAGCGCGTCCATCTGGAGCCTCTAAAGACTCAACTGATTGTTCCCCTCTTACTTGTGAGGAGGCAGAGGATTCTGCCTCCTCCATCTCCTCCACTCGTGTAGTGTTCGCCGCTGTGCGCCTGTCCTCCAGGGCTCCGCATGGCTCCTCTATCTGTGAAGCGGGAGATGCGGCCTGCGCGAGGGGAACCGGCGCGGTTTCAGTTTCATGCCCCGGGGATGTCCTCTCATGGTGCGCGGCTGTTTCGTGGGCGGCCGCCTTGCGTTTGACGGTTTCCACCATCCCAGGCGAGACGCTGGTCGGGTCGTACCCAGGAAGCTGAACCCTAAGCTCTGGAAGCCCGGGCCGTACCCAGAGGCTGGCACTGGGAAGAAGAATGTTCACAGCCCCAAGGGGCTTCCTTGAAATCTTGCGGGTGGGTCCCCAAGCAACATGGGGACGAGCTGAAAGTTCAGTGGGGGTGCGAAGCACCCCTGCTGCACAGCCTGCTGGCTCAGAGGCAGACTTTCGACTGGGGAAGCGAGGGAGCGCTCCCTACGCATGCCCAGTAGAAAGTCTTTGTTGCCTCCTGGTGGATGCGAGGGAGAATGCTCCCTACGTCCAAATAAACGGTCTAATGGCTATGTCCTTCGTGCAGTGCTACCTCCTCTTAAGGGGCCAGGTTTCATTAACCACCCTGCCCCTTCTAGAGGCAGTGTCAGTGGCTGCTCTGTAATTATGGAGCTCCCTCTCCTGGGGGGGTCTACCTAAGTCTAAGCCTGCTCAACTTCCGGATGAGATGCAAGACTTTTTTGTTTGGCAGGCAGGGATATGGATTGGGTGGACAAGTTAGAGAGAGGGTTGATGGGTGTAGGCGGCTAGTTGCTTTTATATGTTTTTGTGTGTTCTACAAGCCACCCTGAGCCTTATTGAGGAGGGCAGGGTAAAAATTGAGATAAACAAATAATCCTTTATAAAATAGATTTTTTTATATAATCTGGTTATTTTGCTTATCAGGTAAAATTTGAATGTGACCCAAGCCTAAAAAAGTCTTCTATTTTAAGAAGGGATTGCACATTTTCAGTGGATTTGTTCTGAATGTTTAGATGAAATTTAACTGTAAACATTTTAAATCCACATGCATTATCTGAGTCAATTGTAAAAACTAAGAGCCATCTTCCATTCTGCTTGCCCATTCGTACAACAAACTGGGGGAGAAACCAGTGCTTAATACTTAATCACATTGTGGAGTATTTATGTAGTAAAGAACCTCAGGGTTTTAATACCACTTTAAGTTTCTCCATTAAACAGTGTCAACAGAAGCTTACTTGATATGAAATACTGATGAGCATTGTTTGAGAATGAAACCTGCAAGAGCTACAAGTTTTAGAGGGAAGGATCCCACTGATCCTCTGTATTTGTGAGTAACAAAGGGATGTCTCATTACATGATTAATTGGGTGTAGTGATAAGAGTTTCTCCAGATATCTATCTCTGGGTGAAAACAAATGAGATGGGGGCAAAATGAACCCCTGGCCACCTGGGGAGGGCCACTGCAGCTGCCACTCCTCAGGTCAGTGAGGCGGGCAGTTCAAATTACAGTCGCCCAGCCAGGAATTCGGGCGGAAGACTGCCATCACAAGTTCCTCCACGCCAGGGTTTGGGCGAGGAGCCATCCACATGGGCCAGGACTCCTGGATCCCTGCTGCCTAGCAGGATCAGGCCCCCAGGAGCTGCTGCCATACAGTTGATTGGAGGACCATGTACATACACCAAACAGCTGATCAGGTGGGAGGGTCAGTTCAGAGCAGCGCCTTCACCCAGCCTGGGTGTGCACGACAAGCAGCTGATTGAATAGGTCTTTAAAACTTATAAGCCCCAGCTGGGACCACTGTGGAGCTAGGCTCTGTAGCTGTCCTGGCAGAGGCCTGTCACTTTCAAAGGCCAGGCAAACAGCCCATTCCTATTCGGGCACTGATGGTGCCTGAACGGGGCCAGGTCAATTTGGGCACCCAAGATTCATTGAGGGTGTCCTAATTTTCACATGCCGGTTGCAGTTCTAACCAGCTGTTTAGCAGGCTGGGTGAGCATGCCCCTCCTGTTCCCTCCAATCAGCTGCTTGACAGGCTGGGTGGGGTGAGTGCACTCCTCTGGGCCTGATCCTTGGACCTCGCCTCATGGCTGGGCAGGGCCTAACAGGCAGGGGGGGGGGGGGGGCATGTTAGTCCACATTTGCCGTTAGACTAGGCTGCGTCAAAGATTTTCTCTTGATGACGAATCTCATTTCAGCCAGCCGCCCACCCTGAGGCAGATGTGAGAACATCTGGAAGTTACCAAACTGATGAGCAGGTGACTCACGGACTACTGTTTCATTTGTTTTCACCCATTGTTTCAACACGTAGTTCAGAAATATGAGAACAAAAGTTTGAAGATATACATTTAGCATAGCATGCTATGCTGAGGGTAAGCAATGGTTTTGGAAAAATGAAATGCTGTGGATCGCTATTTTTTAGAAGCTTTCACAGACATCCAGGTTCACTTTTGTCATTATTGCGCTTCAGCATTCATACTTCATCATGTTTCCCTACATTCTCTAGTTAGCTCTATGTATGTATGACAAACTCTCCTTTGTACAAATATTGAAGATGTCAGCTCAAATACAAATATTGTACAAATATTGAAGACACATCAGGCCTGCTCTCCTCACCAGCCTGCGTGCATAAATCTCACACAGTATGCGAGAATCTATTTTAAAGCGTTATAAACATTAAGCTTTAGAAAGTTTCTTCACTAAGTTCTTGACAAAAATCTATAAGTAAAACACAAGCATAATGACACTCACCGTAAATTAGCCTTGGGTACAATTAATTAGCAGGTTAGAAAAATGGTAAATAAATAAATATAACTAAATAAACTGCTTCTCTAAACTAGAATTTCCTAAGCTGTGCATCTGAGGGGGTCTCAAATTCAGAATAAGTATCTCCTTAGCATTATTTCAGGGCACGAACACTCTGGTCCTCAAGTCGCCATTGGCGACCAGAAAATGAGGGCTGGCAACCTGCCCGTAATGCGGCTGTATTTCATGTTTTTTGTGGCTAGATCTTTTTTCCCTCCCATCCCCTTTAATGCGTGCGACGTCGTCTTTCGGCTGAGGGGAGGAGGAGGGAGAGCGCAGCGGAGCCCCACCCCCAGTGCTGACATGCGTTTCCGAGGCATCCAGCACAGCTGAACGGAGAAGCACGCGGTGGCGCAGCACGCGGCACGAAGCAAAGCAGGCAGGTTGGTTAGGCTGGAGGGGATGGTCAAGGTTAGAGGCTGGGGGGTGGAGAAGGTTGGGGACTGCTGCTGCTGCTTCCTTCTCCTGCTGCGAAGGTGGGGTGCGCCCGTCGTGGGAGGAAACCACTGTGGCTCTGCATGTGTTTTTTTGGGGGGTGGGAGTGATGGGGCTCGGGAGGGAATTTTCTCCTGGGGAGGGAAGAAACCTTCTCCTGGTGTGATATATCTGTATATTGCCGATATATCTGTATGTATCTGTATCCAGACCAGGGCACGGAATTTCTGGTTGCCAAGTTGCCAATGGTGACCAGAAAATGAGGGCTGGCGACCTGCCCTCAATGCGGTTGCCCAGCCGCCTGTCCCGCTGAGGTTTTTTTTTTGTTTAAGTTGCGGCAAATTAAAAAAAAAACCCACTCAGCAGGACAGGCGGTTGGGCAGCCGCTGCTCTGCCTGTGTACCCCTGCAAGTACCGGGCCAGGCCCCAGTGCCTCCTCCTCTCTGGCTTGAGAGGAAGCAGCACTGTGGGGCCCAGTCCGGTACTTGCAGCCCCAGGCTGCCTGGCTGTGTCTGCTCATGGTGCCACGGCACCATGAGCGGCCAGCCAGTCACCAGAGCTGAGGAGGAGGCAGGCGCAGAAGCAGGCCAGCAGGTAAGGCTGCCCCCAGCGTCCGGTCAGCAACCGTAGCCGTCAGCCCCTCTCTGGCCTGCGTGCATGCCCCCATCCCTGCTGTCCCCATCCCGTTTCCACCAGCCCCCATCCCCGCTGTCCCCCACCCCTGCGGGGGATGATCCATGATTAAGTGAGAATAGTTTTTAGTAGCTATTAAAAGGTATGTGCGCAGAGGAGGAACATTTATTTATGCAAATGTACATATTTGCATAAATAGGTGGTGGCTAATTATGCAAATCTGCAGTTTAATTTACCCTTGGCGACCAAGAAATTTTTTTGGCTACTAGACTTGGATCTGAAATTTCATGCCCTGATCCAGACTATGGAGAAAGGGCAGATATTCTGTTAGCTGAGTGGGCTGACTACAAACTTAGTTTTTCCTCGCACACTTTCCCTGACTCATTTAAAAGGATAAGCGAACAGTCTGGGAGGTTTCCAAATCTGTTGCCTATTGCAACTTTCTGTGCTGTGCTACCTGTAAGCACAGCATCATGTGAACGTGGTTTCAGTTACTTCAACAGAATAAAAACTGCTTATAGAAATTCCTTGAAGACTGACACAATAGATGACCTTCTGACAATTGCTGTTAATGGACCACCTCTCCAAGACTTCTGTCCCAATAAGGCAACTGACAGTTGGTACTTCAGTGCTGAGACGCAGAGGTACACAAACATGAAACATCCATGACTGAGTAGTTTTTATTAGCTTTCTTTGATTCAATTTTATTACTGTCTTCCTATACATGCTTAACAATAACCTGTGGGGGGGAAAAAAAAAAAAAAAACAAAGACTTTTGCAACTGACTGCCAAATCTGCAGTTACAACTTACAAGTGTCTGTTTCCTTCCATCTTTTGTGGAGACCAAGACATTTTTTTGGCTACTAGGATCTGAAATTTCATGCCCTGATTATTTTTTACTTTTTTTATTTATATAAAATTTCTATTCCGCCCCTCCTGCCCATAGGGCAGCGCAGGGTGGCAAACAACAAGGATAAAAGAACAAAATAAAACAATTAAAAAAGTTACATATTTCTTATATGCAGGGAAAAACAACCCCCCTCCAATGCCAGTCACCCCCCCCCCCACTGGCGGAACAGCCAGGTCTTACACAAACGTCAAAATGACAGGAGAGTGGGAGCCAACCGAGCCTCCTCCAGGAACGAATTCCACAGCATAGGGGCAGCCACTGAAAAAGATCCTCACCTGGGGAACCTCCAAAAAGGCTCCCCCGGACAATCTCAAAGGGCACACAGGCACATGGGGAGTGAGGCGGTCCTGCAGATAAGCGGGATAATTTCATGTATGATGTTATACTACATAATGTACACACAAGTTATTATTTTGGATTTTGTGTGGCCACATTTAATTAGAGAGGATTTATCTTCTGCCCAGCTTTAAAGTCACATCTGACAATGATGTCTGGGGACAAATATCTATTGTGCAATTGTCTAAAAGAAGAGCAGACTCTTTCTGAACTGACTGGCAGTAATCTAAGAAAAGTAAGAGGAGCTACTGAATACTAGCTGTAAAAGGTAGTTCTCAATATGTTTAGTGCAAATGAACTGTAACAATTAAACAGTGACTGCATGATGCTTCCAAAATTCCCAATAGACCTACCAATTCAGAATAGCAGAAGAGTTTCTAAAACTCTGCTTTAGCATGTCAACAAGCTGGGCTGCATTCCAATGGCCACATAGAGGATGGTGGCTGGGGCAGGGCCAGATGTTAACACACGTGGCTGGCGTCTGGGGCATGGCAGGACATCTGACAGCAAGCAGTTTGTCCAGTTTCCCCATGGGGGCAGACTGTATAGCAGTGATGTAGCTTTACCAAAAATTTTGAATCAAAAAGGTTTCCAGAAGATTTTCTGATGCAAATTTTCTGAAAATTTTTCCAATGCCTAAATCAATTGGAATTTGATTTAGCATGTTTATTTGACTTGTCCTTAGTAAACAAAACTCAAAAGTACACTATGTTAATTTTATGTCCTGGATAAATATCTCAAAAGTTTTTACAATAGCCAAAAGTAGTTGAACTGAAATAAATTAGAAATAAAATTCAATAAAGCACACTTAATGTGGTTTGAATGTTCAAACAAATTCAAAGCTTTACTTGGAAATTATTTTTATTGGAATTAGGTATTATCCATTCATTATGTTACTAATCAATTGTATGAAACAATGCATTTTTAGAACTGGAAAATTTTCCATTACAAAACCTTTTTTGTGGAAAATTTTCCACTCCACATCACTGCCCCGAAGTGTAGTGGCTGCAATTGCCAGTGCTAAATAAGCTGCTGAGAGCTATATGGTCTTTGTGAGGAATGGATGTTGCCTAAGAAGTTGGGAAACTCTCCACTTAAAGCAATTTCCCAATGTCCTTCCAGACATCAAAAGAAGTTTTGTTTCTTGGCTTCTAGAAGGGACCCATGTTCACTGCACCAAAAAATGAATTCTCCAGCCAAATTCTGCAAATTCACCGCAAACATTAATATTTGCATAATTAACTTTATTTACATAATTATGCAACAATTTATACATGCAAATTTGCTTACCAGCATGCTTTTTCAACAGGTTTGACATAGAATCACAACTTTGTTAATCAAACACCATTCAAATCCTCTGGAATTTGAACACCCCAGAACTCCCACTTCATGTTAAAGCCCCAGACCTCCCTTACCAAAACATAGGGCCCTAAGACGGACCCACCCACAATTCATCTCCCAGGGGCCTATTCACCATCAGGGGTTGTGGTCACACCTCCCTGACAGATGGCAGCTGCAGTTTTAGTTTGAAATCAGGAGACAAGTTTATGCCTGAGCCAGGTTTTAAAGATCCTGCAGGCAGCTCCCACTGCAATTTGAGAATGGCACTGCAAGGATTGGCTGATTCTGCAAAAATCGCTGCAAACTGCAGCAATGCAATTAACAAGGGTCCCTGGCTTCTAGTAGCAAGATAACATTTCCTGTGAATAAATCAAGAGTTCCATAAAGTCAGTATTCTTAGGGTACAACCACACTACCTAATTTGGGCAGCCTTAGCCCAATTTTGGCACCACTACCATGTACTGCAGTGCCTCTTATGCCCAGTGGCCTCCAGGGTGGGGCAGGCAGCTGACCACTACATGCTGTGTCCTCCAAAAATGGCCGGGGATACAACATATAGCAACATTACCCAAAGTGGGGTAATGCTACCCAAATCAGGTTACTGAACCACCACTCGTGTCTCTAGTCTCCATGCTGCTCCGCACTGGGCGTGGTCAGCATTCCCACGCCTCCGCATCAAGTCGGGACCACATCAAGTCGGAAGTGGGACTGTGGGTGGGCTGAGGGCCCAAGAACGTGGCGACCCCCAGTTTCCCACCTAGGAGTGGGGATGTTTTCTACTTAATTTCCACGTGCAATTCTGTTTTTAAAGGAAAACTTCATCACTTATGTTAAATAAATGTCAAAATAAAGCAGATGTTTTTAAGACAGAAAAAGCATTTATTCTATTATGACTTTGCTTCCATTATACAAAATAATTGCTATTATTTTGGTCATCCTAGCCGAGTCAGTATAGCCTAGTGAAGGTGTTGGACTTGGACCTTGGAGACAAGGATTCAAATCCCATCTTAGCTGTGAGTGGCCTTGGGCAAATCATTGTATCTCAGCCTCTGGAATAATAATGACTTGCCTGATAGGGCTGTTATGAGGGTGAACTCAAGGACTGGAAAGCACTCTGAACACTCAAAGTGCTATATAAATGACAATATTATTATTAATAATAGATATTCACCCCTTCTCTCTTGCTGCGCCTCATGCCTGGAACTCCCTCCCTGGATACATTTGCTCTGCTCCCTCTCTCCCAACTTTCGAATCCCGCCAGAAAACCTGCCTCTTTCGTCAGGCTTTCTCTAGCTCATCATGAGTGAAACGGAGTCCTCTTCTCCCCCACCCCCTTCAGAATTTCTTCTCTGTAACTACGGGTGCTTTCTCACAGGGTAATATGCCCAGTATTTGGTTCCCAGAAAAAACTCTGGAAGGCAGAAGCTGCGCAGCTTTTGTCTCGTCGGAAAACAAAGCCATGCGGCTTTGCCACTGATCATGTAGAGGATACAGAGCTCAATTTTCCAGCTCTGTATCCTCAGCATGATCAGAAAGCTGTGCGGCTTTGCTTTCCAATGAGAGAAAAGCTGTGCAGCATTTCCTTCCGGAGTTTTGCCCGGAGCCAAATGCTGCGCGTATAGCCCCATGATAGTCAACTTCTCAACCTCATGAATGTATCCTTGTCTCTCCTGATGTTCACTTCTGCACTGTCTCCTCCTCCCTTGTCTCGCTTAGAATGTAAGCCCATGGGGTTAGGGATTGTCTATAACTACTGATTGTACAGCACTAGGTACACCACTGGCATTATATAAATAAAAATAAGATATATTATTTTTTATTTTATAAAATACAAAATCAGTCCCCACAGGGGACTGACTGCTCAGATGAATGTAACTATGTGCATCACAAGAGATTAAAAGCAATTTTTAAATGCACCCATTTCATCTCTCCCATTCCATCACTCCAGATATACTGTAATTTGAAACGAAAAGAAAAAAAGCACTAAAATGTCAATTTTAAGATCCTGCTCACATAAAAAATAAGATGAATTATCTCTCATCAAAGGCCTGACCTTTAAAATTACACATGTAGATTCTAATATATGTCCATGGGACTGTAAATGCATGGAGTATTTTTAGGATCATCCATACCTCATTCTCCAACACAAATTATATCATGTACCAAACAATCAGAGCAAGAACCCATGACAGGTGTGTAAGTATTATTGATTGTTTATATGCTATTAATAGGCTATATTAGCTGTCTAAAGATCCAGTTTTATCAGCTGTAGTGACATGGTCAGCTTAAGAATAATATAAAAACTCTTTTATACACCTAATATTTTTAAAAATCAAGACAAAACCTCTTTGACCGTTTACTTTTTAATAAGTTATTTTTAGCAGCCCCTCAGTCTGAACAATTAAAATCACAACAGTAGCTACTTTAGCACTCATTTAGTCAGTAGTTCTCATACACAAGCCCACTGAAGGTTGCAAAGACTGCAGTGAACAGTTTGAACTCCAGCCAAGCACTTTTGATTGAGCTTCATTAGCAAAATAAAGACGAAACCCAATGCAGTAACATAGCTCCCTAGCAGTTCCCATTTTACTTATGGCGGGCAATCTGATTAAGTGATACAACATTCGGTTCTGCAAAGCATTAACAAATCTACAGCAAAATATGGGGGTGCGGGGGGGGGGGGGGAGACAGCTATTTAATTGGTCTTAGTAACTGCTTGCCACGTTGAGCAGCCTCTCCTGTTGCCAGGAAACAGTCCTTTCCTATGGAGGATGTTCCGTTATTTTTTTTTCTCCCTTTCGCTCTCCGGAGAGGGGCATTGTGCGCGCCTGGCTGGCTGCACATGGGCAGACACAGACCCAGCCTGGAACAGGACGGGTCGCGCTCCCGGGGCTGAGCGGCTCCTCTAGGCCGGTAATTACCGTGGAACTTTGACACGGCGGCGGCAGGAGGCGGGGGATAAAGCACCCCCACCCCGATTCCCGCCAGGGCAGGCAAGGGGGAAGGGAGCGAAGAGAAACCCGGGCAGGGAACAGGAAAGGGAGGGCGCGCACGCACATGGGGGGGGGGAAGAGAGGCGGCTCAACGTTTCTCTCCAACCCCCAACCACTAGCAGCCCCGCTTCATAACACACACACACCCCCGTCCCTCGTGACGCGGCGGCAGTAGTTACCGTGTGGCCCAGCGGGCGGTTGCCGTGTCCGTTGGTCTGAGCGGTTTTGTCCCCCTCCCCCCAGGCTCCGCCGCGCTCGCGCGCAGCCCCGTTGCTACGCGCCCCGCCGCCGCTGACTTCTCTTTGTTGTTCCGGGTCTCGAAGCCCAACCTTCGCGCGACACAATGAGCATCAAAGCGCGCGGCGGCCATAGAGCCGGTTCTGACTAGAGTGGCAGCAAGAAACGACCCTCCCCTTCTCAGTTTCGCTGGACGCGCGCTTCCGGTTGCGGTTGCTACAGTTACTGCTCTCACTCCCCCCCCCCCCCGAGAGGCGGAAGGGTTCTAGCAAGATGGGGGGGAGACTCCTCCCCCATTTCAATCTACGGGAGTGTGTGTCGGGCACCCATCCCCCCTTCCTTTCTTCATCATATCAGATCCCCTCCTTAGGCCTTTTTTAGGCTGGGGGAGCAGTCCTCAGCTCCCTTGATCTCGGTGGTGGAGGAATGCGCCCTGACATAGAGTGGAGATCTTCAGCCATTAAAATCAAAGGCTCCGTTCCGCCAGAGGGGTAGCTAGGTTGGAATTGGTCCAGGTACAAAGATGAAATGTGGCCCTTCAGCCCCCACTCCCTTAACATCAGGGGACACAGGCGCATCCGCGGGAGGGGAGGGAAGGAGTGGGATTTATCTTTTAAGTCTGTGGCTTTGTAGGGAGGGAGGCTGAGGTCTGAGTGGGAAGGCTAGGGCCTCTTTGGGGTGGGGTGAGGTGGGAAGGTCTGAGCTAGCCATGGCCTCTTCATGATGGGGTGGGCTCACTTCTCTGGGGGAGAAACAGAGTAGGATTGGGGGGGGGGGTTGTTTTATATGTATTGCGACCGTATTTTTAAGCTGTAGTAAACTGCTCAGAGCCATTTTGGGAATAGGGCATGGTATAAGTCTATAATAATAATCAGGGAGCATACCTACACCCTTATTCAACTTTCATTGGCCATGATCCACAAACCACTTACTCAGACATAATCCCACGGAAGCCCATAAGTGCTTTGAACCCATAGGGCTTCAATGGAATTATGCTGAAGAAAGTGGTTTGCACATCACCATCATTGACTTTTAAGTGCCTGCAGTTCATCTCCTGACTGTCCTGGGTCTGACATCTGGTCGCCTCAGCAATGCACAATCCTCCCCATCTCCCATAGAGTTAAGGGAATTCAGACACATATAGGAAGAGGGAGCACCCAGTTCTTTGGTCCCCTATCTTACCCATCCCAAATTTGTACCTGGGTTCCTTCAGTTTCCACTTGCTGGGTCTAATGTTCATCATTCTTCAGTCAGATCTCTTCTGGTTACCTGCTACTGTGTCCATTGTTCATTTTAATCAGTTGTTTCTGTTATGGAAGCGTTGCTGCTGCTCTTCAGATTTTACTCTTCTCTCCCAAATTTGATGAAGGGAGAAGAAATGTGTGATGAAAAACCTGGAAGAGAAAAAAAATTAGGGAAGGATAAACGGTCAGTTGGTGTACAGTGACTACTGATTATTGCTCACATCATTACTATGGCTTGACAATTATTTTGTGTTCTGTGTGTCATGCAAAAGAATCACTGGCAATGTTGCATCGCTGTAATTTACGCAGGCGTAGTCTGGCTTACTTTAGAGGGTGCACCTAGTTCTATCCCAGGGTAGTAATATCCATTCATTGATGCAAAGCAGGGTAATCTATTTATTTATTCACTTATTCAGCTTTTATCCCTCCCTATCCTCAAAGGCTCAGGGTGCCTTATGGAAAATAGAGAGCGAGACATAACACATATAAAACCATATATAAAAAACATATAAAACAATTAAAAAGAAACTCTAAACCCCAAGGTTCTCCCTAGCCCCTCCATCCAAGCCCATCCAACACCTGGCCCAACAAAAAAGTCTTACATCTTGTCCAAAAGGCAAGCCGGCTTGGGCTCTCTGCAGGCCCTTGTACAAACCTAACAGGCAGTTGGTACTCGCAAGAGGGTGTCCTCAGCTGACCTCAGAAGCCGTGACAGAACATAAGGGAAGAGTTAGTCCTTCAGATACCTAGGACCCAAACCATTCAGGGCTTTATAGGTCAAAACGAGCATGGTGAGTTGTGCCCGGAAAGTTATTGGCAACCAGTGCAGACTCTGGAGCACCGGGTGTGTAATGTGCTCTCTGACCAACCCCCAACAGAAGGTGGGCTTCCACATTCTGCACCAACTGCAGCTTCCGAACAGTCATCAAGGGCAGCCCCACGTAAAGCGCATTGCAATAGTCTAGCCTCAAAGTTACGAAGGAATGGATGGCAGTGGCCAAGGCCAAGTCTGATAAATAAGGTTGCAGCCTTCTTAGCAGATGAAGTTGGTGAAAAGCACTGCTGGCCACTGTCAGGCACAGTAGTGGGTCCTAGAGCACCCCAAGGCTGCAAAGCTGAGTGACCAAAGGAGGCTGGACTCCATCAGTAATAGGAGTCCCTATGTTCCCCAGGTCACACAGCCAGCCATTATCACTTTGGTCTTGTCTAGATTAAGCTTTAGTTGGCTCACTCACATCCCATCCCCAATGGCAACCAGGCATTTGGTAAGCACCAAACTGCAGGACCTGGGTCAGATGAAAAAGAGAGAGAGAGCTGGGTGTCAGCATACTGATGGCACTTCATTCTAAACCTCCTAACAATCTCACCCAGGTCCTGCAGTTTGGTGCTTACCA
>QEPC01001423.1:1694750-1737158 GCA_003113815.1 Sphenodon punctatus | reverse complement strand
GTGGGTTTAACACACACACACACACACCAGGGATCACCCTACTTCCAAGTTCCCGCACCCAGGGATCTTGTACCTTCATTGAGCTCCGGCGGTCCGGCGGCTTCAGGGCCGGCTGTGGCTGCCGGCTTCAGATGCTGGTAGGCCTTCTGGGGAACTTCCGGGTTTTCCCGCAGGCCTACCAGCATCTGAAGCTGGCAGCCACAGCCAGCCCTGAAGCCTCCGGACCGCCGGAGCTCAATGAAGGTACGAGATCCCTGGGTGCGGGAACTTGGAAGTAGGGTGATCCCTGTGTGTGTGTGTGTTAAAACCCCCTCCCCCCTGGCTCTGGGTTGTCGGCGGCGGCCCAGAGCTGCAGTGGGACACTCAGGGGAATTTTTTTGTTTAAATACAGGCTGGGCAGGGTGGGTGGGGGGGTGTCCCCCCTTCCACCCGCGCAGCCTGGGAGGGGGAGGGAAACGCGGTTTTTTGTGGTTTTTTTTTTTACATTGCGGCCATTCATTTGAATGGCCGCAATGTAAAAAAAATCTGTTACCGGGAATCCGGGAAACGGCCCGGATTACCGGGTTGAATCCGATAATGCCTGTACCCCCAGTACCGGCATTATCGGATACCGGAAGATCCGGTTTTACCACCCCTAGCTTCCGCTTTTTAGTTGGGCCATATATTTGCTTTGCTATGACATATAGGAGTTGACCAGATAGGGAAGTTCGGGTCAGTTTGGTCTGGGCTCATGATCACACAAGTAACAGATGACCTTTGGGTCAAATGTCTGTACAGCAAAGATTTCTGCTAATGCAGCTTGTTTCAGGCTAGGACAGATGGCCTGGATCGGAAAGAGGAATGGGAAATTATCTTATATGGGCATAGATGAACTTATTACCTTTACTTACCTCGTGATTTCTGATGTATGCATGTTTGATTTTGTACAACAGCTATGAAAACCTATATAAACTGCCTGTACTCTTTGTTCGGGGTCTCACTCTGTTTGAGTGACACCCGCAGCTGTGTACCTGAAATAAAGACTGAGCGACTGAAAACTGCATCCAAATTTTATTTCTACAGGGTCCAGGTTACTGTGATGTCTGGGCAATGCAGAAGTTGCAATCCATATGAGCATGGGTCTGGATCTGCGCTGAAGTCTGGGCAAGCATCCCTCACGGTGGAGGATCTTAGCTGCAACTGGTCATTATTTGGGGGTTTGTTTGGCACTGGTTGTTGCGCATGTGGACTGCATAACCGAGGAGAGAGAAGCTGGAGTTCGGTTACCTCATCACCTGATGTTTGAAGGTTGGAGGGTGGGGACAACTCGGCTCGGGAGGTGTTAATCCTTGTAGGATTCAGTGTGTCAGCTTGTGAGGGCGGTTCCAAGAATATTATACACAGCAAAAAGAAGGGATGCATTTTCTATATTGGTGAATAAAATAACAGGTTAGGTAGACTCCCCCCCCCCCCTCTCTTTCACAATCTGTATTCATGGTAGGCTTGCGTGGGATAGTCAATCCATAATGGGAAGTGGGTAGAACAGTCACAATGAATCTGCGAGTCAGCCATACCAGTGAGATGTTTAAGCCACCAAAACACCTGTTTAGCTACATTGCAGGGTACTTGTAACATGGCCTCCAATTTCCTGTTACCCCATTCGCTGCGTATTGGGACCAAAAATGCTGTAAATGTTAAAGGAGACCCCTCCCTTGTCTGTGGTTGGCAGGGAGGCACTTGTGAGGTAAGGTATCTTGATTTGTGCACCATGGTCAGGTTTACAGCCACGGCTGCAGCAGCCATCGATTGCAAAGTTTTAGTGTTGAAGGTTTTTTACACCGGGCACAGTGTGATAGGAACTCAGGTAGCTGCCCATGCAGTGACCCAACCATATACTATCAGTGCATCGGTTTGGCTATCCCTAACATCCAAACCCAAATTTGCTGGGAACTGAACCTGTATGTCCCAATTTAACATTCGCTTCCAAGGTATGATATCATCAATCCCCACAATGATGCCCCTAACATTAATTAGGGGAGCAGGATAGGCATATTCCCATGGGTATTTCTGGGTCCATCCAACACAGAATTGGACAGATGCCTCGGTTCCTCTTATAAGTATAAAAACATAACATTTGGGACATTTGTCTGAGCAGTTACATTTCCAAAACCAAAAGGTTCGGCAGTCAGACAGTACCTTCAGGTTCCATTCAGAAAAAGAATCAATAAATACCTTAGCCTCTCTCCCACTGGTGTCATGGACAATCTGGAGAATCCTGGCTTGTGTGTGTGGACAACCATTGTTCGTGCTGAGACGGTAATGTGCCTCTAAATTGTTTTAGTTGGGAGGAATGGACCCACTTTCCAGCTCCGTCTTTATCTATACAATACACAGTTGGGCCAGCTTTGTCAATAATGGCAAAGGGTCCAATCCATTTTCTGGAGAGGGTGTTAGGAGCATGGTGAAATTGTCTCAGCATAACAAGGGTGCCAACGGGCCAGTCCACTAAAGCATGGGAGTCACCAATTTTGTCCATGGCTTTTTGTGCCCTTTGTAGTTCAGTGGCGATGATATGGTTAATTTCAGCATGTTGTTTTTGGAGGGCCCTGATCCAATCGGACATAAGCTGGGCATCTTGTACTGTGGATAAGCGCACAGATGGTGCACAGCTTCCCCCCTGGGAGAGTCCCCATTGGAACAGTTCTGGTGTTCTCATTTGCTTTCCTGTAAGAATCTCAAAGGGAGTATATTCAGAGCCAAGGCGCTTTGCGCTTCTCAAAGCCAACGAGATAAGGGGCAGTCTGAGATCCCAGTTCAAGCCAGTTTTTGAAATAGTTTTTCTCAAAGCTGTTTTGATTGTGCGGTTCATTCTTTCTACTTGGCCTGAGGACTGGGGGTGGCATGGAATGTGGGTTTTATGCTGGATGCCCATGGCTTTACACAAGTTTTTGAACACTTCTGCAACAAAACTTGGACCCTGATCACTATCAATGGTTTTCGGCATTCCGAATCTGGATATTACCACACTGAACAGTGCTTGGGCGGTGGTGTCTGCAGTGTGATTTTTGGTTGATATTGCTTCCAACCAACCTGAAAAGGAGTCTATTAAAACAAGGTGTTTGGTAATTTATCAATATAATCTATTTGTACCCTGTGCCAGGGTCCCATTGTACCCTGATGCTTAAATGGACCCTTAGTTACTTTGGTATCTGCTTGGTTGCTAGCACAGGGAAGACAATTATTAACCCATTCAATCACTTCTTGGGTGACTCCTGGCCACCATGCAAAGCTTATTGATTCAGTCTAGTGTAGCTTTAGTTCCCTGATGTGCGAGTTCATGGCAATACTGGACAATAGCTTATCTAGCTATTGTTGGTGGGAACCACAAGCTTGTTCCATCCGCATTTTGTACCTGCATGGACTAATCCTGGGTTAGTACAGTCTGCATCCCTCTTTCCCGAAACTGTTTATTGTTGTTTTTAAGGTCCTCCGGGCTGTATGGTGGGTCATTAACGTGGTCTGAATTTGTTTGGTGTAGTTTAGTCTGGGATCTAGTTGCAACAGACACATAATGGGTTTTTCCTGCAGTTAGAGTTGCTTCTTTGACCAGGGTGTCTACCCTATTATTCCAATTACTTTCCAAAGTTTTGGTCTTACTGTGGGCTTTTACATGCTTGATAAAGGGTGGCTGTGTTCTGGAAAGTACAATGGCATGAATACTTTTCCATGATACAATGTATGTCAACAACTGTTGATCATACGTTACCCATTGTCTGTGTTCCCAGAAGGGTAGCCATCTTTTTAATCCCTGTGCAATAAATTGTGAATCCATGTACAAATAAAGTGGTTGGTCTGCAGGGGTTTGTTTTAGTACTGCTAAAACTGCTGCCAGTTATGAAGCCTGTGTTGAGTGTGGTTTTACTTTTCCCTCTATTCTCTGGGTGGTGTTAGGGTTAATAGCTGCAAAATCTGCCTGAGGGTGTCCCTCTTGATAGAAAGCAGAGCCATCTGTAAACCATACATGTTGTTGCAAAGGAGGAATTTGGGAGAGTTCGGGAGCTGCATGCACAGGCCAGGTTTGGATGTGTGGGTCCGGGGGCAAGGGACATTCATGTTTGCTTCCTAGGACTATTAATACAAAGGGAATTGGCGGTGGTTGTTTAAGCTTCTGGTATGTTACTCCCTTAGTGGCAAGCCACAGGGCCCATTGTCCCAACCGAGTGTTAGACACATGTCCCTCTGTTAGTTTACCGGACAAAATATATTTGAGCGAGGAGTGGACAGACTGAACTATAATAGGGGCCCCTCCCACGATGTATTCCCAATGGCGGAGCGCCCAAATCAGTGCATTGCATTCAGCTTCGCAAATTGAGTAGGTCTGCTCTGCTGAATCTAGAACCTTGGAAACATAGGCTACAGGCTGGAGCTGGCTTTCATCATTTTCCTGCATTAGTACAGCTTTTCTCCTTGCCTTACTTAAACCTTATCTGCAGTATCCTTGCAACCTTCTCTCTTGTTTGTTATTATCTTTGATGTGCAGATATGTTCTGGGAACGGTCAGTTCTTACTAGTTCTTACTAGTCCTCTCTTTGTAGATGACAAGAATATATTCCTGTCAATACCACAGCCTGTTACATCTACATCTTTCATTTCCTTCTCCTCCTGCCAGCCTATTTATCATGATATGCATTTTCAATATTCCTAAACTAAAATTACTATAAAGCATAAATCAAGCATACAATGTCTTTTCTTTACATATGCAAATAATATCCCTTAATTCTATAATGCAGCCATATTGCTTCAATCAGCCTATTAATTCACCACACAAGTACACAAGTACATGGACAGCCGGGACCAGCGGGGAAGCCCTGCCTGGCACAGCGACGGCACAACATGGCCGACTGAGGGCAAACAAAGTCGTGCAACGCGGCCCTGCCCCTGAGCCGCCAGGACCTGCATGGGCGGGGCAAGAGGGAGAAGGGATGACAGCTGCTACAAAGGAGCCGGCTCTACACAGCCCCGGCAGCCCAGCGCCAGGCCCCCCCTACACACAAACACAGCAGAGCGGCACACACACCACAGGCAACAGGGATGGGCACACGGCCTGGGGGGAAGGGGGAGAAGGCACTCACACAACACAGGCAACACCCTCACACACACCCAGAGGCACCCACACAAGGGGAGAGGTCGAAGCAAAGCACAACACGGACACACCGGGAAGGAACACAAAAGCTTTTATTCAAATGGGGAAACAGCAACAGGGGGCAAAAACCACAGGGCAGGGAGGGGGACGGGGCAAAAGAAGGGGGGCGGTGCCAGCAGAGGCAGGCCTGGGACAACACCCCATCAATAGGGCCAGCGACCCTTCACCCGGCGCCAGCGCTCAGTCTGTGCACGGTCCAGCTGTTGCAGCCACTCCAGGATGTGCAGGACAAGCTCCAGAAACTCCCCCTGCTCCCGGGTCCACTCAGTGATCCTGGCCTGCACTGAATGGGACAGAGGGAGAGGTGACAGCCATCAGAACTGGCCCCGGGCACCAAGGAACAGAACCCCCCATGGAGGGACACAGGCACAGGACCCAGAAAACAGCCAGCACACTCACGGATTCCATCAAACAGCCGCCCCGCCGCCCACATGTCCCATGCCACCCGCTCCAGCTGCAGGACCATTGTGCCCAGGTGCAGGATCGCAAGCAGCACGACTACAGTAGTTGCAGGAGAGAAGGGACAGGGCCATAGGGAATGCACGCATCAACGGGCCCTGGGAGGGCCGGGGGCAGCAACAGCACCAGGGGCACACCCCACACACTGACAGCCCCCCCCCAGGAGCACCCAGGCCCCTGCATGAAGGGGGATTGGTCGGGCCAAAGGCTGGGTCCACAGCAACTCCTACTCACGCTCAGCCACCCAGCACCCACGGTGCTGCCACCCATCCATTGCCACCACCACAGATGGCCCTCATCAACAGGGGGTGACAGCAGAGGGGAGGGGCAGGGCCACACCAATGCACAGGAGAGGCCAGGGGGTGCCCAGCTGACCGCCCACTGCCAATACCACCCCAGGAGCAACCCCAGGCAGCAGCACCCAGCAGGGAAGCTCCAGGGGAACACATACAGCACACAGCCGGCATCCACTCCAGAGGCCCGAAGCCCACCAGTATACCCCAAGCACACCCCCAGCACACAACCACATGGATGAGGGCAGGAGGGCCTCCAAAGGGGAAGGGGCACCCAGCCGCCACAGCAGCAACAGAGGCAAGGCAGGACAGAACATCACATAACAGCATTTTATTGGTGCCGGGGGAAAGCGGACGCCCAAGCACAGAGAAGCAGAGCAGGGGGGCGCAGAGGAAACCACAGCCAGGCAAGAGAGGCACAACAGGAGGGCACAGGAGCTGTTGCGCAGGGCGGGTGAGGGCACCTGGGCAGCCCCAGTGGGAAGTGGCTGCGGTCACACAGAGGGGGCAATAGGGTCCAGGGACTCCAGGCGGCAGCCAGCAGCGATGCAGATGGCACCGCACAGCCCGATCGGAGGCACGGGGGGGCGGCAATGCACCGGGACGGTGCACTTGGGTGGCTGCGAGCTGGTGGCGGTGAGGGGCCGCTCATGGACGTACCGGTAAGCGCTCCCGGGGTGGCGACCCCGGCGCTAGACCCTCCCAGGCAAACAGGCCCCTGTGGAAGCCTCAGGAGCGCATATAAGCATCCACCAGGTAGCACGGAAGGAGCGGATCCAGACCTGCGGCTGCAGCCCACACAGCTGGAATGTCCCTCACCAATCGAAGGGCGGTGCACTCTGCTGCGGAGGGGCCCCTGGTCTGGAGTGGCCCACCAACATCGGGGGCCAGCAAGCCCAGGTCACACAGAATAGCCCCCATGTCCGAGGGTACGCGCAGGATGACGCATGCATGCAGGAAGCTGCCGGTGTACAAGGAAGCAACAGGGGAGCCCCCTGACAGCAAGGCGAGGCCGTACCCGGGTAGCTCCATCAGCAGGCAATCCACCGTTACCTCTGAAGCTGTCCACGGCACGATCACAGCAGGCAGGCGCCCCCAAGGAGGCTGGCACAGGGGGGTGAAGGCAAGCTTGAGGGAATGGGCCCGGCACACCGGGACCCCAACCTGGTGACCCATCATCCACATGTACTGTGACAGGAGCCGGAAGCCATCCCCCGCCGACGGGGTCGCCCACCAACAGCTGCATGTTGGGGCTCAGCCAGAGGGCCTCCAACAGCATGTTCACACAGGGAGACCAACCCTTCCCGACATCCCCGCCTGAGGGCCCTGCAGAATGACCGGCCATAGCAGCAGTGGGGCCTGCTCCAGTGAAGCAACAGGCAGGAGACGGAGGGCTGCCACAACTGGGACGAGCACCGACCGAGCGGATACCCTTGCCCACAGGTGGCCTTGCATGCCAGAGATAGGCAGACCCGCTGTGGACAGGGCGCTGCAACCCACACACAGGACAGAAGGGATGCAGCACAGGTGCCGAGATATGAAAGGGGGCCACGGTTGGGCACTGCACCAGGACGTGCAGCTGAGCCAGGCACTGTATCCACAGCACACACTGCTGCAGCTTGCAAAGGCAGACCCAGGCTGGGTGACTGTAGTGTGGTTGCGGAGGCAGGGGTACCCTGGGGTGCGCGTGGTCCCATCCCCCCGATGGGCATGTGGCCAGCCCACTCTCAGGGATGCTCAGCCGGACCTGGCACCCGCTGGTCACCCCAGCACACCCCCTGCACAGTACCAACCACTGCCCTGCCCCCACTGGCCTACACAGTACATAAGGGACATGCTGCGGCCGGTCAGGCATGGGGCGGAGGGGTTATAGCATGGGACCATGCAGCACACAGAAAATGGCGACCCTGGGCTGGGTGCACACGGAGGAGTTCCTGTGATACCAGGGGAAAGTGAGCTGTGGGCACAGGCCAGACAGCAAAACGCACAGTACTCACGGCACGGAGCAGAGTGTGGCAGGGAGTGGGAAGCAGCAGAACCATGCTGCCGGGGGACAAGGACCCACAGCCCAGGGATGCACTGCTGCACCTCCTGGGTATGGGCCTCCTGCTGCTGCGCATGCTGCTCCAGCAGATTACCCTGCTCCACCTGAAGGGTCAATGGTCTGTCCTCCTGGGAGCATGGCGGCGGAGGGCAGCAAATCTCAGGAGGGCAGTGCTCATGCGAAGGGTGAGGCGGGCGTCTGTCCAACACCGCGCCCTGCTGGGCTCCGCTGTGTCCCTGCACTGTTGCACAGAGCCAGGCCAGTGCCCCCATACCTATGTGCCCAGGGAGGGGCGGTCCCACGCAGCTCTGAGGGGGACAGGGATGCCATCTGCCACTGCATTGCTGTCCAGGAAGCTGAACGCTGGGCAGCGCCGGACCACACCCATGTTGGTTGACATGTACCCCTGTCAAAACAGCTGGGCCCTACCCGTTACCTGCAGCCAGCCCTCAATTTCATGTGTGACCTCAGGGGTCCAGGGCATGGGTCCCGTGGGTTGCCTGGTGACGAGTGCCCTCCCCTCGCTGTTGGCTATGGCTTGCGTGGGCCTCACACAGCCCTGCTGGCCAACACAAGCCGGTTCGCATGAGCAGGTCCGGTGCACATCCATTCCTGCCACCTCAACTGCAGGAGGCATCGCTGGTCTAGCCCCTGGCTCCGTTGGCTGGGCGGGGAGTGCACAGACCCCCCAACCTGCCGGTGCCCCCCTGCACGCCACACGACAACCCCCCCTGTCCCCGTACAGAAGAAATGACAGCAAGGTATGGGTACAACACCTTTATTGGAGGGGAAATGTACAATGGAACGGGATGGGGGCCAATGTCTGGGACGCCCTCTCCCCCTCTTGGCCACACCACCAGGGCTCGCTGGTCGGCGTGTCCTGGCTGCAGCTGACCACAGTACTCTCTGGGCGGATGGTCCGGCCTCCCTGTCCTGTCACCCACTGGCTGCTCCACACCAGCCTCTGCTGTCGGTCCCTGCTTGGAGGAACAGGAATGGTGTAAGAGAACCTCATGTGCACTCATCTCTGTACCTTGTCGGGGCATGGGTAATTGGGTGCCTCATAGGCATCCAGGTAGCCCCCTACTCCCCCCACATGAGCATGGCATGTGCCGTAGGGCGCTCCCTGACGGTACCCCCCTGGGACGGCCCACCCATGGTATCATGGCACCTGCCCAGTTACATACAGCGTCAACGAGGAGGTACGCATGCCTCTGGCAATGGTCGTTGCTCCCCATCCCGTGTAGTGCGTGTGCTCGGAGTGGGTTCAACAATGAGTTCCCTACCGGGGTCCAGCTTCGTGTGGTTCCCCGGAGTCCCAGTAGCCCCCCCCCGGTGTTGCACCCCAAAACCCCCGGGGGCCCAGGGTGCTGCGGCCTTATCTGTGGGGGTGGAGCGGCCACCATGGGTGGTTGCTTGTCCTGGGATGCACGGTCATGGGGTGGGGGCATCGCCGCCTGGTGGAGGGGTCGGGGTGGCAGCGGGGGAGGGACCACGGGGGGTGCGGGCTGGAAGGGTGGCCCCGTAAGTGGGTCCGGTTGCTCCATGTGGGGGAGGGGAACCCCATGGACCAGGCCCGGGTAGGGTTGCTGCTGGGGGAACCATGGGTGGCCAAGGTGCGGAGGGGGGGGCACCTGCACCAGAGGGACACCGCCATGGTGTTGTTCGACTGCCAGCCCTCCTTTCATAGCTTGGCATGGTCTGTCGCGCTGGGGGTCACGCTGCAGGGCCTCCATGGCCTCCCCCATGAGGTCCATGAGCCATGCGGCCTGACCCTCCAGCCCGTCACAGGCACACCGCTGCTCGCATTGGAGGGCGGCAGTCTGATGCCTCTCCAAGAGGTGCTTGGTGCGAGACCGGGCCATCATGGCAGCCAGGATCTCCCAGTCCCTTTCTCCCTCCCCTCTAATGAGCTCCCTAGTGAGTGCGAGCTCCTGGGAGTGCACCTCGGCTAACTGTTGAGATTTCCCCAGCAGCTCCCTGCCGAGGTCCTCCCTCCAGTGCCGATTCCTGGCCCACATCTCCCAGTTCTGCTCCACGCTGCCGGCAGCTGCTCCCCTCGCACAAGTGGGCGCCTGGTCTGTGAACAGGAGTTTGGACTCAACATTAGGGCTTCTAGCCCGTGTGCCCTGCTGCCCTCCAACGCCGGACCCAGGGTGCCTGGTGGGGTGGCCCCCATAGTGCAGTGGCTCCCCTCTGCCCCCCCATGGAACCCCCCAGCCATACCCTGGCGTGGCATGCCCCCCCGGCTCAGGGGCGTAGCAAGGTTGAGAAGGGCCCGGGTTCAAGCCTTAGTTATGGGCCCCAAAAACCCAAAGTGGGTGGAGCTTAAGGGAGGGGTGGGGCTTAAGGGAGAGGGAGGGGCCTGCCTGTCCCTGGCGTCCATCTAAGCACCACATGGAACCTTATGGCTGGCAGAGCTCTAGGGAGGGGCTTGTACATTGTAGGTGAAGCCTCCAAAAATCCAGCAACAAGGAGTTTTCAGCGTTAAGATGTGATGGACAGAACATTCGTTAACACTGGGAACTCCTTGCTGCTGAGTACAACCCTACCACTTGGAGACAGAGAACTTTCCTACTAGCATCGCATCCAGTAAGTGGATGGGACTCCAGTAGGACAACTCTCTGGGTGAAAACAGACATGACGCTAACCACACTTTAACCAGACTCGGTGGTCATTTATGCATGTTGCAGGGCTGTATAGGGCAATGGGCAGCCGCTGGCAGGGGGGCCCAGGTGGAGCCGCGGCAAAAAAAAAAAAAAAACAACCTCAGATGGGACTTTTTCTTTTCGGGCCCCATGGCTTGCGGGCCCCCACCAGAGCAGGGCCCGGGCTCAAATGCGCCCCCCCGCACCACGGTAGCTACGCCCCTGCCCCGGCTGCCCATTGCCACGGGAGGGGCCCTTGATGGTTGGGTGTGTCGTGGGAGCTGATGTGGGCCCTCCAGCCCCTCCCGGCTGCCCCCCTCCATCCATGCCCCTGGTGGGCCCTGCCGGTTGATGGTTGCGGGCCCCCAGGGGCCTGTCCCCCCGTAACACCACCCCCTACCTCATCCGGCCCCTCCGTGGCCCCTTGGCCCATGCGCCCCACCGTGGGGGTTCACCCACCTGGTGGGGGGGGAGCTGCCTGGCCCCCCTCCTCCTCCTCCTCCTCCTCCACCGCAACCTCCACCTCATGCACCTCCAGGCTGCCTTGTACTGCAATGGGATGGGTTACCGTTAGTGTTTGCCAGCCCCTGGTCCCGGCTGCTGTGCCTCCATTTGGGCCGTCCCCCAACCGACCCACCTCCCCGGCCCTGCTGGGGCACACATACCTGGATCCAGTTCCTCCGCTTCCCTGGGGCCATCCCGGGTCTCCGATGGCTCTGCGCGCAGCCCGTCCCTGTGGCCAGTTGGCCTGTGGGTCTTGGAGGGGCACGCAGTGTGCGCGGGTTTGGTGCTCGAATCCCCGGGGTGCCTCCTCCCCCTGAGGGATGGGGCTGTCCCCTCCCACTTACTGGTTGGCCTCGCCGGGGGCGCTTCCCCCCCTGCTCTGTGGGGTCTGTCAGGGGGGTAGTGTGTTGGCCCTGCGCCTGCCCCTGGCAAAGGCACTGCTGTGTGTGCGGGAGGCCACAATGTCCGCGTCCATGCAGAGGAACTTGTCCAGCTCCTCCTGGAACTCAGCTGTGAGCATGGCCAAGCCAGACTTGAGATTATTGTCCATGATATGTTTATATCCGGACCTCAAGTCCTTTGCCTGCAGCATGCATTGGATAACGTCCCTATTGTACTCCTGCCGCTGCATCTCCTGGGCGATGGCTTCATAGACCTGTCTGGTCTTGTAGCTGCGCACCAGGTCATGCTGGACCCTTTTGGACCCCCACATGTGTATAAAGTCCCTGACCTCATGCCTGCACCAGGGCTCCCCCTTTTGGGACGTGCATGTGGGGGGCCGAGCGGCGTGGAGGCATGGGACCCGCCCTATGGATGTGGTAGCCATGGTGGTGTTCATGTCCTGTTGGGGGTGGTGCATTAGGGGTTACTACAGCTCTTGCTGACCTCCTCCACCCACCCGTGGGGCCTGCCCCCTTCTCCCCCCTGGGGTTCCCTTTTGCTCACCTGGCTGTCTGGGAGTCCCTCCTCGGCCATCGTCGTCCCGGTGGTGTGGTGCGCCATTTTCTGGGAGCTGTTCTGCGGGGACAGGGTACTGGGTTATGTGGCTGCCTCATGCCCTGTGTTCCCTGGCTTAGTGGTTGGGGCCATGGCCTTCCCCTCCTGGGGGGTGGGTTCCCTCGTGCTCACCTCACTCTTGCTGCTGCTCCTTGGGTTGTGTCCTTGGGAGGTGCTGGGCTGGGGGTCGTCAACCGGGGGGGCTGTCGGTGCAGCCCCTCTGCCCTGTGCCAGGACATGTGCGCCGTGTTACTTCCTGGCACTTTTCACCACCCATTCCCCCCATTGCCCCCACGTGCCTCCCGGCCTGCCCCCCCCATGCCGGCAGTCCATACCCTCCCTTGTGCCTTCTGCTTGAAGCACTCCCCCCCCCCGCACCACCTTGCTGGGGCTTTCCCTCCCCCCCGGGCGCCCCTGAGTCCCCATGCTGACCTGGCCCCTTCCCGCGTGTGGGGCGGTGTTGACTCCCGCGGCCTTCTCATGGGCCTTCCTGGTCGCCATCATGGGAGCCCACGCATGTGTGCCCTGGTTCCTCCCTCCTTTACGGGCTCCCGGACGGATGTCCAGCGTCCCCCCACGGGGGCGTGTCTGCATGGCGGCATGTGTGTGCCCCTTGGCGCCGGCGTGGTGAGGCTCCGCCAGTCCAGTCTGCGTGGGTGTTTTGGCTTTTACACAGACACTCGGGTGTTGAACACCCATCTCCACCCACCTCCACCTACGGAGGGTGCCGGCTCCCTTGCAGCTGCTCCGTGGGTGTTGGTGGGTGTTGGCGGGTAGGTCGGGAATGCGCCCCCACCCACTCGTGGACAATTACATGGACGGTCTCTCACCCATCCGATGGGTGTTTCCAAGTGTTCGTGGGTGGGTGGCGTCCGTGTAAAAGTAGCCTACCATACAATGCAAGGGTTATTTTTTATTTAAGGTTTTCTGAAACTTTGGTTTTATCAGGGCGCGAAATTTCTGGTCGCCAAGTCGCCATTGGCGACCAGAAAGTGAGGGTTGGTGACCTGTCCTTAATGTGGTTGTATTTTATTGTATTTTGGGGTTTTTTGGTTGCACGCCGCCATCTTTGGGCTGAGGGGAGGGGGAGGAGGGAGATCGTACGGAGCCCCGCACCCACTGCTGATGCATGCGTGTGGTGATGGAGCGAGGCAGCGAGTGGAGCTAAAGGAGGCGAAGCAAAGCAAGGCAGGTTGGTGGGTTAAGCTGGGGGGTGGATGGGTGGAGGTTAGACTGCTGGGGGGCTAGTTTCTTTTTTATTGTTGGAGCCTGAGGAAGGAAGGGCTTGCGTGGTGGGAGCGCAGCCCCCTGCCTTGAATGCTCTCGTGAGTTTTTGGAAGCTGGGACAGGAGTCCCATTTCAGTTCCCTCCCCACTCTCTGCCCGGGGTGTCGCGCCCTCCCGCCCACCTGGCCGTTCATGCCATGCCCCTCTGGAAAAAGCCCTTACTCCCCTCACAGGCAACTAGCACTGTTTTACTCCTTCCCCTACTGCCAATTGGAAAGGGAGATGATACTGTTTGTTTACAAACGTCTCCTCCCCATGTGCTGATCAGAAGGTTGTAGCTTTCTAAAGAAGTTTCTTTGAGATGGCACCCAACACATTCCCACAACTGGGTTGTGCATGGGAACCAGGAAAGGAAACAGATCCTTGCCCTTTCTTGTAACAAGAGGTACACAAACATCCACGATTAAGTGTGAGTAGTTTTTAGTAGCTATTAAAAGGTATGTGCGCAGATGGGGAACACTTATTTATGCACAAATATGCAAATATACATATTTGCATAAATAGGTGGTGGCTAATTATGCAAATTTGCAGTTTAATTTACCCTTGGCGACCAAGAAAATTTTTTGGCTGCTAGTCTTGGATCTGAAATGTCATGCCCTGGCTACCGCACTTCCAGTCTGAATAAAATTATAATGGGACAGCATTGAGTGGGTCTAGTGCAAATGAGCTTTTTAAAACAGAATTTTTGAAACCGTGTCTATAAGAGATGGAACCTTTTTCATTTCCACATTAATTATCACTTTGTAGTGTACTTTGATACTAACTGACCAGGTCAACTTTCTCAACCCCCTACTTCAAATCTTTTATTTATCCTCTAAGACAGCATTAATTTCTGCACCATTTATCATAGTAATTCTTACATTTTGCTGCACAGAAAACTTAGTAGACAATGCTTTCTCATGTCCAAGGTCTCTTAAATGCTTACATGTAGCAGGACTGCCACCATGTGGTTCTTGACACAAACAGAAAGTTACATTTTAGCCAACTGAGGGAAAAGTAATTATTGATAAAGAAAATCTTCAACGATAGTTGTCCATTGGCAAGTGGCTGAATTATTTTATTTTAAATGGTCAATAAACTTTAATTTAGCTGTGGTTTTGCCTTTATTTCCTCGTGCTCTGAATTTAATACCTTCTCTTCAGATGTCCCACATTACAAGGGATGGATCTTATGTACTTTTCCTCAAAAAAACTGTTAGTTTTCCAGGTCATCTGTATGTAAATTCCATACAGATTCACAGTTGTGATCCTGAGGATATGACATTTTTAATGAAAAAGCTATATTCACATTATTTTAATCTTTGTTATATCTTTTTATCCCTTGACCTTCATTCCTACATAACCAAATTTTTGAAGATGTGGATTCAGATGGTACACATTCATGTAGTTACATACATAGATACATATACTACATTTATATTTGCACACAGAAAACTGTGCATGCAAATCCAGCAGTTGTAAAGGAAGAGCTCCTTAATTCTCCATGTAGGAAGCTAGAATCATGGAGAAAAGCTTGTTGGGGGAGAAATCCTGGAGTTGTGGTTGCAGGCTTTGGGCATCAGTTCAGTTTTGTAAGCAAACTGAATTCTCTATTTCCCTGTCCAGAATGTGCTCAGTCTCGCCTGATTTAGTTAGGCAATTACATGTGGTCACTGATTCAGTGAGCTTATTCAACCATATGATTACCTGAAATGGTAGACATAGTGCTAGAAAGTGCTCCATAGTTTGGTTTCTGTTCAAACACAGATTGAATAGGCTATTGGCCAGATTTTTATTGTATAACCTAACAAAGGAAAAGTATATAGTAGACAGAGACTACCCTGAATAGAAAATGAAATCAGCAAGACAGTCATTGTCCTTTAGTATCCTTACACCAGAGAGACTGATACACTCTACCTGCTCATCCATATCTAGAGGTACCTGCAGAAGCTAAGATTTAAGACACAAGAAAATCATGAAAACAAGACGTAAGAAAACACCCTTACCACAAAAGGCTCTGATGCAAAGAAAAGAGGAAAATAAAGAGAGAAATAGTGCAATTAAAGGAGCACCAGAATAATAATCAGGCAGGGACAAAGCCCTTTAAGATGCTGGAGGTTTCTTATGAAATGCTGAGCACCCCCTTTGCTTTTTCCTTCCACTTATAAAGTGACTACATTTTGATTAGATGGCAGATGCTGAAAAGGGGAAATTATTTTCCTGTTTATGACTGTAACAGGACAGAGTCCCTGTGGGCTGAGGCCCCTTTAAGAACCAGAGAGTGGAGAGCTAGCCACGCCTACACCTGACTATAAGAAGAAGAAAGCCAGAGGAAGAGGGTCAGTCTGTGTTTGACTGCAGAGAAGTGAGGAACTCCTGAAGGTAGCTGGTGGAGAGGGTCCTGAAAATCTGCTAAGGCAGAAGACTAAACAAGTCTTGCAAGTGGAGTGTTGGCCTGACATAACAGCGGCTTGAAAGCTGTAAGTGCCTGTGTGGTTGGAAGGAACTCTGGTACTGATTGTGTTGTAAAGACAGCGGCTTACCTGGTGGTTGGCGGCTGTGGAGGACTGAACATGGACGAGTCATCTAAAGCTGAATCCTGACAAGGCAGAGGTGATGCTGGTGGGTAGGACTGAGGGAGTGGTAGCACTCGTCATTGATGGGGGTCCGCCGCCCTTTGGTCCCTCAGGTTCATAGTCTGGGGGTGCACCTCAATTCACAATTCCACCTAGACATCCAGGTGGAGGTTGTGGCAAGGAGCGCCTTTCGCCAATTACAACTGGTGCAACGGCTTCAGCCATATGTCTCAGACACTGACCTGGCCACCATCATCCATGCTTTCATCACCTCAAGACTATAGTATTGCAACATGCTCTATGTGGGACTACCCTTGGTGACAATTCAGAGACTGCAGCTGGTGCAGAATGCAGCGGCCTGTCTCCTGACAGGGACAGGTCATCGTGAGCACATTACACCAGTGCTCTGCACTGGCTGCCCATAATCTTCTGGGCCTGATTCAAGGTGTTGGTTTTGACCTATAAAGCCCTATATAGCCTGGGCCCAGCTTACCTTCAGGACCGCCTCACTCCCTGGGTCCTGGAGCAGCCCCTGCAGTCGACCCGGGGCACCCAAATCAAAGTCCCCCGAGTTTCTTGGGTGGCAACCATGGGGAAGGCATTTTTGGTGGCCGCATCAAGGCTGTGGAACTCTCTCACAATGAGGGAGCTGGGGGAAGGGGAGGGGAGGGGAGAGGTTTTTTCTGACTTCTTGTTTTAGTGTTTTATATTTTGGATTTATTTATTTATGTTATATATATTTATTTTATAAATTGATTTTTACTGTTGGAAACCGCCCCGAGCTGCCATGGGAAAGAGGGTGTGGGGTATAAGTGAAATGAAATAAATAAATAAATAGACTATATGAATATTTCCATTTGACTGAGTTCTAAGCCGGGTATGCTGTGCAGCATCAGCCCCGCATGGGCGGCCGGGGAGGGGGTGTAGCTATTGTTTTTAGGGAAGACTGGCCTGTTAGGAGGTATCCAGTTTGGAAGATTATGGGTATAGAGGCCCTGCACGTGGTGTTCGATTTGGCTGGGGGCAAGCTAGGGGTGCTGCTGGTGTACCGGGCCCCTTCCTGCCTGGCGGCATCCCTTGCCGCTCTAGCAGAGCTGGCCTCGGAGGTGGTGTTGGGCTCCCCCAGGACTTTGGTTCTGGGGGACTTCAACGTCCACGCCGATGCCGGCCTTGTTGGGGCGGAGCGGGAGTTCATGGCCGCCATGGCAACTATGAACTTGTCCCAGGAGGTGATCTGCCCGACCCACGTGGGGGGACATATCCTCGACCTGATCTTCGGCTCTGGCCTTGAGGCGGGGGGTCCGGTTGTGGGGGAGGTGACAGCGGTGCCCTTGTCGTGGACGGACCATTACCTCCTTCAGGCCGGTCTTTTAGCGCGCCCCCTCCAGAAGGGGAAGGGACCAGTTAGGATGGTCCGCCCTCGGAGGCTGATGGAACCCCAGCGGTTCCAGGAGGTCCTGAGGGAGCTTACCCTGGATGTGGACGGTCACTCTGTGGATGAGCTGGTCCGGCATTGGAACATCTTGCTGGAGGAGGCCATTGACAGGGTGGCTCCGAGGCGCCTTCTGCCTCGGTCTCGTCACCGCAGGACCCCTTGGTTTACTGAGGGGCTGCGGTGTATGAAGCGTGTGGGCAGGAGGCTAGAGCGACGCTGGCGTCGGACTCGGTCTGTCTCCGATCGTCTTCTCCATAGGGCCCATTTGCGGTCCTATGTGGAGGCTGTGAGGACGGCGAGGAAGGAATTCCTCGCCGTCCTCATAGCGTCTGCGAAGTCGCGTCCAGCGGAGCTGTTTCGGGTGGTGCGGGGGCTGGTTAGTCCGGCCTCCCTCCGCCTGGATGGGGACTTGTCCCGGGCCCGCTGTGAGGAGTTTGTCATCTACTTCGCAGACAAGATCGCTCGGATTCAGGCCGATTTCGACGCTGGGTTGATAGCAGTAGGGGAAGAGCGCGGGGGGGCGGAGGGTCCGTCTGGTCCATCTTTATGGGGTGAGTTTCAGGAAGTGACGCCGGCCGATGTGGTGGATGTCCTGGGGTCTGTGAGGGCCACGTGTTGTCAACTAGATCCGTGCCCGTCCTGGTTAATAAAAGCTTCCGGGGAGACGTTGGGGACGGTGCTGGCGAGGGTGGTGAATGCGTCCCTTCGGCAGGGGAGGTTGTCGCCTTGCTTAAAAGAGGCTGTGGTGCGCCCCCTGCTGAAAAAACCATCGTTGGACGTAGACGCGCTCGCCAGCTACCGACCTGTCTCTAACCTTCCCTTTTTAGGGAAGGTTATTGAGCGGGCAGTGGCGCTCCAGCTCCAGGGTCATCTAGATAACATCGGGCTCCTTGACCCTTTTCAATCTGGGTTCCGCCCCGGCTATGGCACCGAGACGGCGTTGGTGGCCTTGGTGGACGACCTCCGCCGGGAGATGGATGCGGGATGTTCGACATTTCTCATCCTGCTCGATCTCTCGGCCGCTTTTGACACCGTGGACCATGGGCTGCTGTTGAGACGACTGCGTGACCGGGGGGGTCTGGACGGGACTGTTCTTGAATGGTTCCGTTCATTCCTCTCGGGGAGGAGCCAGCGGGTGGTGTTGGGGGAGGAAACATCGAGCCCCCGCGCCTTACCGTGTGGCGTTCCGCAGGGATCGATCTTGTCTCCATTATTATTTAACATCTATATGCAGCCCTTGGGGGAGGTCGTGAGAGGGTTCGGGGTGCGATGTCACCAGTATGCTGATGATACTCAGCTGTACCTCTCGTTTTCTACTGACCCAGACCCTGCTGTCTCGGTGCTATCCCAATGTTTGGAGGCCGTGGCGGATTGGATGCGGCGGAGCAGACTGAAGCTCAACCCAGATAAGACGGAGGTGATGGTGGTGGGGAGGGCGAAGGGGGTGGTGGCCCCCCTGGTTGGGGGGGTTTGCCCCCCTGTAGCTCAGCAGGTCCGGAGTCTGGGGGTCATATTGGACGCAGACCTGCGGCTGGAGCGGCAGGTGGAGGCAGTCGCTAAGGCTGCCTTCCGCCAGCTTTATCTGGTACGTAGGCTGCGTCCGTATGTCTCCGGCCCGGACCTGGCCTCCCTCATCCATGCCTTCGTCACCTCGAGGCTCGACTACTGTAACGCGCTCTACGTGGGGCTTCCCTTGTTCTTGGTTCGGAGGCTGCAGCTAGTGCAGAATGCGGCGGCTCGTCTTCTTACGGGGACGGGCCGTCGGGAGCATATTACACCTGTGCTCCGAGCTCTGCACTGGCTGCCGATAGCGTGCCGAGCCAAGTTCAAGGTGTTGGTGATGATCTATAAAGCCCTACACGGTCTCGGCCCCTCATACCTTAGGGACCGCCTTGCCCTCCACGCCCCAGAGTGGCTCCTGCGGTCCACCGAGGGTGCCTTCCTGGAGGTCCCCCGTGTTAAGCGGGGGGCCACAATGGAGAGGGCATTCTCGGTGGTAGGGCCACGGCTTTGGAACTCCCTTCCGGAGGAAGCTCGTCTGGCCCCTAGCCTGTTAACATTCCGGCAAAATTGTAAGACCTGGCTGTTCGCCCAGGCCTTTGGGAGGGAGGGTGGGTAGGGTGGGGTGTTTTTAGTTCCCCCACCTACCTGGGTTTTTATGTTGTATCTAGTCCTGTTTTAATGCTTTATAATATTTATGATAATTTTTATTGATTTTATTGTGTTTTAATATTTTGGAAGCCGCCCCGAGCTGCATGGCAGGAGGGGCGGGGTAAAAATCTATGGAAATAAATAAATAAATAAGCGGTAGAACTGAAGCTTATGAACAGCCAGCCAGAGGACTGAGACTGGGCTGAGCTGAGACTGCTCACATGGCACTAGAAAGACTGTTAAGGACTTTGTGTGTGGTGAATCTTGATGGATGGAGAGTAACTTACCAGTGTTGAGACTGTTAAACTGTGTAAATTCTAATTACCTGTGCAAGTTAATACTTTGGGACCCTGATCCTGAGTACTAAGAACAAGGCACTGTCACCCTGCAACAATGGCATTCATTTCCCTACTCTGCATTCCCATATTCAGCATTCCAGATTCTCACCCTGCAAAGTACTGAAGTCTTCTTGTCAAGGGGGTTAGCACTCAAGATTCCCAATGCATCCACTACTCTAAAATCAAGTTTTGTCTGCCTTAGGAAAATGATGGAACAATTTATTCTGCTGCCATCAGTTCTGTTCTGCTAGTGTTGGCAATGTTGAGAAGCCAGTTGAGCATAATTTCATATGATCCTGCTCGCAGCATGTCATTGTAGCATTCAGAGACTTTGTCCGCGGACTGGGACATGATTCAGCTAAGCAATGTGATGAATTTACACTATAAAAGTATGACAAGAAATTAGTACCTACAACAGACAGGAGGAGCATATGGTGAAAGTAGGAGAATTATGGCCACAACATAGGCCACATTCACACCTGATGCCTGACACTTTTAAAATGACATGCAGGCAAAGACACGGCAGTGGGGAGGAGCCCAATGCCAGCAATAGTGCTGGTGCAAACGGGGATCTGCCACGGCTAGACTTGTGCATGACCGGACACAAACTTCAGCCCTGTCATGCGTGAGCAAAGCTGCAGTAGAATCCCATTCAATGCGGCAGAACCCTGTTTGCACCGGTGCCACTACTGGCATCTGGCTCCTCCCCACTGCTGCGTCTTTGCCTGTGCATCATTTTAAAAGCACCAGGTGTCAGGTGTGAATGTAGTAATAGAGCACAGATACTGTCGTGTAGGGATGTGCGAACAGAACCAAGTTCGGAAATTCGGTTCGGTTCAAAAAATCGAGGTCGGTTCGGAAGTTCGGTTCGGTCGACTGAACTAGTCGAGTTCGGTCAAATTCTGAACTTCCGAACCGAGTTTTTACTTTCAAAACCAGTGTTTTAAGCTGGTTTTGGCCTTCCGAACTGGTTCGGATTTGACCGAACAGTTCGGTCGAATTTGAGTTCAGTTCAGAAGTTCGGTTCGGTCGACCGAACTAGCCGAGTTCGGTCCGAACTCCAAACTGATGAGTGGCGTAGAAGATGCACAGCACAAAACAGCTGCCTATAGATTCTTGTAGACATGCTCTCTCTTTCCCACCCTCTGCCTTACCTTCTTCTTCATTAAACCTTTTGCAATACAGTTTGCATGAAGGACACAGGAAAACGGTTACATTGCATCAAAACAGAAAAGGTGTTGCTTTTACAGTTAACTTACTTGTCCAAAAATGTTGCAGGACACAGCCAAAAGCCATGGGTGGCATAGTCATTTTGTATTTTTCTTATCCATGTTTGCAGAGTGACAGAGGTATGTGGCTGCATTAGTCTGGGCAGTCATCCAGTGTGTAATGGGGGAGTGCTGCATCCCTGGAAACTGAAGTTCATTGTCTCTGTCTATGACTCCTCCTCCTTGCTTTTGTAGCTCAGAATTTCACTGTTGCTTCTCCCAGTGAGCTACTGACAAGCCCGGCTTACTCAGCTTTATTGTTTCCGCCTTTCCTGATGATGTGATCCAACCAATTTGCACTCTTAAATGTGAATGGGTCCTACTGCTCCTCATCCAGGGACTGAGTAGTAACAGGAGAAAAAAACTATTGTATGGCTGGTCATTCACATTCTGGGTGCTTTTAAAAGAAATGCTACCACGCATGGTCACCCAGGAACCACTCATCCGGCCACCTGTCTGAAGGTGGTGCAGGAGGATGTGCACTCCCATGAGCCTCTCGGCACCCACTCATGGTCACTCACAGGCCGATCTGGAGTGTGCTATGCGGGGCAAGCCAAAAAAAGTGTTTGGCAACGCACCCATACATCCCCTGCCCCTATGAACTGACACAGCCAATCATGCCAACAGACAAGTCCCCCACTCATAGGCACTGTGAGGGTGGGACACGGCCTTTGCAAGCCACAGGAACTGGCTGTGGGCACTGAGGAGCCTTGTTCCCCAGTGCTCATGCCTGGGACATGTTAGTTTCAAAAGTCAGCCCAACACGCTTCCCCCCTCCCCTCATGGTCCACGGCAGACCAGCACACTTTCCTCCTCACCACATGATCCATGGCAGGGGGAGAGCATTGTGGTTGCCATGGTAGCCACTCTAGGAGCTGCCCCTTAGGGAATCTCTCCCCACAAATTCCACCTGAGTAGGTGCGCCGCAGGTGTGCTACTCAGCAGCCACTGACACCACCACCCCCAAGCCTTGCTCATTTAAAGACACCCTCCCTCTTTATACCTGTTGTTTCTTAAGCTGCATAAAAGCTCCTTCTGTGGCCCAGGGCCCGGCTCCTGCACATAAGATGTTTCATCAGCATTTTCAAATGAGTGTGGGTAACTGCTAGTATCCTCCATGGTGGCTGAAAAGACCATGAGGGCTTTAACAAGTCCCTGGACTGGGAGTCTCTCACACCAGATGGCTGGTAACTATCAAGACCCCGAAAGATCTTTGCAAGCAATGGTAACAAGCTTTTAAGGTGTGCGCTGGGGTGGGTGTCCCGTGTTACATGGAAGATGTAAGAATAAAAAACTGTGATTGTGAGGCTGCATTCACACAAGGCAACTAGCCTGGGAAAATCTATTGCCCCTGCTTTTTTTAATCCTGTGAAAAGGATAGGTCACAGGATGTCACAGATGTAATGCACATTTAATCAAACTTGGAAACCAAGGTTTAAAAGCTGAGCTAAATCCTTCACATGCATTTATCATAGCATGTGAAGGGACTAATATTGCTGACAACCTGCCTGGCACCCACAGTACATTGCAAAAAAACTCCAAAAGCTGGACAGCATCATGGGCTATCTCACAGTGGTCATGGCAATATGAGTAGTAACTTTTAAAGATAGGACGGGAATGTGGAAACAGTTGAAATCCACAAGTGCACTCTTGGACAAAAAACTGAAAGCTCATGTGAAGAGAAAAAGCTCATGTGAAGACAGCCTTAAACCAGGGTTCCCATGACAACACATGCAAGAGAATTGCACCTGAGATGTGAAGTTTGCAACCTAAACTGTTCACGCTGTGACAAAAAGGCTGACACAAATATAAAGCTATGGATTTTTCACATTGTTTCATGAGTCCTAACTCATGACCATATCCTTTCTTTTGGCCTCTGTGATCTGGAATTACACTATTCTACACAATCCCAAAAGTACTCTAGTAAATCATTAGATCTATATGTCTAACTTGGAAATGACCTAGGCCAGGGTATGACTAATGTGCGGGCCCCAAGAGTTTTTAATTCTCTTCTGGTTTGATAGTTGGTGTTGTCATAAAGAACTTCATGAAATGAAAGTATTTTGATAAAGCATAGAACTGTATGGGATTGAAACATGAGTGTTTGTGACTCCATAATGGTGTCTGATCAGGAAAAATCATTGTTCCAATATAATACACTATTATACTTCTAAAAACAATTTCCCTAAATCCATTGTAGCTATTGATTGAGCTTGCTACTATAAAAACAAAGAGGACGTTCCCAGTGCCTGTTCTCAAGTTGTTGCAATCTGTTTGAGCTACACAGAGCTAGTTCTAGACTCACGAGGGCCTCAGACAGTAATGGGTCTTTCCCTCCTCTCATCTACATGTAGGATGATTTGCATGGCATGCAACTGCATCTGCACATCAACTGACATGTGATTCTGCCTCATTCAACACCAGGTTCTAGAATTTGCAGACATGGAGATTCAAAAATGAATGGAAATCTAAAAGATCATTATGCCTAATTATTGTTACATACCTGGGAAAAGGTAATTATATTAGCAATTTCTGTAAAATTAAACAGCGTGGTGCCACTAGACCAGGGTGAAGAATCTGTAACCTGTGGGCTAAACTTGTCCCATAGCTGGGTTTTTTTGCTTCTTCCCAGTTTCTGGATCTGGCTCATGGATCCAGTCCTTACCCTCAAGCACTGAGGCCCTTTCTACATGAGACAGACCCGCACGTGCAGATCTGCTGCATGTGCATGCATGGGTGCTACCCATCTGCCCGCTGCAGTGGGTGTGCGGGCGGACATGCTCCCATGACTCACTCATCTTTACCCACCTCCACCCATCACCCACAAATGGAGCAAAAGGCAGGTTGCTCCATGCATGTAGGTGGGTGGAGATGGGTGTGTGCCCATCTGCACCCTACCCATCACCCCCGCAGTGGTGCTCCACCCACCGCACACCGCCTTACCCCCCCCCCCCCCGCCGCCTGTTTAAAAAGGTCCTGAGAGAGAGCTCAGAGAAGGGGAGAGGAGATAAGGAGTACCTGGGTGGCAGGATCCAGGCCCAAAAGTCACACACTGTGGGGAACCTCCAGCTTAAGTTTCATTTATCTCATACCCACTGTCCCATCACCATAGACAACTTCGTAACAAAGTCCATATCCCTCTGTAGCCAAAATCTACTAAGAGTTCTGCTGGCCTTCACCTCAGGCACCATCCTCTGAGCTGCTACTGTTACCACTTATTTCTATAGTGCTACTAGGTGTATCCAGCACTTATACTCACAGATTTCCAGAGACCGGTCCCTGCCAAGCACAGGGTAAGTTGCTACCCCATGGCCGCCTCCTGTGCGTTGGGAGGTTGGGGCACAGAGTGCCTACATGGCCACCCCGTGCTCCTTATGTCTGTTGGGATGCATGTGTTCAGTACCATGGAGGAGTCACAGGTGTCATCCCAGAGCATCAGGTGAGTGACTGCAACTCTAATGCGGGGGGGGGAGTGACATGCAGGCAGACCACAGCAGGGAAGATCACATGCCTGTCCAGGTCTCACGTGAAGCCTGCAGGTGGTGGGCTCTGACGGGGCACCCCTTTCCTTTAACACCCTTACTTTCCTGTGGGTATCATCTATTAGCCTTGTTCATATAGCAAGAGCTTGCAGGGAGGCAGTAAGGACCTGGCCTTTAAATGGTGTTCTTGGGGCACTGGTGCTGGTGGCTGGTACCCCTGCACCATCAGTACAGCCAGGCTTGGCCCTTGATTTGGTCCTGTTGACCCATTGGACAGCCTGATGGGGTTCCCACCCACCATGCCTCGATTGGCCCATGACCGGGAATGCTCTGTATAAAAGAATTGGGCATCTGCAACTAATTCTTAACTCCCTCCCACAGTTGGAATAGGCATCTGCAAAATTTGCTAGGATTTTTATACTGCTTTTCATTTACTACAGTGGCGAAGATAGTATAATAAACTAGCTAATGAATGCGGAGCTCTGTCATCCCTGCATAGCTGGGACACTGCTCAGTAGTTTACATGAAACTCTGGCCAGATTTTGAGCCATTAGTGGAAGCAATCAACATAAAAAAAGAAAAAAGAAACTTAATATATCAGTTTGCATTTTAGTAAGTTAATGTTTTCTTTAACTATTTGTGTTTTATTAAATATTTATAGGTGAACGCTTAGGTAAATATACATAAAACACACACGATGAAATAGTCTTCATTGGTGTGTGCAAAAATGAGCATAGGTGCTAGAATATAGTTCCTAGGAACTATGATCTTGAACACATTGAAGTCAATGACAAAAGTCTCATTGACTTTATTGGGTGGGGATTTCATCCTGAGTCTGAATTTATTGGACACAATCCTGAAACTGCTTATTTGCAAGGCATCCTACTAAAGTCATTGGGACTACTTGCTGCACAATCAACTTTCAGTTTGGCTTTTACACAATGGGTGTTTTTAGACAGATGTGGAGGCAGCCTGCCCTGGAGCTGCTCCAGGGGTGTACCCCCATGCCCTCCCACAACCAACCCTGCCAGCGTTAGATTCAGATGGACTCAGTGGGTTCCCCAGCACACAGTCGCCCTGCATGATGCCCTGTCCCCTCCCTGCACCATAGAGTTGCGGGCGATCGCTTTACACTCTAGGCTGGTGCCCACAACTCTATGATGCTGCCTAGGGCAATGGCTGGCTGGAAGCAGGCCAGCGGTGTCAGTCCACGCATCAGATGGACAGTTGGTCTGCTTCAGGCCAGTGCCCTGGGTTTGGTAGGCTTGCTCTGCTGTTGGCACTCCAAGATGTTCTGGAGTGCTCCGCTTCAACATTTGGTGGGGTGCATTTAGAGAGACGGGTCACCCGGGGGTGAAGTGGACTGGCACAGCCATCACCAGGGAAGCCCGTAAACACCCAATGTAACCTGTCAGTTTGACATGTATCCTTTAGTGTATTGCCTCTTGTTGCATTGTTTCCCTGGTAACATTTCCAATGGCAAATCTCTGGACAGCCCAGTCACGGTCATCCCCAGAAAAATGAATAAAAGAGAATTATTGAGAAAAATTAATACTTAACAGGAATTGCAAAGTGAAAAGGCAACACTGCATCTGGCTTCGGGTGCTGAAGCTGGTGCATTCTGCTGTGTGTGGGGTCTGACAGAGTCTGAAAGAGGAGTCATGCAGGGGCATAGCTCTCATAGGTGCAGCTGCACTGGGGCCCACAAGCCTGGGGACCCACATGCACGTAAAATGCATCTGCAGACTGGAGAAGAGTGCCCCAGCAGAGGACCCATTCCCTCTTCTGCACCAGGGCCCGTTCCCACCTGGCTACACCCATAATGCCACACCGAGACCTGGCAAGTTTTGGCACAAATTAAGTCCTGGTTACACTACAGGAGAAGAATGTGTGTGATTCTACTATCTTTAGAGATTCAAAATACCTACTGTCTTCAGTGGGATTGCTGCTTGGACAGAAATGCAGGACCGGAATTCAGTGCATGAGAAAAATATAATAAACTGTTGAAAACAACATAGCTCAGTTCTCATATGAGAAATAAAATTCAAGTAGTGGGAAAGAAGGAAAGACAAGCTAATAAGTATTACTAGAAAGCTCATCAGATGTGCAAAATATAGGAATAATAAAATAAAATAGATGTTTTGGGGGCTAGATCCTGTAGTCTTTATTGAATCAAAACTCCCATTAAGGGTGTTTAAAGGTCCATACCTAGATGTTTAGTGTGGGGCACTCAAATATATAGATTTATTTATTTTATTTATATTAACATTTCTTTCTAGCTTCATCTTCCAAGATTCTAAGCATCCTTGGTTTCTACTGGCTGCCAGCAGCAGCTGTTCCTGAAAATCTGGCCATTTATTTAGATAGGTGAGGAGCTAAGGACCCAAGCCTGCAAATGCCTTCACATTATCCCTCACCCCTCTCTTTGGCTTCATTAGAACTATTGAAATGAGTAAAATTACTCAAGTGCATGGGCTTCTAGGATCAGGTCCCAAATATGAGTCCAGGTTTCTAAATTTTTATTATATTTTATTTTATTTGGATGCCTTCCTTGGGGTGTGAGGGCTAACTAAACCCTAGTATAGAGTTCCCAGTCTGTAGGTTGGGACCCCAAAAGGGGGTTGTGTCATATACAGAAGGGGTCCCAATCCTGATTGCTAGTGATGTATTTTGCATGTCTTGTCTGGGGTCATGACGTTGTATTTAAATCTCAAAGGGGGGGTGGGGTCACACATGCAAAACTTTGGGAGCCCACTACTTTAGACAGATGACAAATAAACTGCTTAGTCCTCTGCCTCCTACATCCCCAACACATCCTAAGATTTCTATTAAACCTTTCCCTCCTAGCAACTTCAAGTAGTCTTGATTTGATTTTTGGTCCGGTTCATTTCCAGGTAAACTGTTACTATCAGTGACTGTGCCCCTCCTGGAAACCCCCGAAAGCAGTGTCAATAAATCCCCTTCCCTCAAAGAAAAATAAAATACCCTCCCCTTCCCCCAAAGAAAAATAAAATGCCCTGGTACTAAATTGAACCGAGAGAGGGGGGAAATATTGAAAGAGCAAGTGAAGCGGAAATTTAAAGCCCCTCTGCTAGCAATAACAGTATAAATAACCGAAGACATCTTGTAAACAGTGCGGTCATAACCCTGAAACATTAAACAGCTCGGTGGGATCTGGTGCACCAGCTGCCTCGCCATTGCGCTGGTTCAGGCGAAACAGCCCAGTGCTCTCTGTTTATCTCAGCTTAATCTCCCACAGACTATCTGATCAATAGAACGATGTTTAAATTAAAAATCTAAGACACCGTGAACTCGGGCCAAGAGGGGGTGTGTTGCGAGGGCGACCCTTCATCAAACTACGCTTAGTAAAGCCCCTTCTCGTTAAGCAACCCCTCCCACCAAATTTAGATTAAACCGAAGTAACTCTCCCTCCGAATTTGATCAGACTCCGGATTTCCCTTTCTTATGGTGGTCTTTACCTCAAGTAGGACATGCAGGCTGATCATCAGTAGCAGCCTACCGGGTGGGCTTCAATGGGGCTACTTCGGATTAAGTGGTTGGTGGATCGGGGCAGAATCTGCGTGTCATGCCGCGATCTACTCCGGAGTAGCGCCACTGAAGTTCCAAATTGTTTTAATACATAACGTGCAAACTAAGCGGCTGTCATTCTTGAGATCGTTTCTGATCAGCGGCCTGTTTATTAAACATTAAAGGGTGGGGTGGGAAGTATGATTGAACTTCGTTCTATAGGCTTAAGAGAGCAAAGTGGCAGCCAGCTCTTATTATTTCCAGGCCCCCTCTGCCCGCCAAAATAAGGGCCATGGTTCACATCTTTTTAATTAGGAAAATAAACAACTCATCATTAGGGGTCAAAGGGTTTTATCCCCTGATGTAGCATCCCATTCAAATTTGCACGCTTTTAAAGAGAAGTCCTCGTTTCCTTCAGTGAATTAAACTAAACAAAACAAACAAAATGCACCGCTTGTTTTTCCTCCTTCCATATAAAGGAAGATTTATTCACAGAAATATAGCAACAAGAACAAAAACTGTCTGAAGAAAATATATCTATATATCTTTACTGTGAAATTACTTTATAGAGGCGACTATCAAAGTCAGTTATTCTATGAAATCTACATATCTCACCACAGGTATGGTACAAAAAAAGAGAGACAGTTATTGGTCGATTTCGCTCGATCGCTCCCTGTATCCTTTGCCCTTGAGCCAGCAAGGCGTTGGTGCGGGGCGATCAGCTGGTCTGTACACACGCGCGGGATTTGGAATAAAGATAAATAGAGACGGGCTCCTTGGGCTGAACAAGTCTTTGCTGATAAGCGTACAACATTATTTGGTCTCCTCTTCAGTATGAGAGTGGATCTCCTCGTCGCTTTAAAGTGGTCCTGATTGGGAAAGGGAGGGAAAATCCTTCCTCCTCTCAGTTCCCCCTTTCGTCCCATCATCACCCACACATCATGATGATTGCTTCTCCCATGGTCAGGAGGCTGTAGGACCACACAATCGATTTGAGTTCACCACCTCTTTCAGGTCACTCTCGGGTTTGCCAGCAACCATAAAGGGCCAGGTCTGCAGCCGGGGAAATACAGGGAGAAGGAAAGAAAACACAAAACAAAACAAACCAGGATTATTAGCAGTCAGCCGCTGGGTCAGTGGAGCTATGCAAACCAACGACCAGAATAAGCTAGACTCCTCACGTTTTTAAACCAACACATTTGAAATCCTGAACCCACTGAAACCAAGGATAAAACCCTTCAATGGGTGAGGGTTGCATGGGTGAGATGGGGATTTTAGCCTTGATTTCAGTGGGTTCACAATGGCAGCATGAAAAATAGGGTGTCACCGCCCTGGTTTCAAGATGGCTCCGCTGTAGTGGCAACGCCACTGGGGGAAGAAAAAAACAACCCCCCTCAAGCACTTAGCCTCCCCAAGCTATTAGCCTGTTTCTTTCCTATAATTGTATATAATCCTTCGCGTGATGGATCGCGCTTTATCCATCCCAGGAACAGGCCTTTGCCATATTTGATATAAGTTATAACGTTTTCACGAGCACATAATTGATACAAACATACACTCTTAAGGACAGCTCAAAACAGGGCTTACTAAGCTGGGGAATGTCAAGGCACCGCTGGCTGGGAAAACTTTGTAACTAACTGCTCTCTCTGGTCCTGCCAGTCTCCGCGTTGGTTACCGGAGCTCTGGCTCGTCCTGCCTCACCAAAAAAGTGTCACTGGGGTCGAGTGTGTGTGTGTGTGTGTTGTTTTTGTTTTCTTGTTTTTAACCTGCAGAACCCGCCTGCAAAAGTTACAGGAATGGAAACATGATTTTTAAAATGATTGTTTGTCGCCCGGTTTTATCTTTGAGCTAGCACGCACTTGGGATTGCATGAAGCCCTACAAGGCTGCACAGTATTTTGCAACTCTTTCCTTTTCACCAAAGAGAAATAGACAATCTGGCCCTTCGACTGCTGTATCCAGTTAGTTACAAACTAAACTGCATTTTTAAAAAATATTTTTTAAAAACATGTCTCAGCCTTATTAGCTCAAAACACGAATATCAAACTGATCAGGTTTTGCTGTCGATCGGAGCACTTTTTTTTTTTTTTTTTTTTTTTAAAGNTTTTTAAAGGCTCTCAGAAGGAAAGCGATCCCACTGGATGTACACAATATGATTTTATTCACGACACAGTGGATTCAAATGGAAAACCTTGGCTGCAATCCACAAACAACTTCTTTCGGAGTAGCCATCTAAGCCCGTACTATTCTGGGGTAAGTGGTTTGAATAAGTGGATCATAGCCCTAACCACAGATTTGAAAAGATCATCAATTCGGTGGTTTTAAAAGTTTTCCATGTTCTGACGGTAAGCAGAGAGAGAGAGAGAGAGAGAGAGAGAGAAAACGAATCACACAGATTATGTTTCATTTCTACCTCCTTCCATTCTTATCTGCTCCACTTGTGAAATAACCCACCCACCCCCAATCAATCCTTTATATCCGGGCTGAAATGAAAAAAGGCTCACTCACCCCTGCTTCCAAGTTATTTCCCCTTCATTTAAAATTTTTGTTTAACAGGGAAGGATCTCGGGGGGGAAAGAAAGGACGTGCTGCTAATAAAATGATTTTTTAAAAAAAAGACAGCAGCTTTATATGGGTGCAATTTTAGAACAGCGACTGCCAACGAGAGGAAGATTGGCGTTTTCGTTGGATGCAGAGTTCGGAAATCAGACATAATGCTGCTGATCAAAAAGAAAGCTTTTCATTCGAAGGAGAAATACTCTTAGATAAATACTGAGCGGTAAAATAATTCTGCTCACAAGATTGTGTGTGTGTGTGTGTGTGTGTGTGTGAGTGTGTGTGTGAGAGAGAGACCATGAACTATGGAATTGAATCGAATTGCTGCTCTGTTTTGTAGCAGATTAAGCCAGGACAAAAGAGAATGCAAGTTCTAGCTAAAATCGCGTTTAAAACCCCAAAGCGCGCTTGCTGGGTGCAGGACCTTGAGGGGGGGAGGGGGTAGTGCTATGGGAGCAAATTGCCCCGGGCCTTGTGGATTGCCCCAATCAACAATGACATTGACATGGGGTGAGAAGGAGCGGGGAGGAGGGGTCCTCAAAGGAACATTCTTGTCCCAGGCCTCTCACGAAGGTGCTGGTTGGGTGAGTTTGTGGTGTCTGTTTTTTATTTTTATCCTGATAAATGCAGTAACTCTCCCGCCCAAAGGTACCAAACCAGCTGACCTGCCAGCAATTGATGGGACATCGTCTCATGTCTCCCACCCGGTCAAGGAATAAAGTGCTTTTTCTCTTCTTTCTAACCCAGCCAAGCCCCCAGCCCAGACTCACCAGATTCACTGGGTGAATGTAGCCATTCTCGTACTTGTCATTGGCCAGGATTTGCCTGAGGTGAGCAATGTAGCTGGATGCCAGTCTCAAGGTGTCCAGTTTGGAAAGCTTGGTGTCTGGGGGAACCCAGGGCAAGGTGGTCTTAAGCCTGGAGAAAGCTTTGCTGAGGACCCTCATCCTGGCTCTCTCCCTGGCGTTGGCAGCGTTTCTTTGGACTTGCTTTCCCTCTTGGCTGACTCCATTCAAAGGGCTCTTCTTGTTGGATGCTTTTTTCCTCTTGCTCGAGGCTGCCCTGCCCTTGGGAGGAGGCGAGCTGTTCTCGCAGGTGGAGCCCTCCTCGTTGCTCTCGTTGGAGGTGCCAAACTCTTTGTTAGAATCCATCTTCAGGCCATCGCAATCCAGCAGTTCCACCTCCTGCAGGTCTTCCCCATCACTGAGGGAGCCAGTGGACATGATCTGGGCTTGGAAGCCGAGCCTGAGGAGATGATCCCCTTCCAGCCACCTTGGTGGGGGTGAGACCAGTTGAGAGAGGATTCCCCCCTCCCCCTTGTTGCCCGCCTTGGAGGGAGAGAGTAAGCTGAGGAATTTGGTGAGGACACTAGTCATTTATCTGGGGAATGGAGAGGCGGATCCAGCTGCAGACCAGGGGAGGGGCTCTGCCCAGCCCACTGCCTGATGCTCACCACTTTCCCAGACCTCTCCTTGGAAATCGGAGGAAGAAAACAGGCAAACAGCAGTCCCTTGCAAAGTGTAAATGAAATCTTTACAACTGGAGCAAAGCAGCTCTCTCACCTCTCCTCCTCTTCCCTGACCCCAGCATCTTTGCCACTTGACTCCCAAGGGCAGTGAGTCCTGTTATCTGAGGTAACTCATGAAGCTAGGTAAGAATCTCCATGCCCCCGTCCCAGCTGCACGGGAGACCCCCCTCACAAGATGCTGATGCCCCCCCCCTCCCCTGTAGCCAAAACTGAAATAGAATTGTGGATAAGAATTTCGAAATTATATAATGCAGGGATGGGGAACCATTTCCCTCCCAGAAGTCACTGTTAAAATTAGTACAAGCTCTAGGGGTCACATAAAAGCTGGGGGTGGGGACGCTTAAAGGATGAGCTCAAGGTGGGGAGGAAAGAAGAGGAGGGTTCAGATCATAGATTTCTTCCATGGATTCCTCTCCTGTCCTTGTCTGTGCGCCTTCATCTCTGCTCCCTTTCCTTGAGCTCAGCCTTGCTTTGGGGCAGGAACTGGATCCTGGGACCACCAGATTCAGGAGCTGCCAAATAAAAGCTAACTGTGGGCTACATTTGCCCCCTTGATATAATGTATCCAGCCCAGTAACTAGTACAGTGTTTCCCAAGCGTTACCCCCCCACCCCACCCCTAGTGACTTCATTCTGAGATTTAAAAATCATTCAGTGATCCCCAGGCAGCAACAAAGACATGCAACCTATATAAAATACTACTAATCAGAACTGTGACCCCCCCCCCCCCNCCCCACTTGGGGTCCTGACCAACTGTCTGGGAATCTCTGAGCATTCAAAGGAAAAAGGATTTGAAATACAGAAAGATGGTCCTGTGTGTCGGACATGGGATTTGAAGCCAGAGGATCTGGATTCTGTTTCCAGCTCTGCTACAAACTTCCTGGGTGACCTTTGAGAAGTCAGTTTAACCTCTCAGTGGCTGAGTTTCCCCATCTGTGAACTAATAACAATGATACAGTTTCCCTAATTCTCAGGTGGGGTGTGAAAAATATTTACTAAGAATTTGGAGCTCTCTCTACAGAGGCTGCTGGGACAGTTCAAAGCATGATTTGAGTTCTGATCCCATTTTGCAATTATTATTTTAAAAAAAATAAAAAATTAACACCACGTCTCCATATTGAAATAAAAAGGCAAAATGCAGATAAAGCTTACAGTGGTGTACAAAGGTTTCACAGCAAGATGTCTTTAAAACAGTCACAACCACCATTTAAAGTAGCACTTTTCTTCCAAAGTTATTATGTTTACCCAGCTCATTTATGTGTGTAGAAATATATTCAGTCATCCATGTAAAGTTTAATTGTCTGTATTACCAAAGGCCTGATGGGAGTTTTGTCTGAGTTTATATTGCACAGTGGTGTCTAGGGTTGGAGTTTCAAAAGCACTCAGTGTTGGCCTGTTAGAGGTCCCACATCAGTGGCGCGGGGCCACGTTTGAGAGGGCTCTGTTCTCAGCGGTGGCACTGTAGCTGTGGAACTCCCTGCTGACTGAGACCCATTTGTCTCCAGATCTCGCCTCCTTCAGACGCTGTTGCAAGACCAGACTTTTGGTGTTAGAGATGGGTGGGGCGTGGGGGGGGGGTGTCCCGCTGCTGCTCTGCATTTTACTGTGTTGGGGATAGGGTGGGGATGTTATTTTCCCTTTTTATGCTTTTTATGGATTCTGCCTCCTTGTTGGTTTTACTGATTTTTAAAAAACATATTTTGTATCTTGTTATTTATTGAAATGTCTGTTTATTGTTGTTTTTGATTGTGAGCCGCCCTGAGCTGCCAGAGGCAGGAGGGGGCAGCATAAAAATTGCAGTATAAATAAATAAATAAATAAATATGCACCTACTCAAATCATTAGTAGTATATTAACTATACTATATTATAGTAACTATATTTGTAGTATTTTAAATAATATATTTTTAGTAGTATATAGGTAGAGAAGAATGTAAGGACTGCCATACTGGGTGACACGGATTCACGTAGGACCACATAGTAAAGGGAAGCCATTCCCAGGGTGTTAGCAATGCCCATCAGATAACTAACTAGTTAGATCTAATTGACATTTTAAAAAGGTACTGTTGGCCAAACTCTGGTCCCATTGAAGTCCATAATAAAAATTAGATACATTTCTTTGTGTTTAAAATCCAGTATAGAGGGAGGTCTGTGGGAAAGTTAAATCATCCTGCTGTATTCTCTACATTACAAGGGTGGGAGACTTCAGCTCCAGGGGTCAAATGCAGCCCACAGCAAGTTTTTATGTGGCTCTTTTCCAGTTCCTGGATCTGGCCCCTGGATGCTTTGGGGGATCTACCCCCAAACATTAACAAACTAAACTCAGGGTAAGAGAATAGAGATGAGGGCATGCACACAAGAATAGGGGACAGGTCTATGGTCCTTTTCAAATGGCCAGGATTGCAGGAGGGTGTGGGGGATGGGGGTGTGCTGTGGTGGGGGTGCAGCGCATGGGCAGCCGCCACATGGACACACACCCATCTCCATGGAGCTCCACACACAGAGTCATCCCCATTTTGGTTGATGGCTCAGTGCATGGGCCGATGGGTGGATATGGGTGGAGCGCGGAAGCATGCACGCAACCCCACCCACACACCGTGGTGGTCACACGGGACTCCCCCACGCATGCACATGGAGGCACCCACGTGTGTGTTGCATGGGGGCATCTCGTGTAAAAAGGGCCCATGACACTGATCCATAATCTTCATCCTCCTCTTTCTGAGAGTACCCCTTATGTACCTCCACCCTCAATGTTTCTGCAGCCCTTGGAGCTTGTGCTAATTTTCAGTGTGGCCACTGGGAGGAAAAGGGTTCCCACCCCTGCTTTACAAGTTTAATTAGGGTGACCACCAGATTTTCCCTCAGTAAAATTCTTTATCTTGTCCCCTTCCCATACATAGATCTTAGACTCCACAGAGTGCTTTTTCAGTTTGGCTGGGTGGGCGAAAACAGTATTAAGGAAAGCGCAGAACCACAAATTGAGAGTACAATCAATTATGGATGGAGAGTGCATCTTCTGGTCCAAGACCAAAGCACATTCTCAAGAGAATTACTTGAGAGTGTGTGTAACAAGTGAATTGACATTTATAGAATCAAATAACAGCATGCAATTTAATCACTATGGGCTTTATCCAAAGCTTGCTAAAGTCAATGAAGAAAAGTCTCCACTTATGCTCTGAAAGTGCAAAGTAATTTTTAGTGATAAACAATCAAATCTCTCTTACCTCTTCAACGATAAAGTTTCCCTCAGTTATGGAAACCAGACGAAGGAGTACAGGGCTAAATTTTAAACCAGCTCTTTCCATTTTACTGCAAGATAACACCCTCCTACTCACAATAAAATAAGTACATTAAGGTATCATATCTCCAATCCCTGGTGTCTATGGGGAATTCACTAACCTCTAACGTCATGTTATGCTAACTTTGGCCTGTTTGCATTTTCCTTGTGCTATAAACTAAACAAATTGTCAGCATTTCAAGCCTAATTAATGAATTAGGTTTTGTTTCTTTATAACATCCTTGTTACAGATCCAAAAATTACTGATCACCAGTGCAGAGATTTATGGGCTTTCTTATTTTCTGTGCCTGATTGGTGTTTGTGCAGGTGGAGTTTAAATGGCCATATCCCACTGCAAAGATTGATGATCCAAGTGATTGATGTTATAAACGCATAGAAGGATTCTTCCCAGAGCAAGGATGTCAGAAATATCAAGTTGAAGTTGCTTGTGCATTTGAACACAGATGACTGAATAGTGCAGTATACAAAGCCCAATAATCTTTTCAGAAGCCTAGGAGACAGTAAAAGGATGCCAGCATTTCCTATACATCCACAGAAATGTTCATACATGCTCTTAACTGGAATGAAGACTTTTCTCAATGGTAGTACTGAACTGACTGAAGAGCCTCATTGCTTTGTAGGAATTAGGCAAGATAGAGATGTATATCCTAAGTAGGAATAAGCGCTCTCGCAGTCTTGAACAAAATTTGAGACGCTACTAGAACAGAATCCTCAGACATGTAGTATTTGTCTTAGAATGTCCATAGCAATACCTGTGTCAATTGCTTTATGGGAGCATGTGTTCAGCAAACAGAACTTGATTAAAATCACTAGTGCTCTACTACATCACAAGACAGATTGAACAACCTTGTAGCACTCCATGTAGAAAACCAGTTGGCGAGAAATCTCAACTTTGGTTGTGTACCTGAACTTGCTAGTCAGAAAGTAAAAGAAATTTTTTTCCCTCACTGAGTAGAGATATGATTGCTGTGTTAATTATGTTTAATTAATTAATTTAATTATTTATTAACATTTTACCTCACCTTTCCCTGAAGGCTCAGGGTGACTTACAAAAACATAAAATTCAATTCACCAAAAAACCCTACTCACACCAACCTCAGCCCCCCAACAAGCACCCACCTAATCTCTATCCCCACCCACCAAATGCTTTACTAAAAATACATGTTTTACATCACCTCTGAAAGATGCTCAGGCCTGGACTCAGACAGACCTCCAGGGAATTTCACAACATTGCGGTAGCAACTGAGAATGCCCCCATGAGCCCCTGTCATATGGACAAGAGTAGCAAGGAACGCACAGGATGGTGCTCCCGGCCAACCCCAGGGGCTGTGACACAGCATGTTAGAAAAGACAGTATTTCAGATATCCCATATATCAGATATCCCTAATGGCCCAGGCCATTTAGGGCATTAAAGGTCAAAACCAGCACCTTGAAATGTGCCCGGAAAACTATAGGCAGCCAGTGCAGACTATGGAGCACCAGTGTAATGTGCTCCCAGCAACCTGTCCTGGAAAGGAGCTGGGCTGCCACATTCTGCACCAGCTGCAACTTCTGAATAGTCTTCAAGGGCAGCCCCATGTGGAGTACATTGCAGTAATGTGTCCTCAAGGTGATGAAAGCATGGATGACAGTGGCCAGGTCCAAATCAGAAAGAAAAGGCTGCAGCCCCCTCACCAGATGAAGTTGGTGAAAAGCGCTCCTGGCCACCACTGCAACCTGATGATCCAGGTGCAGTAAGGGGTCCAAAAATACTTCAAGGCTGTGAATCAGAGTGACTTGACAGGGCCAGACTCCATCAATAACAGGAGTCCTGATTCCCTCAAGTAACAGGGATGGCCAACCATCATCACGTCTGTCTTGGCAGGATTAATTTTCAATCGGCTCATCCTCATCCAGTCCCCAACAGCCATCAGCCATCGGGTAAGCACCAAAACTGCAGGACCTGGGTCAGATGAAAAGGACAGGGAGAGTTGGGTGTCATCAGCATATATATGACACTTCACTTCAAACCTCCAAATGATCTCAGCCAGTGTCCTCAGATACACATTGAACAATAGGGGAGACAAGATGGAACCCTGCGGGACTCCACGGGGGATATCACAAGGGGACAATGAGCAATTGCCCATCACCACCCACTGAGACCTCCCCAACAAGAATGAACAGAACCGCTCAAGAGCAGTCTGGTGAACCCCGTGCCAGATCCCACAGATGTATCAACAACACCTCATGATCAAGTGTGTCAAAGGCCACTGAAAGATCTAAGATCAACAGGATACAATTCCACTTGTCATTTTCCAGGCACAGATCATCGATCAAGGTCACACAAGTGCCATACCCAGGATGAAAGCCTGACTGAAATGGGTCCAGGAATCCCACAAGATGGTGGGTGACTAGATGGGGCCAGTCCGATAGCATCAAGATGAGCCTGGAACTGTTGGGTAACCTTCCCTAAAAAGGGAAGGTTAGAGAAAGGGAGATGGCTGACTGGGGAGTCAACATCTAAAGATGGTTTCTTAAGCAAGGACTAGACAACTGCTTTTTAAAGAGTGTCTGGCATGTTACCCCCCTGAAGAGAGGCATCAACAACCTCAGTCAGCAACAGCCCCAACATCTCCCTGATGGCTTTCATCAGCCAGGACGGGAAAGGAAAGGATCTAATTCACAACTGATTACCCGCATCACTCCAAGCAAATCCTTCACATTGGTGGAAGTTACCAATTAAAACTGATCCCAACAAACAGGACAAGATTGAGTTTCCATAATTCCAAACTCTGACTCTGTAGTTAAAATAGCAGCACCTACGTTGTGGTGAATATGAGCGATTTTGTCTGCAAACTAATTAATAAAAATATCAGAGCAGCAAGTACATCAGATGATTATGATTCTTGGTGGAGACAGGCCGGATTAACCAGACCTCTCACTGCTTGGAACAGCTCCACCAGATGAGACTTTGTAGATGCTAAGATAGTGGCAAAGAAAGCCTTCTTCGCTGCCATCACAGCTATGATATAGTCCTTCCGAAACAATCTATGCCGCAACCGGTCGGCTTCAGCATACGTCGAGCGCCATCTGTTCTCTAATTGCCTACTATCCCACTTCAACCATCTCAGGTCTGCCATATACCACGGGGATCTGTACTGTCAGAGTGGTGGGAGCGGAATGCTTGGGTGCAACAGTGTCAATGGCCGTGGTCAAAATATCGTTTCACAAGGCAACCAGGTCATCAACAGAGAAGCTGTCAAGTTTGGTAGTTATATCCCCCAGAGAATTCTGGAAACCAGTTGGATCTATTAGCCTCTGGGGGCAGACCAACCTAATCAGTCCACCAACCTGATGGGGACATAGGAGGGCAGGGATCTGGGCTTTCAATTGGTAATGATATGACCATGACAACAGTAACAACACCCCACCCCTGAACAATTGGAATCCCTGTTTCCAGGCTGGTGCAAAACTTCAAATCCAATGTGCATGCAGCCTTGGGTGTGAGGCCAGAAATTATTTGGGATAGCCCCATGGTTGTCATGATGGCCAAGAACTCCTGCTCTGCCCCCAAAAGACCAGCTTCAGTGTGTATGTTGAAATCAACCAAGACAACAAGTGTAGGTGATTTCAACACCACCTTCAAGACCAGCTCAGCTAGAGCAGTCAGGGAGCCAGCTGTGTAATACATCAAAAGAATCCACAAACAATCCCTAGCTAATCCAACACAAGGTGGACACACTCTGTATTTGATGAGTCAGGCATCAGATACCTTTGAAAGGCCAAGATACCTTTACAGATCACCACCACTCCACCACCACCCCAGCCCTAGGTTGATGCTGCACAGAGTACCTATCTGGCACCCTCTGGGATGATATAGGCCCAGATCTCTGCAATGCATACAAGGTAGGGGTGTGCACCAGGGTTTTTGTTTTCATTTTTTGTTATTAAAAACTGTCACTTTTGTTATCGTTAATATTGAAATTTCATTATTTGTTATCGGTATCGATTTTGAGCAATAACAAAGGTTTTGTTTTTGGCATAATTTCTGTTGTGGGTTGCCACCAGTGGCAGAAGGGCCAGCAGATAACTGCCCCAGACATCTCAGGAGCTGAACTCCTTCCTCCCTTTCTCATTATAATGCAGTAGTAATAAGTAAACTATGACAATATGAAAAATTACTAATATATATATCTTGCATGAACCTAAACCTAATAACCTATACTATATGCAATATATTCCTAAGTATCTATATCAATAAACTTCTATCTATCTATCTATCTATCTATCTATGGACAGGGGGAGACAGACAGGAAGGGGAAAAGAAAAAACTTAGGGTATATCTATCTATCTATCTATCTATCTATCTATCTAATCTCTACCAATATCTGTAATCTATGTCTATCTAATCTATATATATAAACCTATATATATGTACAGGGGGAGACAGATTGAGAAAGGTAAAAGGTAAAATAAAGGGTATAAGGTAAGGTATAACACTGAGGGCTGGGGAGGATTGTTAGTACAAGCACCAGAGTTCTGTAAATGCAACCTGACACAGCAAGAGGTAACATAGAACAAGAGTCAAACAGCCTGGCCCTGCAACATAAAGGGTTGCAGTGCCCTCCCCAGAGTTCCCATGATTGGTTTTGGAAGGCAGGAAGCTTTGAGCAATCACAGGGTGCCATTCAGCTGTCTGAGACCTGCTTGCGCTGCTCATTGGTCAGTGAGATTACATCCATCAGGTCCTTCCCCTCCCATCACAGGTCCAGTTCAAGAGTTCAACACTGTTTCTGGCTCCAAGATGTCTGCTCCCTCCTCCCCTCTCCACATTTCCCTCCCAAAACACCTGCCAGGCAATAACAAAATCAATAACAATTGTCATTATCATTACTGATTTTGTTATTATTTATCTTCATTATCGTTATTGAAATAACGATAACAAAAACGAGAAGAATGTCATTATTCTTATCAATATAACAAAAACAAATTGCACAGTGGCTTCATCCTGAATAAGATCAAAGATGGTTGATGTTTTATTTGCCACTTTATAAAGCAGCATCAGTTTTAGATCAGGGGCCTCACTAGCCTCAACCCTCCCAAATATCCCGAGACAGCAGGGGAGCAGGAGATGGGAACAGACACAAGGTGACTCTCCCAACGTCCCTGATAGTATTTCTTCCCCTCCCTATGAGTGGCCATGTGTGGGTGCTGTGTGGGTCATGGGAGCAAACATTCACCCACACCACCTTCACACAAGCGGTTAGGTGGGTGGTTGATGGGTAGCCATGCGTGGTTGTGTCTCGTTTAAAAACACCCGGTGAATTATGTTAGGATTGTAAAGCACTTTGAAACTGAAAGTGTTATATATACATTACTAAAATAAATAGTAATAATAACAACTTCCCTAGCCAACCTCTTCCATAGCTCAGCAGTTACAGTTAGGAAGTTTTTTTCTAACATTAAACTGAAATTGACTGTGCTGCTATTTAAGTCCCTTCCCTTTTGTTCTTGGTTCATATGGGTATATTGCCATGTGAGATGGGGTGTGGGGCTCTGGAAGGCCAACCAATACATTTAAGTTACATCTTAGTGACTGCTGAGTATTTAAGTTGATTAAAGGCAAGTGATTTATTTGAATGTATTTTTAAATGATTGCTTAAAGTGCTGGATACTCTTTTTCTGTATTTTATAAATCTAAATAAGAATATTTGCATACAGTAAGAATAAGGTGTGGCAGATAATAAGAATAAAATCATCTTCAGTTAATACTAGCCTTTTAGATGCACAGTAATTGTGCAGGTCTGTGAGTCAATTAATATGCTATGCCTGCAATGAGGAATTTTGGTAATCCAGCCCCCTGTCTGTGTTTGGCACTGCCCTGTATGGGTCAATCAACTATCTTTGTTTATCAGCATGAAAAATAAAGAGAAGCAGTTATCACAGGAAAACATGGAGACATTTTTTAGTAATTAGTACCTGTTTAGATCCTAGCTACATGTGAGCAATTCATAATATCATCAACAATCAGTAAAGCCATACAAGATGGTAACCTGATTTGGGCAGCCTAACCTCAATTTGGGCATCATTGCCATGCAATGCAGTGGCTTGTATACCCGGTGGCTCCAGATGTTCATTCCACCCCATGGTGGGGTGGGCAGTCTGGCTGCTACACGTTGTGTCTTCCATAACAAGCTGGGGATGCAGCGCATAGTAGCGTTATGTGCCCTGGCCCCGTGCTGCTCCACCCTGCATCGAGGCTTACCAACACCAGTGAGTGGCAGGCGCAATCGCCGTTCTCATGCCTCCACATTATGGTCGGGGGTGGGATGTTGGGTGGGTGGTAGGATCATGGGTGGGGCAGGGCTGGGTGGCCATACGTGTGGCAGATGCCTTGGCCTGCCCTGGGGCATGGCAGGATGTCTGACAGCAGCCCACTCAGTTTCCCTGCGGGGGGTGGACCGTGTGCCCTGGTCTCCTGTGGCAGCAGCAATTGCTCACACAGGAGGGTGTGGGGGACTGTTCTTGCCTGACTTGTGTTGTACCCAACATAGCTTCACCAGCAGAGCCTGACACTTTCCATACACAGGAGTAGGGATGGGCGAACGCGGTTCGGTAGTTCGGTGTTCGGCCCGAACAAGGCCTGTTCGGACAACCGAACACGAACACGAACACGAACACGAACGCACCGAACGGACCGAACACCGAACACCAAAATGGCGAACACACCGAACCGAACCGAACACCGAACTACGAAATGGCCGAACACACCGAATGGAACCGAACACCGAACTACGAAATGGCCGAACAGTTCGTTCAATTCGAATCGCGTTCGGTTGTGTTCGGGTGGCTAAAACATGGTCTTCTGTCAGGTCACTGGA
>QEPC01001423.1:1672877-1685682 GCA_003113815.1 Sphenodon punctatus | reverse complement strand
CCAAGGGGCCCCAGCAAGCCGGGCCCGTGCCCCCGGCACAACGGATGAGAGAGCACCAGACACGGGTATGGTGCTGGAGGGAGGAGCAGGCAGAGGACATTGTCCGCTCTACCACTGAGCAGGGTGAGTGGATGATCGCGGCCATTGATCGGATGGAGGTGACCATGGAACTCTCCCTGCAACAAGCGGAGGCAATGAACCGAAGGCTCCAAGGAGAGGTGCGGCTGGAATGGAGGTGGGAGCACCAGGAGCATAGCAGGCAGGTAGAGGCATTTGGGCAGCTGGAGCAGGCCATCAACAGAATGGTGCAGGAGCATTCAGCTAAGATGGACCACTCGCACAACATTGGCACCTCCCTGCTCCTGCATGCTGGCACTATGAGTGCATACATGATGGCAGTCGCCCCGCCGGGCACCCTGCCCTCCCAGGCCTCAATGCCGGGCCCCTCAGTACCCCCACTGCCGCTGCCACCACCCCAGCTGCCAGCCCACCCGCTCAGCCCATGCATCCGCCTCTCAGTCCCTGTAGGTCTCCAGAAGGAGCATCCACCCAGGGGGGCCCATCCGGCACCGGACCCTCCCTCCCACCACCGCCTGCCCCTCAGGACACCGAGGCCTTCCAGGACACAGTTGCAGACACAGACAGCGGTGGAGGGGAGTTCCCAGAACTCCACAGCAACCATAGGATGGCTGAGGGGGAGGCCCCGGAGATGTGGGGGATAGGGGGGAAGGGGGAGAGTGGTCGGGGGGGGAGCACGGCACAGTGAGGTGGGTGGTGGTAGTGGGGACACATGTAACTGTGTGTGGAAATAAAGGTTTGGGCACCACTATTGCTTCCTTGGGCCAGTTCATGGGTCTGGGGCTGTGGGCAGGCAGGTAGCCATACAGGGGCGCACCCAGGGCACTGGTGGGGGCCCCAGGGTGGTGGAGACGGGGGTGTGCGCCTCACGCCTCAGCCTCCCAGCTGATCCGTCTGGCCAGGGCAGCATGGATGTGCTTGGCATATCGGTACTCCCGAGGGTTCTCTGCGTTCACATACAGGGGCACAGGGTCGGGAAGGCACCGGGGCATGGGGTATTCGAGGGCAGCCCCATTGTCTCGCACATGTTGTGCAGAACACAGCAGGCCCCGATCACCAGGGTTGAGGTCTCCACCGTGTAGTCCAGGTGGCCCGTGAGGCTCCTCCAGTGCTGCTGGAGGGCCCCAAAGGCCCTCTCGACCATGGTCCTACCAGCGCACAGGCGGGTATTGTAGAGAATCTCCACAGGGTTCAGGAGACCAGGTATGCCTTCATCAGCCACCAGGTGAAGGGATAGGCTGGGGAGCTGGGGGTGGTCCATTGAGCACACCTGTTGTCCCTGCAAGGGGCCTGGCACACGGTCCAGCCTGCGCTTGGGTGTGTGCGGGCTGCAGCTGCATTCCTGCTCTCATCAACCTCCCACCTCTCAGTGTAGCCAGCCTGTTGTCCTTGCCACCCTGATTAGTGTGTAGGCTGTCCTGTCTGTGAGCTCTATTCCAGCAGTTGGGCTGGGTTCGCACCCCACGCCTCACTTGCTTGCCATGCCATGTTGCGGCCGGTGGCCTTATTGGCTGGCCTTGAGGTCCCTTTGCATCCCCTCCCGTCCCTCCAGGAATTGTGGGGCCCCTCTGTCCTCGCAATTAGTCTCCTTTGCTTCCTGGACCATGGCTGACTGCGCTTCCTGGACCATGGCTGGCTGCGCTTCCACCGGGCTCCCAGCTCCCAGCACCCATGGGGACCCCTATCACTGGACCTTCCACAAGACCATGGCCCTGTGTGACCTGTGGCATTCCCCAGCCATGCAGTTGCAATTGCTCCTGATCTGCCTGGAGAGCCTATCTGGTGCCTATCCGGGGCTGCGCTACAGGGGCAGATCCAGAAGTGATGTGGATGGGGGGGGCTGAAGTCTAAAGTTAGTATAACTCCACCCAGGTGAGCAGGCCCCGCCTCCAGCCCCACCTCTATCCCCAACCCCTACCAAGTGAGCAACAGTGTTAGGCCAGTTTATCCCCCACCCCAAAGCCATGGGAAACCCCCCAAGCCACAGCTCCAACAGGGGAGGGGGACTTAGGTTCAGTGGAGCAGTGGATATGATAGCTGGGCTCCAGCTGCTGCCTGAAAGTAGGCATCAAACACAGATGGTTAAATAACCCCTTCCCCTAGTCTCACTACAGGAAAATACAAAGGGTATTTTCAGACGTTACGTCACCACGGTGAATCCCCCTGTGGGGACCATGGTGGCGTAACGTTTGTTGGGCTGAAAAGTGATTCCTGCCAGATATTCACCCCTGGCAAGAATCTCTTTGACCACGCTTTTGGAGGTCCGGTTGGCTGGAGCTCCGAAAGCATGGTCAAAGCGATTCCTGCCGGGGGTGAACAGCTGGCGGGAATCACTTTTTGTCCCAACAGACGTGACATTACCACGGTCAACCATGGTGGGATTCACCATGGTAACGTCATGTCTGCTCCCAGACCACGGCCCGGAATTGGCGGCCGTGCCTGCTGCGAATTCCGGGCCATGGCCAATACCCCGGGGGGCAGATAGGTGCTGCGGCCATATTGGCCGCTGCACCCGCCCATCTCCCAGAGGACGGGCTGCCTCAGGAGCATGGGGGGAGCGTGTCTGTGTGGCCACACGTTGCACCATGCAGCCCCGCCCCCTTCCCTAATACCCCTCCGGAATCAGCCGGCACATCTGTTGATGGGCCATTCTAATTCCGGAGAGGAATCAATACATGATTCCATGCCGGGGCCAATGGGCGCCACAGCACGACTGAAAACACCCAAAGTCTAGGGGCAAATCCCCATTGTACCCCATGCCAAAGAGGGAAATAAATCAGGGAGGGGCAAATGCCCCAAGCAGATGAGGGGCAAATCCTCACTGTGCAAAAGAGGGCAATAAAAGAGAGGGGGGAAATGCCCCCTTACAAGTCAATCAGGTAAGAAGCAAATCCCCATTGCACTCCATACCCAAAGAGAACAAAAAAAGGGAGATGGGCAAATCATGCCGCCTTGTAGGGGTGTGCATGTCATTTTCATTATTAAAATAACAATAACGAACGTTGTTGTTTTCATTATCGTTATTGCAGTATCAAAAATGACAAATAATAATAACAAAAATAGAAACGAAAATGACATTTTGTTTTTGAAATAAAGGGAAAAACCTGAAAAACATATTTCTGGCTGTAACTTTTTTGTTTTAATCAATTCTGATTAAACATGGGGAGGGTGTACCCCCAATGGAGGGCACTATGTGTACCAATTTGTGAAATGATTAGGTAAAGGAAACCGATTTTAGAAGCAATTGAATGTTGTGATTTTCAGAAAAGCTCCATACACATTCATGGCTACAACTTCTTTATCTTGCATCCAATTTGCATTACACCTGTGAATATTATGTCCCTCCATAAGCCTAACACTCCTGCCAATTTTCAGAAAGATTGGATAAAGGGTCCTGATGGTATAAGACATTAACTTGAAAATACATTTCCAGCTGTATCATTTGTATATTCCATCCTGTTTAAAAGGTATTTGGCAGGAATGTATCACATACCTTCACTGTCATCTCTGCCAAACTACAGAACAATTTGATAAAGGGACCCAATTTTATAAGCAATTGATGTTGTCCCTGTGAAGACCATTATTCAGATAAATAGCAGCACATGCAGTGCCAGTCAGAGGCAGGCACCCTGCATGGCAGGGGGAGAGAGATTGTAGGAGGGAGGATGTGGAGCAAACCAAAAGACTGACAGACACATTCACTGACCAATTACTGCATGCTTCCAGATTTACAGGACCAATTGGTAGTGGCTTCGAGGCAGCCCTGAGGTGGGCATAAGGGCATAAAGGACATAACTGGGAGTTTGGGGATAGCATCCAAGCAATCAGGGGACATAGTTTACACATCCAGGCTGGTCAATTATCATCACAATCACATCCTGCAGCACTGTGACAGAGGACATAAGAGAATCTCTATTGACTCTTTCCTAAACAGATGCTTCTGACTTTCCAGTAACAAGTGGGGGAGAGATGTTGGGATGGTCACAGCACAGAAGGAGGATATTTGGTTGACCTTTCTGCTGGCCAATTGGCATCACCAACCGATCTTATACTACAGTGACGTAAGAGAATCTCAGGCATAGGCTCCTTCTCTGCTTATGCCGTGTAGGCCTATAAAATTGGGACCCTTTATCACATCTTTCTGATATGTGGCAGAGATAATAATGAATGATAATGAAAGTGTTATATACAGCCCTGCCAAATTTCAGGTACACTGGTTGGACTACAAAGATGTTAGTCAGATATACCTTTATATGTTAATTGCTTATACCACCAGGATCTTTTATCCAATACTTCTGAAAGTTGCCAAAGACAGTAAATATGGGAAGGGGTGTAAACCTGCCAAGTGTCATCTACATTAGATAAGAGGCAAAGAAGTTACAGCTAAGAAGGTATATGAATGTATATGAAGAATTTTGCAAAATAAGATAATTCAATTGCTTCTAAAATTTGATTCCTTTACTCAATCCTTGTGAAATTTGGTAAACTTACTGCCTTCCATTAGAGGTATATGAAGCCCAATTTTCAGCCACATATAGTGAAAAACAACAATGTTACAGCCGGAAATGTGTTTTCCATTGAAACCAATGAAAATGAAAGCCAAAATGAAATGGGGGGGGGGGGGGCGGCTGAAGCCCCCTGAGTCCCCCCTGTGAATCCGCCCATGTGCTACTTTGGCTATGAAGTGAGCGCCCACAATTGCTGGCTGCATGCGGAGACCCTGGGGCTGATTCCCTTTCCCGATGGGCGTGTCCCAGAGATGAGGTGCTCGCATGTGGGGTGGTTGGCGGTGGAGACCATGTCTACTCTGTCTGTGTGCAGCCTAGACACCTACACGGCCTGTCTGAATGAGGGGGGCCCTGCCCTTGCCGTGTCCTACTTTGGCTATGTTCATGGGGTCTATGGATACCAGCGATCGTGTTGGGTGGTGTATCACCGGCTGTTGGAGCTCGGTCACCTTCCGTGGTCCCCTGCTGCTGACTATGGCTTGGCCGAGCCCACTGAGGCAGAGCTGGCAGCGCTGTCCTGTGTGTGGTCCCATTCCGATGTGCAGTTGGGGTTCACCACGCAGGATCCTTTCGAGAAGTACTACCTGGTTTCCCACCACATGTCTGTGCTGGGCTACCATCAGAGCATGATTCAGTGGCTTCACTTAGTTCAACTGGTGGGCCACCTGGCCCCGGGCCCCTTCGTTTCCCCCTGCAGCTGACTGTGAGGCCCCCTGTGCCTACCGTGTCGGGGTTGGTGGCCCCGGGGAGAACTCCCGCCGCCTCCCCACTGCTGCACACCGCTGCCTGCTTCCTCCATGATGACCCGGCCTTGCAACTGTGCTGCCTTTTTCCCGGGGTTCCACTGCCCCTGCCTGTGGCTCTGGGGCCCTTCCAGGGGCCCCCTCATTTGCCTCTGCAACCGGTGCTCCCCTCCGTGGCTGTCTTCTCCTGTGGCCGAGTCCTGCTCTCCATGCCTCCACCCAGCTCCCCGGGTTGCTGTTGCCCTTCATCATCTGCCGTTGCTCACTCCTATGCCCATGACCCCCCCCTTGGGTGCCTATGTGACCGCGGGGTTGTGGGGCCCCTGGTCTTCACCTCCCGGCATCTGCCCTGGGGTGTGTGTGCATCTGTGGATGGCCTGCACTGCCCTGACTCTCCTGCATTTCCTCCATGGCACCCTTGCCGGCACTTGGGCTGCTTGTCTGCCTTCTGGGATGTTCCCGGGCCGCTCCCTGTTCCATGTGGCCTCCCCCTGTGCCTGTGGCCCAGCCTTCTGGGGCCCCCCCATTCTGAGACTTCCTGTGTAGCTGTGGGGGTGCCCGTGCAGCCTGTGCTGTTGTGGTTGCCGTTTCCCGTGTCCTGGGTGGCCCCTGGCCCGGTCCCCCCCTTCTTCCCTGTCACTGTCCCCCCCCCTGTGCCTGTTGTGCCATGTGTGTTGACTGTCCCGCTGTGTCCCCCCTTCCCTTCCTTTCCCATGCGGGTGTGAGTGCGCCCGGGCGTGTGTGAGTGCTGTGTGTTCCACTGTGCCCTCGTTGTCTCTGTGCCTGCTGTGTGTGTTGCCTCGGTGGCTCTTCTCCCTCCCTTCCCATTTCCCTTGTGTGGACATTCCCTGTAGGCACTTTTGGCTTCCTCTGCTCTCAGTCGGCCATGTCTGCCTCCCGCCCCTCCGTGGTGCCTTCTGGGTGTTTTGACCATGGCCGGGAATCAGCATCATGTCTGTTGCGCTGCCCCGGCCCATGGTCTGACGGCCCGATTCCCTGCCGTGGTCCCAATCCCGTCACGTCTGTTGGGGCCTTCCTGGACTATGGGGGTGGTGGTGGGGGTGGTTGATTGGTTCACCACCACAGGGAATCCACTGTGGTGAATCTGGACCGCATAACGTCTGAAATCACCCTATGTTTCCTTCATTTGGATCATCAAGGTGAAACAAATGCTTAAGCCTATATTCTCAGTCTGTCCAGACATCATACATTCTCATTAAAGAAGATGGAAGTAATTATGGGGTATTCTGAAGAACTGCATTTAGTGGAAGGACCTAGAGATGAAATGAATAGCCATAGTTAATATCTTGTTTGTCATATTCATCACTTTGATCCAAATCTTATGAAGCAAATAATCAGTATTTGGCTCCCACTTTGGATAGCTATTTTGGATATTTCAGCTCAGTTATTTGCATATGTGGTATTTCAGTGACTCGGTATTTTGGTTTCTTCATTCTGTACTATTGGTGCTATTTCACATGTGCAGTATCTGAAGCTAAGTAAACCGAATAATTTTAAAATGTCAAATACTAACTGAACTACCAAGTAACTGGATATGATTTTCAGAAATTTCACATATTCTCTGAAAATAAGGCCATTTTTACATGAGTCTCATTTCTTGTGGATCTCTAAAATCAGGGTGAAACAAACTTATGCAGGGTGGGTTAAGATGTTCACCTCTGCTACCAGAAATCAGCTGGACACCATTGGTAACAGAGGATGCTGGCAAACTAGATGCATGCTTGGAGATGTGGACTTGTAAAAACCTCAATATGGGTTTTTTACAAGTCCGCATCTCCAAGCATGTGCTATTTCACTGGCGCCCTCTGTTTCCAATGGTGCCTGGCCAACTTCTGTTGGGGGGGTGGTGAACATCTAAGCACAACCCCTGTGCGTGTTTGTTTTTCCCAGACTTTAGAAGTCTGAAAGAAATGAGGCTTATGTAAAAACAGCCTAAGACTTAGGCCTCTTTAATTGGTCTCTCCATAACTGAAGAACCCCAAATAATTTGTCACATTAGAAAAATATTTTCCATTGACATATTTAACTGCTTTATTAGCTTTTTTCTTGCTGTCTCACTTTCTCTTTCTCAGCTCTAGCTTCTAAGTATATTCCTCACTACTGTGCTTCTTGCTTCTTATGATATTAATTTTGTCTATTAGTGCTATCTTCTTGTATAGCAGTTTCTTGATCCCCAAGTAAAAATAGACTATTCCCTAGTGTCTTGGGGGCTGAGCCAAAACTCATAACGGGAGCGCACATGAAGTGTATGTGGGTTGCACTCATGTGAGTACATGTACAATGTGTTTACCTATGTCATGTGCATGCAGCACAGGGCTTAGGATCAGCCCTTAGTCAAAGCATTTTTAAAATCCTGTGACATATGACTTTCTCTTAAATAATATATATTAAAATGAAAATGTTATTTTATTTAGGGTAACTTTTATCTTGACATCTCCAAATAACCGAAATTCTCACAGGACACCAGGATTAACACAGACCTCAGTCTCTCATTTTAAAAAAAAAGTCTTTGTGACTCAGTGGCAAGAAGCAGTTAAAACCTTGGTTTTACCTGTGTATATGAAAGCTGTCACTTCCAGTAGCTCTCATTTTTGGACACTGGATACTACTATTTAGCTTTTCATAAAGGTCCATGAGGGAGGGGAATCTGTCTTTCCCTCCCTCCCTTTGAGTGCCAGGATCCCAGCCATGGGGACAGCATCCTGAGCAGAGTCTGCACTGGAGCTCGATTAAGGGTAAAGGTCCACTAGTTCACTCCACCTGAGTGTCAAGTCAGAGTAGTGGAGGCAGGAACATGGTCAGGAATGAAGCCAGGTCAGGAGTTGTGGACATCTGAGGGTGACATCAAACAAGACGATAGCCCACTGGAGTCCATGTTCAGTCCGTGCAACCCCCACTCACAATTTGTAGTGTGTAGACCTAATAAACGGGTAGCTCCTGCATGTAATTCTTGTGCATGTCAGCAGCCATGACTCACCCCCTCCCCCACTCACAGGGTTAGCTCGACAAACCTAATATACGGGCAGGCACTACGCTCTGCCCACCCCCTTACCATTATCCCACCCCCTGCCATGACTCGCAGTCCTAGTAAACTATGGGAACAAGAAGCTGCACCCACTGTTTCTGGCTTCCGGGCTACTTGCTCATGTGCTACACCTAGGGGGGCCAGATATGCAAATTTTAGAGGACACTTATGAGAAATACAGGTTTCAGGGCTGCATTGGAGCCAATGCAGCCCTGCAACCTGTATGTTTCATAAGTGTCCTCTAAAATTTGCATATCTGGCCACCCCAGCTGCACCCCAGCCATTCCTAGCTAGTCAGCCACCCAGCATTTTGATTTTTCAAAACATTTGGCATGTGGTCTGCAGGCTTCACAGATGTCTGTACTGAAGCCATGGATCCTGAGAACTTCATGGTGCTCATCATGATCCAGGTAGTCATGACCACTGAACAGCAGAAACTGCAAGTGATTCTGCAGATCCAGGCAGCCTACTGTCATTGGCTTGAGGAGATTGCAAGCTCTTGCTCAATCTGTGGCCACAGTAGTGGAATGCACCACAAGCAGGAAGCGGCTCCTGCTTCAGCACTAAGGGTGGGACATCCGGGCAAATACCGGGTACCAGATTTACCAGTTCCTGGATTTCAAAATACCGGCATACCAGGTTAATACCGGTATACCGGTACCGGTTTTCCCCCATTGATTTCAATGGGGAACTGTCCCCATTGAAATCAATGGAGAAAAAAAAAACACTCCCCCTCCCAGACTGTGTGGGTGGAAGGGGGGACACCCCCCACCCACCCTGCTCAGCCTGGATTTTTTTTTTTTTTTTTAAATTCCCCTAAGTCCCTGGGCTCTGTGCTGGGGCCGCCGGCAGCGACCCAGAGCTCGCACCAGCAGCAGGTAAGTGTACCGGTACCATTGATCCCTGGGGTGGGGGGTGGTTTAACACACACACCCCACCCCAGGGATCAACAGTACCGGTACACTTACCTGCTGGTGCGGGCTCTGGGTCGCTGGCAGCGGCCCGGAGCCCAGGAACTTAGGGAAATTTTTTTAAAAAAAAATCCAGGCTGGGCAGGGTGGGTGGGTGGGTGTCCCACCTTCCACCCGCACAGCATGGATGAGGGAGGGAAAGTGTTTGGGTTTTTTTCTGTGGTTTTTTTTACATTGCGGCCATTCATTTGAATGGCTGCAATGTAAAAAAATCCGGCACAGGGGGAATCCGGTAAATTCCCCCGATTTCCAGGGTAATCCGATACTGCCGGTACATCCAAAAACCGGCAGTATCGGATACCGGATCAGCCGGTAGTTCCACCCCTATTCAGCACTGTGTACATGTGAAAAGGATTTTCGGGTTGTAGTTGATCACAAGCTGAACATGAGTCAGTAGTGTGATGCCACTACTAAAAAGGCTAATGCAATTTTAGGCCGCATTAACTGAAGCATAGTGTCCAGCTCATGAGAAGTAATAGTGCCACTCTGTTCTGTGCTGGTCAGACCTCATCTGGAGTACTCTCTCCAGTTCTGGGCACCACATTTTAAGGAGGATATTGACAAATTGGAACGGGTTCAGAGGAGAGCAACAAAGATGGTCTGGGGTCTGGAAACCAAGTCCTATGAGGAAAGGTGGAAGGAGTTGGGTATGTTTAGCCCGGAGAAGACTAAGGGGAGACAGGATAGCTGTCTTCAAATATCTGAAGGGCTGTCACATCGAAGATGGAGCAGACTTGTTCTCTGTTACTCCTGAGGGTAAGACTAGAACCAATGGCCTCAAATTACAAGAAAGAAGATTTCAGCTTAACATTAGGAAGAACGCCCTAATGGTAAGAGCTGTTTGATAGTGGAACAGACTGCCTTGGGTGGTGGTGGGCTCTCCTTCACCGGAGGTTTTCAGACAGAGGCTGGTCAGCCATCTGTCAGGGATGCTGTAGTTGTGGATTTCCTGCACTGAGCAGGGGGTTGGACTAGATGGCCTCTGAGGTCCCTTCCAATTCTAAGATTCTGGACCAGATGACAATAGACCATGCTGAGAAGAATTGAAGCCCTGCAATGGCAGATGATGCATGCAGAGAACTACCAGTAAGGATGGGCGAACAGATTGCGGTTCGGATTCGGCCGTTCGATACGGTCCGGTCATTCGGTTCGGCCATTTGTTTCGTTCACCACGTTCGGGTTCGGCCATTCGGTTCTGTCCTCTTCAGTTTGGTTTGGGCGTTCGGAAAAAGGTTCTCTGTGCGAGGAATGATGGCGTCAGACCCATGATGGTGGGTCCTGGGGCTAGAGTGGCAGCTTCTAGGTATTGGCCACAGCCCTCCCTGCCAGTAACTTGGCCTCAGAACCCTGATGGTGGGTCCTGTGGCTGTTTCGTGATGCGGTGGAATGACATCGCCTCCATGCAAGAAATGATGGTCCCAGACTCATGACGGTGGGTCCTGGAGCTAAGGTGGCAGCTTCTAGATATTGGCCACAGCCCTCCCTGCCTGTAACTTGGCCCCAGAACCCTGGCTGTGGGTCCTGGAGCTGGAGTGGCTGTTCCTTGATGCGGTGGAAGGACATCGCCTCCGTGCGAGGAAGGATCAGTGACGGTGGGCGCTCCAGGAAGGCAGGGGCAATGCCCCGCCTGGCCCCAGGGCCCCCCTGGCCGGTGGTGGCAGCTTAAAAAAAAACCCAAAACAAACAAAAAAATGGCTGCGTTGGCATCGTGCTGAATGTGCGGAGCCACCACGAAGAACCTTGTTTAGCGAGGCAGAGACTTTATGAAGGTCGCTGCCTCGCTAAACAAGGTTCTTCGAGGTGGCTCCACACATTCTCACCAGTTGTGTGTGCGTGCGTACATACAACCTGTGACTCACCCCACCCACCCTGAAGGCTTCCTGGTTTAGTTTATTGCCGTCACTGGCTCTCGCCATGGCCCAATGACATACAAACAACAAACATAAAACAACAACTACTTGAAGGCATAAAATATGCGATACAAAATACATACAAAAATACACCCTCAGGGTATCTTACTAAATAAATAAAATTACTTGGTCAACATGTCACACAAAAGTAACAAGGCCAAGTATCATTTTAATCAATGCAAATGCTAAATCTTCCCTAATATAGGTCAAAATCCTTAATAAGGCAAATATCTAACTAAGAATGGCTTAGCCTACCACAAGGTGGCTATAGATAAGCTTATCCCCTGGGAAATTAGAAGCGGATTGCTTTCCTCCCCATTCCAGGGTCTGCCAAGGCTATGCTTCAGATGGATTGTGCCTTTAGACCCAGGATCCCCAACTCCCATCCCACAGCTGTCCCTTCCTTGGGTCCCCTTATGGCAATAATACAAGATGGATATTAAGCCAAATTAACCCGCTAATCCCCATGCTGTCCATCGAGAGTCATTCTCCACTTAGTTGTCAGGTCTTGTCCCAGGAATCTTGCTCCCAGAGAGAGCCTTATAATTATAGAGCCGTTTCTTGGCTGCTAAATGAGTATATATCACCAAGTCTCTAATGGCCTCTTCCTGGGTGAGTGATAGTAGATATCTGACGAGATCAAGAACTTGGTGCTCAGAAGGCAGACAGGGAACCACCCAAGTTGCCCTCAGGGCTTCAAATTAAGGGCACCTCAGTAGAAAATGATCTACATCTTCCACTTCCTGCTTATAGCAGGAGCATAGTCTAGCCTCCCGTGGGTATGCCCATATCTCCCTTCCACTACTGCTCCTCTGACCATTTGCCAGTGGAGTAGAATGTATGCTCTCCTCAGTTTTGTGTTGACCAGGACATCCAGAAACGGCTCAAATGAAACCTGGTTCTTAAGGGTCCCCAATTGTGGGGCTACTTTCCATGCTACTACTCTGGCCATGTCCTCCTGGTCAGCAATATCCCTGAGCCGGAGATAAATCTCAGACTTAATGAAGGCTTCCTAAGGAAGACTTCAGAGTCAAAAGTGACGCATTCTCCCTTTATACAGATTGGGTGGCTAGAAGAGCCGTCTACTCCATATAAAGGGACCCTGCAATGCAAGAGTGCTGCAGGGGGCACTCTTGCATTGCAGGGGCTGGGCAGGGGGAAAGTTCATACGGGGGTGCCCAATAGAGGTGCCCCCGGTATGAACTAAGAGCTGCGTGTGCGTCAGCAGTTCCCAGCCCCCTGCACAGGCTGGTTCCCAACCTGTGCAGGGGGCTGGGAGCTGCTGACACGCACGCAGCTCTTAGCCTCCCCGAGTCCCTTCCTCCTTCCCTGCTGGAATCCAGCAAGGAGGGAGGAAGGGACTCAGGGAAGCTAAGACCCTCCCCGAGTCGCCACTGGATGCAGGCGGCGGCACTGAGGACCCAGCCCCAACATGTGATAAGTAAATTGTGGGGCCCAGGGTGGGGGTTGGGGGAGTGCGGGTACATGGGGGAAGGGGGGGACCAGGGGGGCACATGGGGGGTGAGTTCAGGGACACGGGGGAGTGGGG
>QEPC01001423.1:1632376-1654657 GCA_003113815.1 Sphenodon punctatus | reverse complement strand
GGGGAGTAGGGCCCCGGAGGTTGGGAGGTATGGAAATTCATCTGAAAACAACTGTGACAATGGGTCTCTGGCATATCAGACTACTTTAATTGCCAGGACAGTTGAATCTCTTTTCTCAAGCCTTTCGACATTAGACGATTCGGTGGCTACAGTCAAGAACCAGCTACGGGAGATTCTCGCAAAACTAGATGAACTACGGGACCATGGTAACTATAAAAAGGAAGATGTGCATCCACCAGATATCGAGAGGTCGGGGGGAAAAAGAACTTTTTGGAAGCCCCAATCTAGGCGCTTTTTGGGAGTATGGGAAAATGCTGTATTGTTGCATATTGGCCCTGATTCTGATGGAACGACCCATAGTTGGGGAAGCCAGGAGGAGATTGTTAACAATCTGAGATATCTCCTAAATAAGGCTTTTCATAAGCGTGACCTTGTTAGGATAAATTATCTTCCCAGCAGGGGTTGGGTGACTAGGATGGAGATTGAATTTCAGCAAGATTATTGGGTACGATGTATTTTCAAGGCTAGGATGAGACTATTGGACAGAGGTATATCAATAGATAGGGTACTGTGTTACGACTCATGGCAGGAAAAGGTTGGGGAATCTATGGGTGGGCCAGGCTTTCCCCCTCAGCCCAACAGTCAGGGGAGGAGACAGGGCAAGAAGGTATCCATCGATGTGGGGTCAGGGGAAGGGCCGCTTCCCCCGGAGGTAGGGGCGGAAATTGGAGGCTGTATTAGCCCAAGAGGTAACTCCCAGGGCAAGGGAGTGGATGTGCAAGATACTCGTGTAGTGGCTAAATTACCAATGGAGAGTAGGGGACAGAGGGCAAAGATCAATGTAGTAGTAAGCCAATTGGAAGTCATGGATTTTGAGGAGGGTAAGGAGAAAAGTCCCTATTGGAAGGAGCTTTAGTAGTAGAGTTAGGTATGGATTCAAAGTTAAGTGATCAGGGCATTCAGGCTAATAATTTTAAAGAAAGCCAAGAATATCAGGAAACGAATGGTATAGCAACCCAAATGCTAATTAGCTTGGATAGGGAGTTGCTGGGAGTTGGAGAACAAGATGGGGTGGGAATAGTGTCCAAAGTATTAGATACCCAGTCAGCGACTCAGAAAATTGGCTGTCTTCTAATGGGTGACCTGGGGTTGGAGGAGCAGGGTGATATTAATGCTATATTAAAAAATATGTCGGTGCTGGACCAGGATAAGTTACTGGCCAAGGTAGAATATATTAGGACTAGTATACAAGGGATTGCCCTAGATTATAAAACTCCATCCTTGGGTTCTGATGAGGCTGTGAGCAGGATGCAATCTAATTCGAACTATTTGACTGAAGTCCGTTTTTTGGATCCCTCTGAAATAGGAACACCAGTGAGAGGTCCGCTAGCCTTGGATAATGTGGAACTGGGTATATCGTATGTGGGGGAGAGAGGACCCAGCAATGTGGTAGTTACCGAGGCTGAGATTTTGCCAATTTCCACAGATTTAAGTAGTTTATGACCAGACGATGGAACCCGAAGGCCTGTATTGGCCGCCCAGGGTGGAAATCGAATTAGGAAGGAGGGGGCCTGTGATCCCGTGCATGGCCTGATAAAATTTGTCTCCTGGAACATTGCAGGTCTGAAGTCTAAGGTGTTTGATTTAGATTGGGGGGAGTTTTTGTTGGCCTTTGATCTAATATGTTTTCAGGAGACTTGGCTTTTGGATGAATTTTCATGGCACCCAGAGGGTTATAGATTGATGACTCAAAATGGGCAAAAAAAGGGTCACAAAGGGCGTCCTTCTGGGGGCTTGGCTATCCTTATAAAAGATGACCTTTGGGATTCTCTTGTGACATTATCCCCCAGAAGGCCAGAATTCCAGCAGGTTCTGCTTAAATGTGGACATGGGCAGGAGGATTGGATTGTCTTGTTTAATGTCTATATCCCGCCCCTGTCCTCACCGTATTACCAAGAAGATATATGGGGAATACTTGAGGAAGTGGTTCTTGAGGCTCAAGGGGAATACCCCAAAGCAACAGTGATGTTGGTGGGAGATATGAATGTCCAACTGAGATTAGAGCATAGGGAACATCGCCCTGCTTCCGTACAGGGGGAGGGTACTGTATTTAGGCTGGAGACTTTTATTAATAATGTTAACTTTGCCTTTGTGGGAGAAGAGCTATTAGGTGACCCTGAGAAGGGTAGTACCTTTATAGGACCCCAAGGAAGGAGCACAATAGATGTAATCCTTACCAATTGGGACGCTATCGATAAATTTGGCAATTTCCAACTTATTCCCAGACCAGAAAGTAATCATTTGGTCTTAAGCGTGGATATTTTGATTCAGTACAAACAGCAAGGGGTGGAGACATTGGATTCTCATGATAGAATAGTGGGTAGGGTCAAGAAATTGTCTCCAGTAACCCTGATGGTGCAATTTCAAACACTCTGTTTGGCAGGAAAACTCAAGGTGCTGAGTTCACAAATACTGTTAGCAGAGGAAACTGGGAAAATCCCTCAGTATTATGAGGAAATCGTTGATACTATTCAAGAGATTTTTGTTGACCCCAAGCCCAAGAAATTTTCCTATGGGAACCATCCCTGGTTTGATCAGGAGTGTAGGAGAGCAAAAACTGCCCTTGTAGCCTCAAGGAAAAGATGGACTAGGAAGTCTAGTACCACTTATTTGGAAGAATTTCAGAAAGACAGGAAAGCGTATTCCTGTCTGATTAAGGAAAAACGGGAAGGTTTCCTTAAGGAAATTTGGGCCAGATTGATGGTTGCTCACAAGAGGGGGGATTCCCATAAGTTTTGGGCCAATATGAACAAGTTGCTAAACCCCAGGAAAGACAAGAGGAGCCCTAAAGTCTCTATGGCCCTCTGGGAATCCTTTTTTGGCCAGTTGTATGAGAGGCCTCAAGGATTAGAGAAAACTGACCATGGTCTTACGGGAACAGCTTGGATTGCTTCAGCCCCACAATACCATCAGATAAGCTTTCCAGAGGCCCAAATTCTAGAGATAATTTTGACACTGACAAGGAATAAGGCCCCGGGTCCAGATTTTATTACAGCAGAGATGCTGCAGGCGGCTCCGCAGTGGTGGGCAGCCGTTCTTAGTAAACTGTTTCAAAATATCAGCCTATATTGGGTGATCCCTCCATCTTGGCTTCAGAGCTGGATCATTCCGATCTTCAAAAAGGGAGACGGAGCGGACCCAGCATCTTATAGGCCGATTAGTTTATTGTCGATAGTGGGCAAGGTATTTGCAAAGTGCCTACTCAGCTACCTTGAAAAATGGGTTGAAGAGAACTCAATAATTCCACAGGAGCAGTTTGGCTTCGGGAAAGGAAGATCGACCATGGATGCCTGTTTCATATTGCAACATATTATCTTTAAGTATTGGAAGGTTAGGAAAGGCAAGCTATTCCTGGCATTTATAGATCTCAGCAAAGCCTTTGACTCCGTTTCTCGGGCTAGGCTTTGGGCAAAGCTCCAGGAATTGGGGATTGATAAGAATTTATTAGTACTTATGATGCAGTTGCATGGAAAAAATGTAGCCAGAGTCAAAATAGGGCCGAGTAATAAAATCACTAAGGATATTGCCATTTGTAGGGGAGTCAGGCAAGGTTGTGTGCTGGCTCCCCTACTTTTCAACATCTATATGGCCGATCTTGTTAAGTGGCTAGACTTGGAAGATAATTATCCCCCCAGACTTGGTATTCATAAACTGAATATTCTTCAATTTGCTGATGATATAGTTTTATTATCCCAGACAGCCAGGGGGTTGAGGAGTGCGATTGGAGCTTTGGATAATTACTGTACTGCAAATGGATTGATACCAAATCCGCAAAAGTCAAAGATCATGCTCTTTGGAAGTCGTAGGACAACAGAGAAGTGGGAGATTGCTAAGAAGCCACTTGAAGTGGTCAAATCCTATGTCTACTTGGGGGTGACCCTTTCTAGTAGGGGGACATGGGTTAGGCATATCCAGGGTCGGGCCAAAAGAGCGGCTCAATTTGCAGGGGCTATAATTAGAGCTGTGGGGGTCTCTCAGGGAGTGCCGGTCTCAACCTTTCTGAAGTCATACCACGCTAAGGTTGTACCCGCAGCAATGTTTGGGCTAGAAATTATCCCCCAGCCTGTGATCCAACCACTGGAAAGAGTGCAGAACTCCTTCCTTCGTAAAGTTCTGCAGGTCGGAAATGACGTTCCCGGTCCGGTGTTGAGAGCGGAAATTGGTATGGCCTCTATGGGGATGCAGGCTAAAATGGCCATGATTAGATACTGGCTGAGACTGACCACTCTGAGAGAAAATTCCCTCCCTAGGTTATGTCTACAGGAAGAATTGGAGTATGAGGGTAACGGAGATTACCCGTGGCTCAAATATTTGGGCCAACTCCTATGCAACCAGGGCTTCTCCTTTATGTATTTTGCTGGAAAACCTCTGGAAGGGATAAAGAGAGAGATCCGAGCTAGGCTGGAGGATGTTGAGAAACAGGAGGATTTGGCAGCAGTTGGAAACTGGAAGGTTGCCCCATGGTTTAAGACGATCAAAACGACTTGGGGGTTTGAACCATACCTAGATTATTTACAGAACCGTAGGCTCCGGAGAAGCTTTACACTTCTCCGGTTCCAGATGACGAAAACTGCGGTGGTGGAAGGACGTTATAATAGGATAAAATATGAGCTACGAGTATGCAATTGCCCCATGGGGGTGGTGGAAGATATTGCCCATTTTCTGTTGTTCTGTCCCTTTTACATTATCCTTAGGGAGGTTTGGCTCCAGCCATTTATGCCTGGTTTATTATGTTTGGGGCCAGACCAGGGGTACAAGCAGCTACTCACTCGCCAAAATAAAGAGGATGTGGTGGCTATAGCGTCCTATGCTTTATTAGCCTCACAGAAGAGAAATCTGATTAGGGGGGCTTTATAGGGGAGATGTCCTGCTATCGAAAGCCCTGTCAAAGCAAGGTAGTCAGCAAGAAATAGTTGATTTAACAACAGCCTTGGCTGTTTTGGTAAGGGTGGTTACGTAATTCCAGAAAGGAACATCAAGTCCAAGATGCGCTAAGACTTTAGTGATGTGGGGACTTTATTGCCCTGTAAGCCAGAGATGTACCTCATGGCTAAGGTGAGGACAAGGTCAAAACAAGGTTGGAGATAATTATTCCATGGGTAGAATATGTAGTTGGAAAGAGCATGTAAAAATGGCTGGCACGGCCGATTGATATATTTTGGACATTGTAAAGCTAGGGTATACATATGTTATACGGCCATATTTATAACCTTGTTTCTCCTTGGCCGTTTGGCCCATTATTTTATTATATGGTTGGAATATTGCACTTCCTGTTATTCGTGGACTGTATGTTTTGTCTGATTGTCTGTTTTGTTTTGTTTTACTTTGTTTGTCGGCCATGGCGAAAGCCAGTGCCTTAAATAAATAAATGCCAGGTATATTTCTATACCCAGTCCCCTGGCTCACACATTGGAGATTTTACTTTTTTTAAGTTTTCTGGATTTTGACTTCTTTGATACTACTATCTTCATGGCATGGGCATAACTCAGAAAGTTTGTTACTTTATTTCTGCATTAAAAATGGTCAACTGAGTATTTTAACAATGAGCATTAATTGATGCATTTGAGAGGATCCAAGGGAGACATCTTTGGTAACATTATAGCACAAGTAGCAGATGACCTAAAGCTAAAGTACTTAAAAGTCCCCACGCTCCCCAGGAAGGAAAATAAAGTATTGCTCAATGTTTCCTGTAATCCTTCCTCTTTGATGACACTGGATTCCCTCAGGAGATCTACAAATGTTTATAAACTTTCCTTACACCTCCTTGCAATTGCAATTCTCTCTTCAACCAGGGTCCTTATTCTAGGTACAACTAACATAGCTTGATGGCACAGTGAGCAACTCAGAGTTCTCTTTTACTAGTCTATTATTGCATTAAATAATTAATTTTTTTTTAGAGATTTTCCCCTCCCCAAAAAGCATCTAGTATTTAAGCACAGAGCTATTTACTCAGGTAGACGTTAGAACAGCAGACACTGTTCGTGCCTAAGAAAGAGCTGTGTGAAACTGGAAAGTTTGCACAAAGTAACAGAAGTTGGCCCAATAAAAAGTCTACTCTGTAATCCTCAAATCCCTTACTCTTGAAGAGTACCCACTTTAAGCCTGTGGGACTCTCTGGAGTAAGTGGTTTGAGGACGGAGGGCCATGTCTCCTGTCTCTCATATGCAGGGCCTGTGCAGCCATTACTTCCCAGACTAAATATTGTTAGAGCCAGCAGAGTGCATTCAAACCAGCTGTTCCTCAAAATGTAGTTTATGTATCAATATCTGCTATATAGGGAAACTGTTACCATGTTTTCCCCTCCTGCAAATTGCATCATAATTCCAATCAGAGACTAAGTATTTGAATTCACAGATTAATATGCAAGTGGATATAAAAGGTAGGACCTTAAAGATTCTAGGAGGCCAGAATTTCAGAGGAGCTTTTTCACTGGATATTACAAATGACTGAGCATCTGAGACAGAACAAGTAATTGAAAACTTATGTACATGAGAAAATGATAGAGGTATTATTTTAAAAATAACAGTGTAAGATCTATGTATATCAGCCTGCTAAATAAGGTACTCTAAGCTGAACCTACTTGTATCCTACCTGCCTGCCCTCCTAATGCTTTACCTAGCACCTTCCTGTATGGGTTTTAACAAACGTGACACTGGCCCAGTTCACCCATTCTGGCCAGCTGGGCCACTAGATATGGTGGTGACTGCGCTGGAAATGTGGGCCCAGAATGAATGGGGCCAATGTTCTGGCCCTGCGAGCCCAGAGCAGGACAAAGTGAGCAGGTGGATTTGTTTTTGTGCCCGCCTGGCCCAGAGTGTGGGGTTGCCATGGTATCTAGCCATGGCTGGGGGGGAGAATGGAACAGCTGCAGCATGGGGGCAAAGTCGGTCAGCCACACATTTGCTCTCCTCCTCCCTTTCTGGCTGGGGTTGGCCATCCCACCCCTGGATGTGCAGCCGCAGCGGTGGCTGCACATATATTTTAATTTTTTACCCTATGTCTTGTGAGAAAGAAAGAAAGAAAGAAAGAAAGAAAGAAAGAAAGAAAGACAGTCAGTCCTGGAGACACTCACATTTTGGTCCAAGTGTGTGTCATCATGAAAATTGTTTAATGTAAATTGATATAAGTATTGTAAAGCGGTAGCTCTTTCCTGCTACAGACAGGCCTTTAGCTTGATATTTCATAAGCAAAGATGAAGCTTTTCTGGTTTTCCAATGAAACTTCTTTAAGAGAAAACAACCGTAGCTCTGCAATGGCAACATCTCTATTTCTGCTTTCTAGGCTGCAATCCATAAACCATTTACTCCAGAGTAGTCTCACTGAAGCCCTTTAGGCCCTAGTTTTGATGGTTCCCACGTATACCTCTTCCCTTCCTATTTTCCGTGTTGCCATACTCTACCTTTGCCCTTTTTCTCAGCCATCCCATCTGTCTTCTCATCTTTGTGTCTCTTTGCAGACTTGCTGCTGTGATCCTTCCAATCAGTCTTCCACATTTTTATCAGCAATTCCAACTGCTAGTTTGAGTACACTGGGGCCAATTTTTCAAAGGGAGATCAAGTTGGTCTCTAACATTGCACCCACAGCATTTCAGATTTAAATTTGTACATATACCAAATCTTGGATTTTATGTGCACACAAACTTCTTTTGTACAATTTTGTACAACGTGCAATTACTTGTGGAACTTGTTGCCAGACAGTGTTACTAAATAGTGTAACTGGATTTTAAAAGAATTTGATAAGTTCTTAAGTAGGGGTGAATGAGAAACAAAAATATTATTTGTGAGAAAACCCGCAATTACTAGGACTGGGACTGAGATCTCAGTCCCACAGCAAGATCTCAGGCAAGGGAAAACAATTTTCATTATGCATGTGCAAAATAGCCACTGCCCTTAACCAAAGCCATTGTGCATGTGGAAAATGGCCACCAGACTGTTTTGTGCATGTGCAAAATGGCCATTGCCCTTAACCCAAATGATCGTGATGCTATTGCTGCCATTTTGGTTAAGGGGAGTGACTATTTTGCACATGCACAGTGAATGAATAAGACAAAATATAAAACAGCAGACAATACACAGGACTATACAGAAGGGAGTGGTCATTACCCGAAGGAGCAGACTATTGGTAGCCCCCTCTCCCCCAGACACATTGACACAACCCCCCCTAAATATAGCACACACTCAGACTCAAGGAGGAAATAAGGACACACAAGGCTCAGAGGAAGGAATGAACTACATTTGAGCTCGGAGTCACAGGAGTAGGACTGAGGCCAGGCAGGAGCATGCGGGGAGTACTATGATGTAGGAAGGAACACAGCACTGCCAGAATACAGGGGAGAATGTTGACAAGCAGAGGTGGGGACCACAGCAGGAATATAAGGGGGGCTGTGGACACACAGGGGCGGGTGGGGGGTAAAAAATGAAAGCATGCAGGATGGAGGGAAACCCACAGTAGCCATAAATACAAATAACAACTAGATGAGTAGCAGGGGAGGCAAGGAGGGAGAATTTAGGAAGGGACACAGCTAAGCAGCCATCCACAACAAGAATGAGAAAACATGAGATAGAGTAGAGACACAAGATGTGGGCTGGAACACTGACAAACACAGCTATCCCACCAGCTTCCTGTTGTTCCCAGCATGCATTAAATAAGGCTGGGAGCCAATCAAGAAGCTGGATGGGTGGGGTCACAGTTAGAACAAGGACAGACATACAAGGGAATCCCTCCCAAAGACCAACCAGGCAGTGGCACGGGGGGGACACCCTTGACCAGGCCTGTGGGTTCAAGACCCAGCTCTGGTGTACACAACCTCTGACTGTTAGGAGCCGGGAGTAAGTAGCAGTGAATGGATCACTGCATCATGACCTGTGGTGCACTCCTCTGAAGTGACTGATAGTGGCCACTATCAGAGACAGGATGGTAGGCTAGATGGACTATTGATCTGACCAAGTCTGGGTCTTATGTTCTTAGTTACTATGTACATACAAATTATAATTACACAGCAAATATTAGTTTTAGAGACTGCTGTTGGAAATATGACTTAAACTTGGCTCGTATATTTCAACAACAACACATTCAATGCTTTTTTTAGTCCATGTCAAGTGCAAGGAAGGGTAGATATCATTATCCTCACAATAGATTATCAATTATTTGTTGTCTCCCCCCGTCCCCCCAAAATAATAAAATAATATTAAGGCTGCTTAAAAAAAATCTTTCACTAAAATAAAAATAGTAGAAAAATAAAATGACCCTCGGATGCTTATTGGGCTCCATGGAAGTGCTAGAGAGGGGGAGGGGAATACTGTGATGAATGACCAGTCATTCCACTGTTTTCTTACTTGCAGAAATCAGATACAGAGTACAGTTTATCTTTCCTTGACTTTTAGCAAAACAGATAGTCATGAAAACCCCCAGGTTGAAATCATCCAAACACCAGAAGGGTAAAAAAAAAAAAGAAAAAGACGATTGCTGCTGGACTCCCTAGTCCCAGCTCCCTTGAAATTGTGCTTCTTTCACTCACTCTAAAAGCACTGCATGCTTTTTAAAGTATTGCATTTATTAAATTAAATGCAACCTAACAATATTTATGCAGGACAAGATTCCCCCCACCCCCTTTATTCCTTTTGAGAAATGCCTTGCTCCATATAGGACTGCTTTCTACTATTCATCTTGAGTATGCAAGGAATATTACATCCCTTAGGAGAACAATGGGCCTTTCACATGGGCGCCCTCCCCCCCACACACGGGGGCTGGGTGGGCGCCCGTAGGAATGACGCTGGTGGGGAGTGTGCGCACTCCCACACTCCACCCATCACCGTCACCTACGAACGGAGTAACGGGCTCCAATACCGGTTGTTCTGTGCGTGGAGGTGGGTGGAGATGGGTGGGTACCCGTGGGAACCGGCACACACCCATCCCCCCAGCCACCGTGGCCTGTTTGAAAAAGGTCATAGTAATTGCATTTCTCTCAGAGATTGCCCTATGTATCAGTGGGTCTGCACTGGCTGAAATTAATGGGTGCTTTGCTATTCACATCAGTGGAATCAGGAAGAGATTAGGGGTGTGCACCAGGCCCCCATGTTATTTTTGTTTTTTGTTTTCATTTTTCAAAAAAGTCATTTTCTTTTTCGTTATTATTGTTTTTGTTATCATTTTTGATATTGTTTTTGTTATTGGTATCAATATCGGTATCGTTTTTGTTTTTGTTATTGGTATCAATATTTGTTATTGATATCAGTACCATTTCAAACAAAGATTTTATTTTTGGTATCGGTATTGTTGCTGATTCCTGTGCACAACTAATATTTATCTAAATCTAAGGGAGACAGGGGAAGGGGTAAGGAAAACTATCTATTATCTAATCAGTTATTTATATAACTATTCTAATCTAATCTATATTTCTATAATATATATCTATGGGTAATTTCAGACGTAACGATATCATGGTCAACCACAGTGAATCCCCTGTGGTGACCATTAGTACCTGTACATCTGTTGGGATTTCCGCCATATGTTCACACCAGTGAATACCTGGTGGGAATCCCAATGACCACGATTCTGGAGGTGATGCTGGTGGTTAGGGTGGCCACAATCTGGGATTGGCCAAAAGTTACATCTGTAACGTTGGCTGTTCCCAGATCGTGGCCCAGACCCCGATACGGAATCGGGTGCAGCAGCTGGATTGGACACTGTGCCCACCCGTCTCCCGGAGGGCGGGTGGCTGGGGGAGCATGGGGGGCAGGGCTTTGTGGCCGCAAATCGCACTGTGCAGTCCCGCCCTCTCCCTGATTCCCAGGAGGAATCAGGTCGGCACGTCTGAAGGATGGCCGGACTGATTCCTGACCAGGATTCGAAATGGATCCCAGTGTGTGGTTGGAAGTGGCGGGCCGGGAGGCCTGCGACATCTAAAAACACCCTATATCTAATCTATACTACCTATCTATATATAATGTACAGGGGATAAGGGCAAGGAAAGGGAGAAGGTAAAATGTAGGGTATGAGGAAGGAAAGGTATTGATGGGAATACCAAATAAATAAATAAATAAATAAAATTAAATAAATAATACAATGAGGTCTAGGGAGGATTTTTTATGTGCAAGCACCACAGTTCTGTAAGCGCAACATAATAATCAGAGCTCTCACACAACAGAGAGAAAAAACCTGGCTCTCCCATTATAAAGAGTTGCAGTGCCCTCCCCCAGAGCCCCCCTGATTCCCTGTTGGGAGGCAACAGGCATTGAGCAATCACAGAGTCCCATGAGACTGCTGGGACCTGCTTGCGCTGCTCATTGGCCAGGGATACATCCATCAGATACTGCTTAACTGCTCGCCCCTCCCAACACAAGCACAGTTCAAGAGTTCAACTCTGTTAAGACTCCGAGATGTCTGCTCCCTCCTCCCCTCTCTACATTTTCCCTCCAAAACCCAACTGCCACAGCACTAATAATGACAATGATAATGACATTATCGTTTTTGTTATCTGTATCGATATTGTTATCGATATCATTATCATTACTGTTATCGGTATTCTTGGTTGTAATTTTTGGTATTCTCAGTTGTCATTTTTGTTATCTTTGTTGTTATTCTCAGTTGTCGTTTTTGTTATTTTTGTTATCATTATTGTAATAACGAAAACGACATGCCCACCCCTACAAGAGATGCAATGTTTATAATACTAAAAACTAAGAGCCTAGTTCTAATTATAGTTAAGAACATAAGAACACATAAGAACAGAAGTGCCATACTGGGTCAGACCAATGGTCCATCTAGCCCAGCATCCTGTCTCCGACAGTGGCCAATCACGGTGGCTCGGGAGAAGCACCCAACAGGTCACAATGGGGGTTCCATTCCCTGTTGTTTTCCCCTAGCTCCTGTCATGTTCCCTGATCCTATCTGGCTAATAGCTGCTAATGGACCTATCTTCCAGAAACTTGACCAAACCTCTTTTAAACTCAGCTATAGTACTGGCCCTTACCACAGCCTCTGGCAGTAGATTCCACAACCCAGTTATACGCTGAGTGAAAAAATATGTTGATGTATATGTCTGTAGTCAATGGAATTATTCTGGATATGGAGTGAAGACATTTTATTTAATAGTGTTTAACATTAACATGTTTCCATTAAATACTCAATTAACTTGCCCATAGAAGTGTGTGCCTAAGTCTTTCTGTATCTCTTACAAAGGAATTCATGGTTCTTATTTCTCATCTCACCTACTACATCACTTTCATACTGGTGTTATTCCACTGATGTCCATTGAGTTACTCCTAATTTACACTGACAAAACTGAGAGAAGAATTAGGCCTTGAAAATAATGTTCCCACATGATGGCAATGTAAGGTAGATTTTCAAAGACAAAACAGACACTTACGTACCCAATTCTCATTGGCTCTTTTTACATGAGCTGTGGCATGGGGTGGGGTGGGGTGAGGGTGTCAGTGTGCACTGCAGTTCTTGTGCGGTGAATGGGGACAGGGTGTAGACGGGCGCACACCCATCTACACCCACCTCCACCCATCGGCCCTTTTCACACAGACACTCTAACACTGATAAAATGGGTGTTACATTTTATTATACATGTAGCAGCGCAGGTCACCCATAGAGCACACCTGCAGCCCTGCAACATGTATAATAAAATGTAACACCCATTTTATCAGTCTTAGGGTATCTGTGTGAATAGGGCCATCAGCACACACAGAGCAACTGCCATTTTCTCTGGTTGCTCCATGCTTGCAGGATAGGTGGATGTGGGTGTGCATGCAGTGAGCAGGAGCACACCCGCCCACCCCCCACCAACTCACCATGGGATTTATACAGGCAGCACCCATGCATGAACATTCAGATTTCTGGGTGTTCATGCATGGGTGCCACTAGTGTAAAAAGGAGCATTGAGTTTCGATGGAGATCAGGCATCAAAGTGCCATTTTGGCTTTGGAGAGTCCATATTCCAAGAAGTCCATTAGAATGTATTTATTATTATAAATACATATATTATATTATCTTTTTACTACCACCGAAAGCATCAGTTAGCCAGTCTGATTGCATCCATTATAGATAAAAATATAGAATTATATATATATATATATATATATATATATATATATATATATATAAAAAATAAATAAAAATTAATTGGTTTATTTATAGAAACACTACTTGCTTGAGAACATGTATGGCACCTTCATATGCCAATTTATTCATGGGGAACCTGGAGCAAACTATCCTCAAGAATACTAACCACAGACCCCTAGTTTGGTGACGATTTATTGATGATATTTTTGTTATCTGGACCAGTGGCAAGGATAACTTAGACAGTTTCAAATATGAGATCAACTCTGCTCATCCTAATATTAAATTCATGTGCAATAGCACTATAGCAAACTCTCACATTCCTTTTTTGGATGTTTTGCTGACTAACACAAAATTATCACTGATCTATACAGTAAACCAACAGATGCCCATGTATATTTAGATTAGAATCCATGCCATCCCAAACATGTAAAGAAGAATGTTGTCTACAGCTTAGCTCTGAGAATTAAACATATCTGTAACAATAATACCAATTACTTCAAAAGAATTAACGAGCTCAAAGAGCAACTCCTTTGTAGATGATATCCTCCACATGTTATTGACCACAACATCTACCGAGCATCTATTCTCACAAGGGACTCGCTCCTCCAAAAAGGTATGAGTGAAAATACTGAACAACATCCGTTTTGTGGTTGACTTCCACTCGGCATCCCCTTATTTTCATCTGGCTATTAAGGAAAGCTATCCCTTGGTTGCCAACTCACCACATCTGGCTACATCTATTAACAAGCCCCTCTCATTGCCTTCCGTCAACTTCTCAAACTATGCAAATTGCTAGTAAGAGCCCAAATTAAACCACCTATCCACAATCCAGGATCTCACCGTTGTAATTCCAGTCGGTGCATCACCTACACGTACATGAGAGAGACTGTAATCTTTTAAAGCAGTGTAACCAGCAAGACCTACTTTATTAAACAGAACATCTCATATATGTTATTGAATGCTAACGCCCTGGAAGCCACATTCAATGCATTAGAAAGACAACTATTGATCTTCACACACATTTTAGAAACCACAAATTGGCTGTCATCACAAAGAAGCTAGAACAACCCATTTCTAAACATTTTAATTCTGATAGCCACAACCTTTCAGACTTGGTAATATTCCCCATAGAGAATCCACCAATACAATGGTCACTAGAAGAAAGGGAGAACTTTTGGATATACAGACTTTGTACCCTTAAACCCCGAGGCCTCAGCCTAGAAGTCAACACCTAAGATCTTCCTCAACTTTAGTACTTCTCTCCTCCTGTTCAGCATCACCTGTCTTGGAATTCTTCTTCCCTCAACACTCTACACTCTGTTACCTTGACTCCCAGCAGCATATACTTTAAATTCAACTGGTTACTGAAGAAGGCAGAAGCTGAAATGTTTAACGAAAAGATTTAATTTACCTCTATTTGGTCATTCACTTTTTGACATATTTAATTACTAGTGAATGCACAGTACTGGAAGAATTGACTTCCTATTTGATATTTGATAACAGGAGAGAGACGTTAAAGCCAGGGATTTTGGTGGGGAGATTAGCATGAGTGGTATATTGAGAAGTAGCAGTAGACTCCACTTCCTCTTGTCTAAGGCTATGAGAGAGGGGGAAGAGTTACTGTGGATATTAGAAGGATACAAGGAGTGCAGTGAAGAGAGTGTAAACATACAACCTATAAAATCAGATTCCAAACTGATCTCAACTGTATTTTTTCCAGTTACTTTATAAACTTTGAGATAAAGCTTTATTTTAGGGAACCAGTTAGGACATGCTTAAGTCAGCCCCATTCAACAAAGTACTTAAGCATATGCATACATTTATGCATGCGAACACATGCCTGTTAACAAAAATTGGAGCCCCAGTACATACTGATAGCTGGAAGCCCCCCCCCCCCCATATCCCACACCTCACTGTTGCTTAGAGCCTGGCCAAGCTATTTTCTGGAGAGAGACCAGTACCTTATTCACACAGATGCTAGCTCTAGCCCTCATCTAGTCACTCAGCATATTTTATTTAATTAATTAATTTATTTATAAAATCATTTAATACCCCTCCCCTCCTGCTCCAAGCAGCCTGGGGCAACTTACAATGTTAAAACATATAAAATCAATAAAGCCATAAAATACAATCAAAAGGGAAGGCATAAAACAAAACCACCCTCCTCCTCCGCCCCCCATCCCATCCTACACCTCATCTCCCTCGCTAAAAGCCAGGCAGAACAACCAGGTTTTACAGATACGATGGAAGGAGGGGAAATCCAAGGCTACACAGACCTCCACCGGGAGGGAATTCCACAGCCTAGGTGCAGTCACTGAGAACACCCTCAACATAGTGGCCCCTCAGGCCACTAGTGACCTCACCATTTGAGAAGGGTGCCCTCCAGCGGACCGCAGAGGCTTCTCCAGAACGCGGAGAGTGAGGCAATCCCGCAGGTAAGTCAGGACAAGGCCATATTCTTTATAGTTCAAAACCAGTACCTTGACTCAGACCCGGAAGACTATAGGCAGCCAGTGCAGAGCCCGGAGCACAGGTGTAATGTGCTTATGGCGGCCTGTCCCCATAAGGAGAAGGGCTGCAGCATTCTGCTCTAGCTGCAGTCTCCGGATCATCATCATAGGTAGCCCCACATAGAGTGCGTTGCAATAATTCAATCTCAAGGTAATGAAAGCATGGATGATGGTGGCCAGGTCACTATCTGAAACATCTGGCCAAAGCCATTGCACCAGATGTAATTGGTGAAATGCACTCCTCACCACGGCCTCCACTTGGAAATCCAGACTACGAACCTGGGAGGGCAGTGGAGGGCAGACCCCATGGAGGGCAGACCCCATCAATGATGGGAACCACCACATCCACTGCCCTTCCCACCACCATCACTTCCATCTTGTTGGGATTCAGCTTCAGCCAGCTCACCCTCATCCAATCCCCAACAACCGCCAGACATTGGGTAAGCACCAAAACTGCTGGGTCTGGGTCAGATGAAAACAAGAGGTAGAGTTGGGTGTCATCAGCATATTGATGACACCGCACCCCATACTGTCTCACAACCTCACCAAGTGGCTGCATATACATGTTGAACAAGAGCGGGGACAGAATAGAACCTTGTGGGACACCACATGTGAGGTCCCGTGGAGATGAAAAACAGTCCCCAAGCACCACACGCTGAGTTCTCCTGGCCAGGAGGTAGTGGAACCAGTCAAGGACGATCCCTCCCACTCCAGATCAATCCCGCAAGCGAGTCACCAACATCTCATGGTCAATGGTATCAAAAGCAGTCGACAGATCTAGCAAAATTATCATGGTACAATTACCCTGATCTAATTCACGGCGAAGGTCATTGACCAAGGCCACAAGGGCAGTCTCCGTGCCATAACTTGGATGAAAACCGGACTGAAAGGGATCCAGATAACCAGTGCACCCCTGCAGCTGCTGGTCCAGCACCCGCTCAAAAACCTTCCCTAAAAAGGGAGGGTTAGAGACCGGTCAATAACTGGTGAGGGAATCAATGTCAAATGATGGTTTTTTGAGCAGAGGTCACACCACCACCTCTTTGAGGCAGCCTGGCACTCTGCCCTCCCAAAGGTAGGCACTGATCACCCCCGCCATCAGCAGCTCCACCGTCTCCCTGCTGGCCTTAACCAGCCAGGATGGGCATGGGTCAAGTTCACAAAAGGTGGCCCTAACAGCCCCAAGGACATCCCCCGCCCTGGCGAACAACACTGACTGAAATTGATCCCACGGAACCGGACAAGGCCGGGCTTCCACAGCCTCTGGTTCATCCACTGCAATGTGTGGTGTCGAAGTTTATTCATTTATTTTATTTATTTAATTGCATTTCTTAGCCGCCCCCTCATGCCCATGGCATCTCAGGGCAGCTTACAACATAAAAACAACAATAAGTAAAACAACACTAAAATACAAAAATTAAAATAACTAAAAATGTCCCTAAGAACAACCACCACCCCACACCTATTTTCCCAACCCCCCCGCCTCCCCTCCTCTGAAGGCCTGGGAGAACAGCCTGGTCTTGGATGCCCAGCAGAAGGTCAACAGGCTTGGGGCCAGATGGGCTTCCTCTGGGAGGGACTTCCATAAACGCGGCCCAGCCACCGAGAATGCCCTCTCCATTGTGGCCCCCCGCTTTACACAGGGAACGTCCAGGAAGACTCCCCCGGCAGACAGAAGGGGTCGCTCTGGGATGCGGAAGGTGAGGCGGTCCCTGAGATATAAAGGGCCAAGACCGTGTAGGGCTTTATAGGCCAAAACCAACACCTTGAATCTGGCTTGGTACGCTATAGGCAGTCAGTGCAGCACGCAGAACATGGGAGTGACGTGTTCCTGTTGGCTCATCCCCGTAAGGAGATGAGCCGCCACGTTTTGCACCAGCTGCAGCCTCCGAACCATCACCAAGGGAAGCTCCACGTAGAGCATGTTGCAGTAGTCTAGCCTCAAGGTAATGAAAGCATGGATGAGGGTGACCAGGTCGGGTCTAGAAATATATGGACGCAGCTTCATCACCAGATACAGCTGGCAGAAGGCAGCCTTAACCACCACCTCCACCTGCCGATCTAGGCGGAGATCCGAGTCCAACACCACCCCCAAACTCCGAACCTGCTGGGCTACGGGGGGGATGGACCCCCTCTATGAGGGGAGCCAACACCTCCCTCTCCCTACCCACCGCCATCACCTCCGTCTTATCAGGATTGAGCTTCAGTCTGTGCAGCTCAGATGGTAGTTAACAAGATCCTCACATTTTCTGAGAATATCATGAGTACTTATGATAGCCTTATAGAAGCAATGCAGCCATTTTTGGTAACTTTGAGGGCGGCACCAGGTCAAGCCATGTGTGATTCATCTTGGTTCAATAGGGACTGTAGGCATATGAGGAAACATCTAAGGAAGGTTTCCAAAGTGCTGAAGGCAGTGTCCACTATTGGCTAATAGGACTGACTTTCAGTACTGGAGGAGACAATACCATGGCCTGTTGGAAAGGAAAAAGAATGAATTCCATATGAGGCATTGGAATGCCTTAGCAGAGGCAGTTAGATCTAGAGATTCAAAACAGTTCTGGCTGCTGATGCGGAAGGCAGGAGTAGGAAAGAAGGAGTTTTATATCCCTCTTCAATCACCTGCTGTTTGGGAAAAGTTTTTCTTCTATTTATTTTCAGAAGGTTCAGTAGTTGTTAACAGTATTCTTTTGCATCCTCATGACAGATTTCAACATTGGGATTCTGTGACTGAAGAGGAAATTAGGGATTTAATTGCCCAATTGAAACCAGGGAAAGCTCCTGGGGGCGATTATTTACCAGCAGAAATTTTAAAGGCTCAGTCGGGCTGGTGGGCAACTCTGTTGGCTCCTCTTTTCATGTATGTCAATGCTACTGGGAGGTTCCCCAGGCAGTGGCTGTCCAGTGTGGTTGTGCCTATTTTCAAAAAGGGTGACCCCCAAATTCCTGCCAACTACAGGCCAATAAGTCTGCTTAGCATCTTTGGGAAGCTGTATGCCAAATTTTTACTGGCCAAATTACAGCTTTGGCTGAATTGTGAGAAGTTCCTGGAGTCAGAGCAGGCAGGCTTTCGCAAGGGGCAATCTACCTTAGATCAAATTTATGTCACTACGCCATCTGATTGACAAATATGTGTCCCAGTGCAAGAATACCTACTTGTACTTGTATACCTACTTGTATATGTGTTTCATTGATCTGTGGGCTGCCTTTGATTCCGTAGACAGGGAAAGACTCTGGCAAAAACTTAGTTTAACCTCCTTAGATCCACGTTTGTTTTTTGATGGTTAAGCTGCACAATATGAACACATTACAAGTGCAGTATGCATCTCAGGGAATCATATATGAGGATAGAATGTGCCCTTTCGACCATATAGAGGTTGAGACAGTTCAGCATAGAATTTTTGTTTGCAAGATGTATGAAGCTATTAGGACTCAGTACCTGGCCAATTTTTTGGATACTTATCCGGGGAGGACTGAACAGAATTTACTTTATTATGCCTTAAACTCCTCTGAATTTCTGCAAGATATTGCAAACTTTCTGATACAGGCTTTTGTATCAAGGGATAGGTTTTTGTGTTTTAAAGCTTTAAGAGGTTTAGAGGAAAATTGCGATATACCAGAGTGAAACGTAATAGGTGGTGCTGATTTCCAGTCATAGTGTTAGTAGAAAATTTTGGCTGTAATTTTAAGGGGAAATAAGGGAAAGAAGTTTGGAATAAGGATATCTGAACTGAGATTCGTGGGTTTGAGGTAGCTAGTGCTGAGTATAAATTGTAGTATCATTGCTTTTGCTTTTAAAATTGTATATAGTAGAACCTGGATTTGTCTTCTTGTATTTTTCTTCAGGTTAGTATGAAAAGAAGTTTTTTCCTCTTTTAAATTATTGTTATTTTAAGGTTGTTTATTGTGTGAGTTTTATGTGTACGCATGGTATGTGTAAATATGTATACTATGGCCTTTGGCTACGTAAAATAAAATACTTACTTACTTACTGAATCTTTGGGTGATTTCAGACGTTACGGGGCCCGTTGGCCCCATACCAAAATCAACCCATTCGTTCCCCACCGGGGTCACCCCGTCACGCCATATCAGACGTGCTGGGGGGATCCCGGCGGGGAATCTGGGAGGGGGCGTGGCCGCGTGGCGCAGCATGTGGTCGCATGGCCCCGCCCCCTCCATGCACCCCGCCGCTCGCCCTCCGAGGAGACGGGCGGGCGGCGGGGCCAATGCGGCTGCAGCGCCCACCCAAATTGACCACGGCCCGGATTCTTGCCGGGGATTCCGGACCGTGGTTCCCGGCCAGATGTTACTTTTTGTTGGTTCCCGCTGGGGATCCCTTTGACCACGCTTTCAGGGATTGTCCGGCGGGGAGCCCCGGAAGCATGGTTGAAATTGACCCCATGTGGGAATCGACTGTGGTGAACATCTGGCGGCTGCCNGGACATTCCCCCGGCTAGCCTGGGAAGCGTGGTTCAAATTGACCCCTTGTGCAGATTGACCGTGGCGAACATCTGGCGGCTGCCAAACAGACATTCGAGGCACAGTGACCACAGGTGGGTATTCACCGTGGTTCACTGTGATCTCGTAATGTCTGAAAATACCCTTTGACTAAAGAAATCAGAATGCATCCTAGCTCCTGCTTTATTCAATGTGTATCTGAATAACGTAGTGTCATTTATGGGGGGAGAAGATCTCCATCCTCTGAAGCTTATTAATCGGAATATCCCCATTCTACTTTATGCAGATGACATTTTGTTTTCTTTGACACAAGTGGGCCTGCGGAAAAGCCTGCAGAGATTTGGGGATTTCTGTGAGCAAGAAAAACTTTCAATTAATTTTTCAAAAACAAAGGTAATGATCACAGGTTCCAGTAATAATGGTAGAATCCATCATTGGGTAATTGGAGACAATGAGATCAGTCAGGTGAGGGAATTTAAATATTTGGGCATTCTATTGATGACCAATGGAAAATGGCAGAAACATCTGGATTTCAGTATGGGACAGGCACATAAGACAGCGATAGCCCTTCAGAATTTCTATTACAGACAATGGGGCAGACAAGTGATACCTGCTTTATGCTTATTTTCTGCTAAGGTCCTTAATCAGTTGTTCTACGTGGTCCCAATTTGGGGCTTAGACTATTTAGATAAGCTGGAATCAGTACAAAATGGTTTTCTGAGGGCTATCTTGGGTGTACCCAAGAGCACACCTCGAGTCCTTCTTAGAGCTGAAACTGGCAGAGTTACGGTTAAGTCTCTGGCATTAATAATAATAGTTAAATACTGACTCAGAGTCACGTTATTTTCAGCTGAGTCTTCCCTCCTGATCCAACTGATCCAGAATAACGTAGTGCCTAGTTGATGGCAGTTGAGAAAGAGCTGTCTAAACTGGGATTCTCTAGAATTTGCTTTTTATTTTTGGGACTTAAGAGTGCTATGGAAATAATAAAAAGGAGGATTTTGGATCAGGAGTGCCAGAGAGGTGTCTCAGATATGAAAGCCCAAACAGTCGCCTTGAATTTCCAACCCGTTAACCCAGCACGGGCACCTGAGAGTTATTTATATCATTGGAAGGAGTTTCACCTCCGACAGGCGTTTACCTTATTCCGGTGTGCTCTTAACCCATCTGCCCTGACAGAAGGGAGATATTTAGGCAGTGGCAGTGGGCCCTCCAGGAAGGCAGGGGCAATGCTCCACCTGGCCCCCAGGGCTTTCTTGGCCGGCGGCAGCAGTTAAAAAAAACAAACAAAAAAAAAACACGGCTGCGTCGGCATCATGCTGAATGTGCGGAGCCACCTCCAAGAACCTTGTTTAGAGAGGCAGAGACCTTCTGAAGGTCTCTGCCTCTCTAAACAAGGTTCTTCGAGGTGGCTCCACACATTCTCACTGGTTGTGTGCACACATGCGCACACAACCGGTGACTCACCCCTCCCCCCCCGAAGGCTTCCTAAGGAAGGGAGGTGTTCTCCCTTTATGCGGAGTGGGTGGCTAGAAGAGCCATCTGCTCTGCATAAAGGGACCCTGCAATACAAGAGTACCGCAGGGAGCACTCTTGCATTGCAAGGGCCGGGTGAGGGGAAAGTTCATATGGGGGCACACAATAGAGGTGCCCCCGGTATGAACTAAGAGCTGCGCGTGCATCAGAAGCTCTTAGCCTCCCCGAGTCCCTTCCTCCCTCCCTGCTGGATTCCAGCCGGGAGGGAGGAAGGGACTCGGGGAAGCTAAGACCCTCCTCAAGTCCCCTCTGGATGCAGGCGGCGGTGCTGAGGATCCGGCCCCACCATGTGGTAAGTAAATTGCGGAGCCCAGGGTGGGGGTGGGGGGAGTGCGGGCACATGGGGGAGGGGGAAGCGGGGGGGTACTTGGGGGTGAGTGCAGGCACATGGGGGAGTGGGGGTGGGTTAGAGCAGGGGTGCTGGGAGCCAGGGCTCCTGGATTCCCTGGGAGGGGAGCAAGGGGCTAGTGGGTTAGAGCAGGGGGATGGGTGGGTGGGAGCCATGACTGAGTGGGGGGCTAGTGTGTTAGAGCAGGGGCCCGGGGGGCTGGGAGACAGGACACCTGGGTTCAGTGGGAGGGGAGTGGGTGCTAGTGGGTTAGAGCAGGGGTGCTGGGAACTAGGACACCTGGGTTCACTGGGAGGGGAG
>QEPC01001423.1:1572366-1631924 GCA_003113815.1 Sphenodon punctatus | reverse complement strand
TCCCTGTGTTTTGGGTTTATAAATTATTTATTTTAAGCTTGATGTGCATGTAGACTGTGTTTTCTTCCATCCGATGTTAACCCTGGGAACTCCTTGCTGCTGGGTTATGCCAGTGTTTTGGGTGTTATGCCAGTGTTACGCCAGTGTTTTGGGTGTTTCCCTATGTTTTGGGTTTATAAATTATTTATTTTAAGTTTAATGTACATATAAGACTGTGTTTTCTTCCATCCAATGTTAACTCTGGGAACTCCTTGCTGCTGGGTTATGCCATGCTACTGGCCTACTGTCCCCCTGGCTCTGCCCCAGGCCCTTCCTTACTGCCCCAGGCCCCTCCAACATCAAAACCCACCAGCCACCCCTGTATTTAGGAATTCCCAGAGAAAATAGGATATGCCTCTTATGTAATAGGAAGGAAATTGAAGATTCCAATCATATTATTTTTCACTGTCCAGCTTATAATGAGCTTCAGATGACTTATCTAATGATCCCTTTAGAAGCTTCACAAAATCTCCTTGGTGGAAAAAGGTTATATATGATTCTGAGTCCCTTCGATGTGCAGTGTTCGATAGCAGCGGCTCGGTTCTGCCTAGGTGCAATTTCACTCAGACAAAAATTATTGGGAAAATATACGTAGAGCCTATTCTATCTTATGCTGTTCAAAGATGGCTAATGTTATGACTATGCGGCTTTATTGTTGCTAGAGATTAATTGTGAGTTTTATGTTTTTCTTTTGTTATTTATTTTAACCAGAGTTAATGGTTGTTAATGGCTTATTAGCTTCTTTTTTGTTATAACCAATGGTTAATACAAATAAAGTTATTTGAGCTTCAATCTGCTCTGCGGTAACCAATCTGCCATGGCCTCCAAGCATTGGGACAGCACTGAGATGGCAAGACCTGGGTCGGTTGAAAAGGAGAGGTAAAGCTGGGTGTCATCAGCGTATTGGTGGCAACACACACCAAACCCCCTCACAATCTCCCCCAAGAGCTGCATACATACATTAAACAATAATGGAGACAAGATGAAACCTTGCGGAATGCCACACTCCAGGGCCCGGGGGCTAGAAGACTCAGCCCCCAGGACAACCAGCTGGCCTCTCCCTGAGAGGAATGATTGGAACCATCCAAGGATAGTCCTGTCCAGACCCCCCAGGGCTCGCAACCATCTCAGCAGCAGCCCATGGTCCACTGTGTCAAAAGTGGCCAAGAGATCTAGCAGGATCAGAAGTGTTGAATGTCCTGCATCCATCTCCCAGCGGATATCGTCCACCAAGGCCACCAACGCCGTCTCTGTGCCATATTCGGGGTGGAACCCCAATTGAAATGGGTCGAGGAAACCAATGCTGTCAAGATGTGCCTGGAGCACCACACATTCAATAACCTTCTCTAAAAAGGGCAGTTTAGAGACAGGTCGGTAACTGGCGAGTGCGTCCACATCCAAGGATGGCTGCTTCAGCAGGGGGCACACCACGGCCTCCTTGAGATCGGGGGGCAATCTCCCCTGCCAAAGTACTTTGAACTCCATCTCCCCCCCCGCCCCCCCAAGGCTGTGCTTAAGTTCCATTGCATCAAGTATGGACCCGTGTGCTTTACTCAGCTGGTGAGTTGTTTCCAGGTGAGCAGAGCAGGCTTTGCAGATAATGTGATCTCTGTACATGTTTCTGATCAGGAAGACAAGTTGTTACCTGTTCTCCTCTCAGCTGATGCAAAGGGTCATGGGGGGATTGTCCTCCCTGTGCACTGTCTTGACCTCTCAGCCAATTTGTCAAGGATCCTATCAGATAAATAACTCATTCCAAAGACCTTTATAGTGACAGATCCAAATAAATCAGAGTCACTTTTACTGAGTGCTTCAGCAGACGGCTCTGGTTTAATGAACCAGCCTTCAGACCTCCAAAGAAGTCCAAGCCCTATGTGAATAAATGTTTGCTAAAAGGTGCCTTTTACGGTGGAAGTTGGAACAAGATTGCCATGTGACAATGCTACTTAGAGCCTATCAAGGAATGAGAATGCAATGCTGCTCCAGAGGCACTACTAGAAACTTGAGGTTAGGATACAATGCAGTGTGGAATGGATCAATTGCATAATCATATAATTCAGTGCAACCTAAGACATATGCTGGAAAAAGTGAGGGCGTTATATAAATCAGAGGACTCGGAACATTAGTGGTCAAGATGGGATCTTGTGTTCTTCCACCATTGACCTCTGCCCTTTCAGGATGAAAGCGGCTCATGTAGACAAAAACATTTTTGGGCTGCTCCTGGTCTTGCAAACAGTTTACAGTGGTGCGCTCAAAAATCTAATGCCTTGATCCCACCCTCCCCAACAAATGTCCATCTCCATTTCTCGCTGCCCCTTTGGGATCTATCCCGATGCCTGCTCAAATACCTGCTGGCGCCAGAGGAAATTCCCCTGTAATAGATACCCTGTGGTGTAAAACCAATATTTTGTTTCCAGGGTCATCATATCCACTTCTCTCTGAGTCTTGCCTCACCAACCAGCCTCCTGGCTGAGCCAAAACATCAGGAATTATTGTGAATCCTAAGGGTGAGATTTAGGAGTAGTTTAATAGGCTTGGTGATTGCTATCTCACACACTTCTCCTGCTTCCCATTTACTTAGTGGAGACCTTGCTCCCTAATTTAACAGGCTGCTAAGCAGCCTAGTTTTCTCTTCAGGAAGATTTTGGTAGGCATTTAACTAGTGCTGATATATTTGTGTAAGGGCTAGATTAGGACATCGCTATTTGCATGAAGTGATTCCTTACTTCATGTAAAACCCCACTGAAGTCAATGGGCCTGGTTTTCATTTACATAAATTTCCTTCTCAACTGCCCTGCCTGTTTTATAGCAATAGATTTTATTTTGATTGGGCCTTTTGAAATTGTCACACTCGGTAACATACAAATTATCAGTTCAACAGACAATTACAAAAAACCAAACCACCATAGTTATGCAAGTGGTTTAATTTCTTTTATTGACCTTTCTGATAAATCAGTCTTTTTAATAAGAAAAAAATCCCACTTGAGTTTGTGCTTAAAATTCCTATTTCTGTTTTACTTATTGTCTCATAACTGCAATAATTGATCCCCCTCCCCCCCATTTCAAAATTATTTTTAAAAGATTACACAAAATGGCTATGGTTTTAGAGATTATAAAAATAGAATTAAGTTTCAGAAAAATGGCTTCAGCTTAGGCTACAGTATAGTTTAGAAGGGAGGGCAGTTTTCAATGCATGTAGCATTGAAAATCTTGTATAGTCTGCCAGAAGCTTTCCCCCTCCACTCCCTCTTCTTTTTAAAAGGTCTCTTGAGCTTTTGACATAATAGACTGCATAAAGCACAGGGTGACAATAATAACAATAATTTTGTTTTCATGTGGATGGTTGATTCTAATCTGCTGAAGTCAATAGCCAAAGGCCATGGAATAAAAGGCCCTATGTGAACAAATATAAAATACTGTTTTATGTGTTGACATAACTTTCTGACTTTCATTTCTTGAAAACAAAATGTAAATTAAAAATATTATTTGCATGCTTTAAAACTAGAGTATCCTTATTTGTCTATTATATCTTAGTATCAGAGTAATTTAAAACACTGTGCTCCTCCCAGTCCCTTCTTCTTCCCTGTTAGAAAGGGGGGAGGGGGGGAAAGCAGAGTAAAGGGATTACCCTGATGTTACCTTGGTGCTCTGCAGAGCATCATGCAGGGGGCAGCGCTATATCAGAAAGAAGGCTGAGTAATCTCCTTTGCCTGCTCCCTCCAGGTTGCCACTAATAGAAAGGTGGCAGCCTTACTTGCGTAGGATTTGAAAAGTCAGGCCCTACAGCTCCTCCCAGACCCTACATCACAGCATTATTAATTATTATTATTATTAGTGGTAGTAGTATTAAATATATTTATACCACGCCTCTCCTGCCTCCGCCAGCTTGGGACAGCTTACAACCATCAAACAAGGTACAATAAAACACAATCATAATAACACTTTAAAATAGGCAGTACAATAAAAGGTCCATACAATAAAAGCAGTCATGTGTGTGCAAAAAAAAGAAATGAAACCTCCCCCACCCCCCCAAACCTCCCCACAATCATCCCCTCCACTAAATGCCTGGCAGAAGAGCCATGTCTTACATTGACACCAGAAAGCGAGGAGCTTTGAGCTGAGATGGACACCCACTGGGAGCATGTTCCACAGCGCTGGTGCAGCCACCAAGATATGCGTGCCTGTCGGTTGCTACCCACTTATACCGTGGAGCCTCCAGGAAGGCACCTCCTGATGACCGCAGGAGCTGCCCGGAGCCCGGGAAGTTAGGCAATCCCTCAGATAGATAGGGCCCAGCCCATTTAGGGCTGTATAGGTCAAAACCAGCACCTTGAATCAGGCCTGGAAGACTATAGGCACTAGTAGGGGTGTGCACCAGGCCCCTATGTTGTTTTTGGTTTTCGTTTTCATAATTCAAAAATGTTGTTTTTGTTATCATTATTAATGACAATGTTGTTTTTGTTGTCGTTATCATTTTTGTTATCATTTTTGGTATCAATATCAATATCGTTACTGATATCGGTTCCATTTCAAACAAAGATTTTATTTTTTTGTATCAGTATCATTATTGATTCCTGTGCATAGCTAATATTTATCTAAATCTAAGAGAGATGGGAAGGGGAAAGGAAAACTATTATCTAATCAGTTATCTATATAACTATTCTAATCTAGTCTATATGTCTATAATATATATCTATATCTAATCTATACTACCTATCTATGTATAATGTACAGGGGAGGGAGGGAGGGAAGGAAAGGGAGATGGTAAAATGTAGGGTATGAGGAAGGAAAGGTATTGGTGGGAATACCTAATAAATAAATAAATAAATAAAATGAGGGCTAGGGAGGATTTTTTATGTGCAAGCACCACAGTTCTGTAAATGCAACCTCACAAGCAGGGTTCTCATACAATGGAGAGAAAAAACCAGGCCCTCCCATTATAAAGGGTTTCAGTGCCCTCCCCCAGAGCCCCCCTGATTGGTTGTGGGAGGCAGCAGGCATTGAGCAATCACAGAGTCCCATGAGACTGCTGGGGCCTGCTTGCGCTGCTCATTGGCCAGGGATACATCCATCAGATAGTGGTGAGCTGCTCGTCCCTCCCAACACAGGCACAGTTCAAGAGCTCAATCCTGTTAAGACTCGAGATATCTGCTCCCTCCTCCCCTCTCTACATTTCCCCTCCAAAACCTAACTGCGACAGCACTAATAATAATGACAATGATCGACAAGAGACTGAGTACGGACTACACACACACACCCCAGGAATATTTCTCTGAGGGTGCTTGGCGGTTGCAAGCCCCGCTGGAGGAGGAAGGGGGGTTGAGAGTGATCTTTGCCCCTCTGCCCGTGTCTCTGAAGGTGGTTCTGGTGGGAGTTGGCATCTGCACCCCACTTCCCCTTGCAAAGACCCTGACGGAAGGTGGATGCTATCTCACCCCCGCCCCCCATGCCACTGGATTGAGGGATAATGAGCAGAGTGGAGGAGTTCAGGACTTTACATCTGACAGCTGGTCTAAATTGCTGCTGCCACCTCCCAGGTCATCAGGGGGGCGGGGCTTGGGACAGCTGGCGGCAGGGCCACCCCTACAAGAGCAGGGGCCGGCCGACGGCCGTGCCGGTGGCACATGCTGAAGGGGCACAGCCAAAGAGGTGTGCCCTTTTGTTGTGCCCTCTGGCTGGGACCAGTGGCCGGGGCCACGGACACTAGTCAATATTATTGATGTTTGGTGGCAAGGAGAACTGGTTCGTCAAGATATGCGAGTAAGAGATGAAGGGGTGATGGATTAATTAGTGGGTAATATGGTAAGGGGGGCTGGTTCGTTAGTTTTGGAAAGAGATTGGGTTAGGGGATGGTACGGGTAAAGTGGGTTTGTAGAGATGTGTTCCTGCCAGTATATGGTGTTTAGGACCTCTATCTTTCCCTGTCAGAGAGGGGTGAGTTGGGGGGTGTCCCCTGGTGGCAGCAGGGGACAGTGTGAGTTTGTTTGTGGGTGATCCCTGGTGAGAGTAGGAGGTTGTATGTAGGGCTGATACCGGTGTGGGGAGGGGGAGGAATTATTGTTGTGATTGAAGGGATGGACTGTAAAGATGAGGGGTTGTTGTTACTGGGCCCCATGTGGGGTTAAACCCAGCTGTATTGAGTTATTGTATTGCACTGTGCTGGAATATTGTATTAGGTGGGGTGTTTTCTTTGTTTACGGGGTCACCTGCGTGGGATTGAAACCCAGCTGTACATGCTTATTGTGTTTTGTTTTTCATTTTTTTGTGAGCCGCCTTGAGTCACTTGTGGCGAGAGAGCATGGGATACAAATAAAAAATGAAATGAAAATGAAAAAATGAATGATAACATTGTCGTTTTTGTTTCTTGTTATTGTTTTTGTTAGCGTTTTTGTTAGTGTTTTGTTAGTGTTTTTGTTATTGATATCGACACCGTTATTGGTATTCTCGGTTGTCGTTTTTGGTATTTTTGGTTGTCATTTTCATTATTGCAATAGTGAAAATGAAAACGACAATTTTCGTTATTGTAATAACAAAAATGACATGCACACCCCTAGGCAGTCAGTGCAGAGCTCAGAGCACTGATGTAATGTGATCCTGGTGACCTGTCCCCGCAAGCAGATGAGCTGACACGTTCTGCACGAGCAGTCTCCAGACCATCACCATGGGCAGCCCCACATAGAGGGCATTACAGTAGTCCAGCCTTGAGGTGACAAATGCATGAATGACAGATCGGAGTCTGAGACATACGGACAGAGCCACCTCATCAGATGTAACTGGCAAAAAGCGCTCCTAGCCACTGACAACACCTGGACATCCAGGCACAGCTGTGGATCCAGAAGCAACCTCAGGCTCCGAACATGAGATGTCAACACCGAGAGGACCATGTCAGTAATGAGGGACACCACCCCCTCACCTAGATCACTGGCTCCACCAATGAGCATTCCCTCTTTCTTGCCGGGATTCAGTTTCAATCGGCTAGTCATCCAGTCCCCTACAGCTGCCAAACATCAGGAAAGCACCAAGACTGCAGGGCTTGGGTCAGATGAAAAAAAGGGAGGTACAACTGAGTATCATCAGGGTATTGATGACAGTGTACCGCCCATCTATGGAGAACCTCCTCCAACGGCTGCACATACACACTGAACAAGAGGGGGAACAGAATGGAATCCTGCAGAGACCCCTGCCGAAGGAAGTACACTCCCCCAGGACTACCTGCTGCGATCTATCTGCTAGACAATAACTGCATTGAGGCTGTGCAGTTCCTTCTTGTCCCCAGCAGGTGGCCAGTTTGAGCCTTGAAGCATGAGAGCTAATTTAACTTATTACAGCCTTTGCTCACATACACCAATCTTGCCAGTGATACTAAGGGCAAGTCTTTTCTTCAATACAGTCAAAATGTTTGAAAGAAAGAAATACTAATAACTAGGGCTGCAACAATTAATCGATTAATCGAACCGATGAATCAATTAACCTGTCTAAAACCAATTAAAATTTGTCCCCCGATTAATCGGACAGCTGCAAGGACCTTCTGACAGTCCATAGTTCTGAGTCCGTAGCTCAAGGGGCCACGTTCCAGCAGAAGGCAAGTTTATCCAATGCATGCAAATTAGGTGAATTTATGCAAATGTATGTATATTTATGTAAATATATGCACATTTTAATTGATTAATTAGTCAATTAATTGACAAACCAGCTTAATCAATTAATCAACAAAGAGTTCTAATTGGGTTGCAGCCCTACTAATTACCATTGGCCCAGGACAAATGTCCTCATTGAAGTCAATGGCTCAGCTCTCATCGATTTTAATTGTCGACAACTGTACCCTAAGAGACCTTACCCTCACTGTGGCCCTTTTTACACAAAATGCTCCCCCACATGAACACTCATTGTCCATGCAGGGGAACATCCTGTGTGAACATATTCCCACCCGCCACGTATGGACGAACTGGCAGCAATGCAGATTGCTCCATGCATGGGGATAGGTGTGTGCCGGTGTGCACCCCCCCGCCCTCCCAACACTGCCCCCACAGCGATGCACCCACAGACTGCCCCCTCTGCTGCCACCAAATTAAAAAATGCCTGTATGACTTCTCCACATCTCAACTTGGGCCCCGAGAGCGAGTGGGGCAACATCTCCTTTCTCCATTACGAGAACAGACTAGTGGACAGGAGTAGGTGGTGTCTTGCTGACCACACTCTCCTGCATCTGTCTCAGTAGTGCACTAACCTGAAAAACATGGTGGAAAATATTTCTCCTTGAGATAAAGCTAAAAACAGGGAAAGATTGGTTTATTCATGATTCCTGGAGCTCCTGAAGGGGAGCAGTTATACCCTACCTATTATGCAAAGCAAGATTCAGTTTAGCTCTTTCTTTGTGCACAGGGCCTAACTATTGTTAACAGGGGAAACCTTCACATCACAACAAAAGGCTTTTAAAAGCTTCAATTAATTGCTCCTGCCACATAAAACATTAGTCAGCTTACACTGTGCCATCTTGACACTAAGTGTGAGTGAGAATAATTACTTCAAAAATAGGAGCTGGGCACCAGTTTTGTAACTGTTTAATAGTAACCTTATTAGAAAGTGTGAGGGAGTTGTTTATAATAGCCAACTTAGATTGCTAAACTGTTGGCTGTAGAATTAACTCACTCTGCAAGGCAAAGTGAATCAATGCAATCATTCTCTTCTCCCTCCGGAGTGTTCTGGTGGGTGACAGTGCGTAGCTGTGTTGCTTTTGACACTGTTGGGTTATCCTGAAAATAAATCACTTTGGATAGCCCTAAAAGGTGAATAATTGGGCACAGCTTAGTGCTGACAAGTGGGGGGGTGGGGACGGGGAGGAGGAAGGGAAGTCTATCCCAGGAGGCCACCAACATATACAGAACTGCAAGTCTCATCCTAATTTGTCTCTTGGCAAAATGATTATAGTTCTGATCTCATTAAAAAACCAAACTACAACTGGGTTTTAGTCCCAGCAAAGAACTGTGACATACCCTGCAATGTAATCTAAACCACAGAAGAAATACAGCTTCCTAATAAAACTGCAGAGCAATAAGTTTAGAATGAGTAAAAGAAAACCCTCTCTTTTCTCAGCATGTAGTTAATGTGTGGAGCTCACTGCCATAGACAGCTATCAGGATAATGTATTGTGACTGGGTTTTTAAAAGAACTGGATAAATTTTATGACCATTAGCAACATCTGTAACTAGGCAAGCTAAGGTTATGATAAAAGTAATCCAAGCTAATATTTAATAATATAAAATTAACCCTGCTGGGGCTCAGGATGGACTTTCTCTCATATCCAGCACTGCACAATTACCTAGATACATTTATGGGCTTTTCCTTTTCTTAATTCTTTCCTCTGACACCTAAAATATTTGTTACAGCTGGAACAGAATAGGCTATGGGCTTATACTTGCTCGTGATTTCTCGACATGAGAACAATGATTATTCCAATAAAAGCAGACCTTAACTGGACAAATAGTCCAATGACAACTGTCAATTTCTATATTCCTTTGGAATTATCTGGGAGATTCTCTGTGAAATATTGCATTGTCATTTTTCATGTGAAGGAAGTATAGTCAGATCATGCTACAATGTCTGGAAAGTATCTTCTTTCTATGTAAGTTCTGTTTGGTATCAATGAGTAACTACGTAGATAACGAGATGGGACTTTCTTGTGGATGAGACACTGGGCCCTAGAAATATGGGTTCAAATCACAGCTCTGCTACAGACTTCCTGTATGATCCTGGGTACAGGGTCAGCCTTACCACAGGGTAATTCAGGTGGCTACCCTGGGGATGGCCTGCTCTTGCCAGGTCCCCTGCACTGGCCCGTTTTCACCCTGCTTTTATTGAAATAATTGTCGTTCTCTTTTTGAGAAATCAAGGGCAAGCATAAGTCCACAGCCTATTATTCTGTTCCTAGCTGTAACAAACATGACCACCTTTAGGACCCCCAAGGAGGGTGCCCCCAAGTGGGAGGTGCTACGAGGGCCCCCACATTTTATCTTTGCCCTGGACCCCACAAATTGTATGGCCTGGCCAGCTCTGCCTGGGTAAGTCATCCAACTTCTGTGTGCCTCAGTTCCCCATCTGTAAAATGAAGGCTAAACATTGTTCATTTCTCCCACCCTTTGTGTGCCTTGTCTGCCTAAACTGTCTCTTATTATGTGTTACCTAGTGAAAAAACCATTTTACAGGGACAAAGTATCCCAGATTAATTCACTTGTGGGCAAACTTTATGAAGACAAAATGTCTAGTGGAGAAAACTGGGTTGTTAGCTTGAGTGTTGGTATAAGGGCTAGGCTCTATGGGCAAAATGGTTCCCATTGACCAAGTAAAGCTCTAGTTGCCACCCTTGAAACTAATTTTACATTAGTTTCTTGTTAAACGATGGAACAGCAGTGCTTACAGGGTCTGTTCCAGTCCCTTGTAAAGCCAAGGCAAAACTCAAACTGGTTTCACCGAATTCAGTTTCAACTTATAAATAAGACTCAATGTGCAAAATTGTTAGCAAAGATGAAATAAGGGGAAGAATAATTCTGAACTACTTATCCTACTAATCAGGGGTGATGCCTGGCTCCTCAAAGCACCATGCCAGTTGGGTCTCGTTCACTTCAAACATAGCCCTAGTACTGTTCTCTGATAGAAACCTTGGATGTTTTTAAATGAGATGCTATCATTCATAGCCACCCATCAACTACTCATCCAAATGTCTGTGTGAAGGTGGTGAAGGGGGATACATGCTCCCATGACCCACACATCACCTACTCATGGTCATTCATGGGGCACTGCCAAAAAATCTGGATTGCATCGTGCGGGGGAAGCCCCAAAAAGTGCATGGGGACAGGCGCCCATTCATCCCTGCCTGTGTGAACTGGGGCACCCACCCATGCCAGCAAACAGGTCCGGGGCCCAGCTGCTTCCCGAGTCCTGCCCACAGTCTTTTCAAGAGCTTTTAAAGACAGTGGCGGCTGTTGGTTTTTGAGGCTGGTGGGCCAGTGGTTGGGTTGAACTTTCTGCTGGCGGCTTTGCTGGCGGCGGACCGGAGCCAGGGGCAGCGATAGGCCAGTGGTGTGGCTTAACCCAGCAGCAAGGAATTCCCAGGGTTAACATTGGATGGACATTACATTAGTTAACACTGGGAACTCCTTGCTGCTGTGTGAAGCACTCCCACTGGGGGTTAGAGAGCACTCTTACTGGGGTCCCATCCACTCTCTCCCACCGGGTCCAAATTAACCATAGCAGGTTACAAAAATAGATTACATTGCCATCGCCTACCTTTGTCCTGAATCCTCGATTTTCATGGAAGAGAAGGACAACAGAGGAGAATAGGAGGGAAAGGGTTTGGTTTTGGTGCATGAGAAGAGTAAGGAGAAGAGATGGGTTCAGTGGGGGACAGGGGAAAGGGGTCTCCTTGTTGTCTGCAGCCTTCTCTTCTGCCATGCTCATACCTACTTTCTCCTCTGTTCACAAGGAGAGCAGTTGCAGGCCTGTATAGCAATCAAACACTCCCCATCCAAACCAGCATGCCCAGTACCAACACTGTATCCTCGGCAGCCAAATGCCTGTCCAAGAAAACAGGCCTTTTTAAAGATGTTCTGCAACTTGCAGAGCTGCATTGCCAACAAACCAGGTCTATCCAGACCAGCATCCCTAGTAGCTACACCCTATCCCCAATAGCCAAATGCCTGTCCAAGCAAACAAGCCTTTTTTAAAAAGTTTGGCCAGTTTCAGGGCTGCATTGTCACCAAACCAGGCCCATCGAGACCAGCTTCCACAGTACCTACACCATATCCCTGGCAACCAAATGCCTGTCCAAGCACACAGGCCTTTTTTAGAAGTTTGGCCAGTTACAGGCCTCTGTTGGCACCAAACCAGCCCCATCAAAATTTAAACAATGCATTTCTGATTCTCAACAAAAAACCCAGGCGAGATGCTCAAAGTCACACAGTCACAAGCAGCGAGGCCAGAAACTACTTTCCAGCAGACAGTACTGGCAGCAGTGAAACAGTGAAGGGATCATTTTAAGAAAAGAGTAGCCACAACAAGTAGACCCACAAATTTACAAAATGGCCTCTCTACTCATGCTTGGGAGGGGAGAAGGAAAGCAGCAATGCATCATGGAAAGAGAGCAAGCAAAGCAAACTATCTTAAGGCAACAATGTTATGTGCAGTCCTTAGCACACCATAAAAGCAGCAGCGGGGATTTCCACTTGTCCTCCAAAACATGCTAAGTTGTTCTGTTGCAATGTAAGAGGTAGTTTCTGCTGCAACTAAACGCAGAGCATTCATGCAAGGACTAGCCATTAGTGAAAAAGCCTTGTACAACATCCCACCAAACTGCAAAAAGTGGGGCCATTTTAAAATGCTAGGAACATTCCAGTAAAGATTGGAAACGCTTTCATCTAAGCCCCTAGGTCCCCCACCCGTAAAACTGAAAGCAGACAGTTTATATACAAAAAAAAAACAAGAAAGAGACCAATTTTAACCAAAAGTAGTCATGGCCATGGGGGCACCAGAAAATGGCCACAGCCTTTGCACATGCTTGAGGGGTTTGGGAGAGGAGCCAGGAGCAGGGGAAGCTAGCAGTGTACGTGCAAACATGAACACAGAACAAGCAAAAGCAAACCAGATCTTAAACCAACTGAATCATATTATGTGAAGTCTTAGCACACCACAAAAGCAGCAGCAAGGAATTCCACTTGTCCCCTAAAACATGCTTCACTGTTACAGCTCTGTTGAAGGCCCATTCTCTCCTCCCTCCCAGAAGCAGCACCCATTCTCTTCTCCCCCTCCCACAAGCAGCATTCATTCTCTCCCCGCCCCCCCCCCAAGCAACACCCCAGGCTTCTTTTTCACCAGTGTTTGCCAGCAAAATAATTAAAAATACCTAACTCACCAATGGGGAAGTGTCAGATGCAGGTCCAGCAACAGTGTGGGGTAACAAAGCCACAAACAAGCCAGGCCAGCCAGCACTCTCTCTCCACCAAAGTGGCACAGATCAGCAGCATGCCAAATGAGGAGAGCTCTCTTTTAACTCCACCCTAGGGGGTAGGGTACAGGCAGGCAGCCTGAGCCCTCAACAGCAGCAGCAGCAGCTGTGCACACTGGCACACACTGCCTGGGCGTTTGAGTCTCCAGTCCAAACAGTCTTTCAAAGCGGCTCATAGGACTCTGTGGAACACTGCCCCCACTGGTCGGAAAAGCAAAGTGCTTTTCCCCAGTCAGGCAGCATGGGCTCTAAGCCCAATAGCCCAAATCCCTTTTGTAAAGTTTTGTCCATTAAGGGACTCCTTAGAGCAGGCTCTGCAGGAGGCACTGGCCCCCACTCCCTCAGCTCCTGCCTGCACATGTGTCCAGGGAGGCACAACAACAACAACACTGAGCACTCAGTTGATTGCTGAACTGGAGGACTCACAGCAAGTCTGGAGCAGGTTGCTGGCTCCCCCACCTCGTGCCTTTGGGACTCAAGTGAGTTTTTGTTTTGTTTTTTGTTCCTTTCTTTTTAAAAGCATGAAGAGTGTGTGGAGGGGGATCAGGCCAGGAGGGGCTATGCCCCTGGTGCCCTGCAATGCACACCACCCCTGTTTAAAGAACACACACACAAAATACAACATTGTGTTGGCTCAAAGCACAACAAACCCCTCTCGTGATGCATAAGAGAAGAGCCAACACTATGGAGGACAGCATCTCCGACAGTAGTTCCCTGTGTGGTATGCACCTCAATTGTTGCCCAGGACTGCCAGCAGCTGCAGCAGCTCCCCAGGTCCTGGGCAGGAAGAGGTTACAGCTTCAGCGACTTCATGTTTCCATGGTATCCATGGCTGTGCTTCATGACAGATGGCGAGCAGTTGGGCAGAGCTTGAGGTGGGGGTTGTCGGGCAGGGAAGATGAAGAATGGCTGCCCAAATGAATTGTTTGCAGGGCTGGTCTGTGGTAGCGGGAGTGCGTAGACGCTGCCTGCCTGGCCATGGTGGTCACCCTAAGAGCTGCCTAGTACAATCCCTTCCCACTCACTCCATGTGCATAACTGCTAGGAGTGGGACTATCGGTATTGGATTAATTCAATAATACTGATAATGGGAGGTATCAGATTCATCTGATAATACTGATAATTGCTGGTATCGGAATATTGGATTTTTAATATTGCCAGTTTTGCCGGTCTTTTTTTTACATCAACACCATTTAGCAATGGCCGCAATGAAAAAAAACCTGGTAAAATTGACAATGTTAAAAATTTGATCTTCTGATATCGGTAAATCTGATATTGGGAGATCCAATCCCGTAAATCCGGTATCCGGTAATACCCCTGGAGTCCTACCCCTAATAGCTACTATGCAGCTTTGCCACTCAGTGGCCATGCCCCCAAGCCTTGTTCATTTAAAAAACACCAACTTTGTTCTTAGTTAGAGAATAGTTGATACTTTATGGCAGGGAAACAAAACAAGTCAAATATATAATATATATATATATAGTTAATTTGACACCAGTTCTTTTGGCTCCACAGAATTCAAAACTGAACACAGTCCTCTGCATTCTAAAAGAGCTTTTACAGATACATGTGTTTTTGTAAATTCAGATAAGAACCAATCCAGAAAGCAATGTCTGTGATAATTATGTAAAAGAAAAGGAGGAGAATATATCAGCTTCAGATAATCTTAAAGCAGGCATAGTGATTCTTTTACAACTCATTTGCATTGAATGTTTAAAGAAGATCCTTTAAATTGGTCAGGATCAAATGTTTGTTTTCTTCTGCCACTGAGAAATAGGCTAAACTAAAAGAAAACAGATCATTACCCAGTCTGATCGCTGATAAGATACATTCCTGGAAAGGAGATCTGCCAGACAGAGGGCACAAACTCTGGCTGATATCATTCATTATATATTTTATTTTGCCTTGCAGTATCAGTTCATTCTAATCCTCCCCTTTCAGCCTTGTTTCCATAGGAAAACAAGGCTTAAATGATAACCCTTTGTGTATATGTGTGTGTATCCCCTTAATAATTTGATTCCACAGGCCAATTCAGCCCAATTTAGAGGATGGGACATTAGGTAAGTAAAGACCCAGAATTGCATAACTATAGGTGCACATGGAGAAGAGGCATGGCCCCTCATATAGTTGAAAAATCCCACTGATTTACAGTGAGTATAGTCCCCACTATTTTCCCTTCTCCCTTCCTCCTAAAAAATTAGGCTTTGTTGCATGGACCCATTTGTCTGCCCAAGTGTGAAAGCTACCCAAAGAGAAGTAGGATTCTTCCATAGATCCAAACTTTTGGGGATTTTAAATAATAAAATTAAAAGTTAAAGCACATCAGATTAGAAAATTAGTCTGTGTTTGACAGAACTGCAAAAAGTGTACTAATAATTTCAGTCAAACACAAATGTGGTCTGGGCAAGCAGTCAATTGTTTGAAACATTGGCAATGTTCACACAAGACACTCTCCACCCCCACCCCCACTATACATGTTACAGGGCACCCGGGTGGAGAGTGTCTTGTGTGAAAATGCCCATTGTTTGAGGATCATGGGCCCTTCTCACACAGACACTCTAACTGATAAAATGAGTGTTACATTTTATTATACATGTTGCAGGGCTGCAGGCTTGCTCTATGGATGCCCTGCAACATGTATAATAAAATGTAATACCCATGTTGTTGTTATTATTATTATTATTATTATTATTAATAATAATAAACAGTGTTAGAATGTCTGTGTGAAAAGGGCCCTAATTATTTTTAAATTTATTTTTAATGTTTACATTAGTCAAGCTCTTCAAAATTAGGAATTGGCTTTTCAAATATTCATAAACTTCCACAGAATGTAAAAATTGAACCATGCAATTGATGTTCAGTTCCTTAAGTGCTTTTAAAAAATCCCAGCCCCAGTCCCTAAAGTTAGTCGCCTAAATTCTTATTTTTTCAGACATTGTGAGCATCGGCTATCTTCCGAGGGAGTGTTGCTGGGCAGTACACTCCTCTTTTGACATTGACTTCAGTGGGTGGAGGATTGCACCCTGAGTTAAAACTGAAATATTTGTCCATAGCCAATAACCCAATGGGTGTCTTCACATGGACAGCTGCCCCACCTCTGCCCTGCCTCAGCTCTGAAAAGCGGCCCATCAGATGTGCCGGTGGAGCAGAGGCAGGGCAGGATGTCCCTCCTCTGGGGCTACTGTGCTGGCAGTGCATCCCAGAGCACCACCAGCAACGTGGACAGCTCAACTGCAGCAGGGTACTGGCCGGAGGTGCGGCTGCTGTCCGTCTTCTTGGCAGATGACCGCTGTAGCCCCAATCTCAGCTGGGGGTTGCCTTGGCAACACCATATTGTTGTGGGCTATCTGCCCACAACTCTATGGTGGGAGGGAGGGGTGTAGTACTGGTGGACTGTGGGCTGCGGCAGCTGCTGGGTCCATTTTAAATGGTCCCAGGCACAGCTGCAAGTGGGCAGACGTGGACGTGCACCCCCGGACGGGCTCCAGGGTGAACATCGTGACCATGTGACAATATCCAATGTGATCTGAGACTTTTTATGTCTAGACAGTATTATATCACAACTTCCCTGTCTCATTTTCATATTGCATAACATGACAACAGACCCATTTGTTTAGATAATACTTGAAGTTAGGCTGTAGCATTTTTTAAAAAATATGATGCCTTCAGTTACTGATAACTTACAGAGGATCAGAGATTCATAAAATTATAGGACTGGAAGGTTTCTTAAAAAAATCCCTAGGCCTTCCTTCTGAATAATCTTATTTATTTATTTATTTATTTATATTTATATGCCGCCCCCCCATGCCTACGGCATCTTGGGGCGTCTTCCAACATAATATAAAAGCAATTTTTAAACATAAAAAAAATCTACACTATAATAATTAAAACAAATTTAAAACACCCCCCTCAAAAATTAACACATCCCCCCACCCTCTCCTCTGAAGGCCTGGGCAAACAGTCTAGTCTTACAGATGTGTCGAAAGGCCAACAGGCCCAGGTGAGCCTCCTCTGGGAGGGAGTTCCACAACCGCGGCCCGGCCACCGAGAACGCCCTCTCCATTGTGGCCCCCCGTCTTACACAGGGGACCTTCAGAAAGGCGCCCCCAGTGGACCGAAGGGATCGCTCTGAGGCGCGGAGGGTGAGGCAGTCCCCGAGATATGAGGGGCCCAGGCTGTGCAGGGCTTTGTAAACCAATACTAACACCTTGAATCTGGCTCAGTACGCTATAGGCAGTCAGTGCAGAGCGCAGTGCACCGGTGTTATTATGTGCTCACGCCACCCCATCCCTGTTAGGAGACGGGCCGCTGCATTCTGCACTAGCTGCAGCCTCCGAACCAGAAACAAGGGAAGCCCCATGTAAAGCGCATTGCAGTAGTCTAGCCTCGAGGTGATGAAGGCATGGACGAGAGTGGCCAGATCGGGCCTGGAAAGGTAAGGTCGAAGCCCCCGTACCAGATACAGCTGGCGAAAGGCGGCTTTAGCCACAGCCTCCACCTGCCGATCCAGACAGAGACCCGAATCCAAAACCACCCCCAGACTCCGAACCTGAAGAGCAACAGGCGGGCGAACCCCCCTTCTGGCCCCAAGTAGGACCAATTACACCTAAACCATAAGAACATAAGACATACCATACTGGGTCAGACCCAGTGCATCCTGCCTCTGACAGTGGTCACCTTCGATCACTTCAGAGAAGTACAGAACTGGTCACTATTCCCTGCTATTCAATCCCTGGTGAGGGTGGATGGAACCGTTTTACACTGGTTCCGTTCCTACCTCTCAGATAGATCCCAGCAAGTGGTGCTAGGGGATTGTACTTTGTCCCTTGGTGACTGCCCATGTGGAGTCCCACAGGGTTCCATTCTGTACCCTCTCCTGTTTAACGTGTATATGAAGCCGCTTGGGGAGGTGGTGCACAGCTGGGGGGTCCGCTGTCATCAATATGTGGATGACACCAAGCTGTATCTGTCATTTTCATCTTACTCAGGCTCCGCTGTCTCCTTGCTGTCTCTGTGCCTAGCCGCTGTGTGGGGGATTGGATGAGATCGAGTCAACTGAAGTTCAGTACCGATAAGACAGAGGTAATGCTAGTTAGCGGGACTGGTGATCCAAGTGAGGAGGTCTCCCCAATTATTGGGGATGTCCGTCCTTCTTTGGTTTGTGCTCATCTGCGCAGAGCCTAGGCGTGCTCCTGGACTCACAGCTACACCTGGATCCTCAGGTGTTGGCTGTGACCAGGGGCACCTTTCTCCAATTACATCTGGTGAAAAGGCTCCACCCATATGTCTCAAACTCCGATCTTGCCACTATCATCCATGCGTTTGTTACCTCAAGGCTAGACTATTGCAATGTGCTCTACGTGGGGCTGCGCAAGATGATGGTTCGGAAGCTGCAGCTAGTGCAGAATGTGGCAGCCCATCTCCTTACTGGGATGGGCTGCAGGGAGCACAGAACACCTGTGCTCCGAGCACTGCACTGGCTGCCTATTGTCTTCTGGACCCAATTTAAGGTGCTGGTACTGATCTTTAAAGCCCTTCACATCTAGGCCCCACTTATCTGAGTGAACACCTCATCCCCTGGGGCCCTGGTTGACCCCTGCGGTCATCCGGGGGTGCCCGCTTGGAAGTCCTGCATTACTGACTGGTTTAGACGGATAGGAGGGCATTCTCGGCGGTCGCACCATCACTTTGGAACTCCCTGCCGGTGGAGGTTCGCCTCAGCCCGAATCTTCTTGCCTTCCGATGAAATTGTAAGACCTAGCTTTTTCACCAGGCATTTGGCAGGAGAGATGGGGAGGGTGGGATGGGTGTTTTGGGGTAAAATTGGGGTCTTTCTTTTCTGCACTGTGGGTGTTTTATTGTTTTGCGCGTGATTAGAGTTTTAATATGTTTTATATTTTTATATTTATATTGTGTTTTAATTATGAATTGTGAGCTGCCCGAGTCACTTGTAGCAAGAGGGGCGAGGTAAAAATGTTCTTATAAATAAATAAATAAATAAATAAATAAAATCCCAGATCCCAACAGCCAGAGGTTATGTCATGTCCCATGACCAACTTAACTAATAGTCATATTGGACCTATCTTCTATATATGGTGATTAGTCATTAGCTTATCATGGGCCATTTATGGGCCTATCTTCTATAAATGGCTATTACTCATCCCTGACAGATGTTTACCTGACACTTGAAAAAAAAGGAAGAAGATGCTTTCAATAGTGGAAGCTCTTCAGTGCTCTCGGTAGCTTGTTCCATTGCCTAAGTCTTTCCTACTACTATTTAAGCCCATTGCCTCTAGTCCAACTCCAATTGGTTATCATCCTCCTCATAGTACTTTTGTCTATATTTCAAAACTACTGTCATGTCTTCCCTCAGACTTCTCTTCTCTAGGCTAAACAAGTCCAGTTCTTTCAATCTTTCCTCAAAGGTCCTGCATTCCAAACCCTTTTATCATCTTCGTTGCGCTCCTCTGAACCCTCTCTGAACTCTCCGAAGGCTACATGGGAACTGGGAATATGAAAGTAGTCTTGATGCTCTGACTAATTGTACTAGATTGTTAGTTGAGAAATGGTCTGTTGACATACATATATAGCACTGATGCTATGGTAACCTGTCTTTTTGGTACCAGGGAGCGAGGGGTTTACTTATTTTTGACCCAAAAAAGGACTTAAATATTAGGAGGGAATGAAAAATAATGATTACTATTATGCTCTGCTATTAGAGGTTCCAGTAATTTTTTGTTGTTTATTTAATAATTTGCTGGACTAGCTCACAGACATTGGCTCCCATTGTCCAAATATTTCATTTATATCCAACTTTATAGCTGTGGTCTGAAATATAACTGGTCATCTGACCTAACTGAGAGGACAGCCAATGATATTCACAGGAAAACATTAATCTGAACTGAAGAATTCACAGCACATGTGTGCAATCATTTCTCCTTCTACATAGCGTTTTGTTCAGTTCCCCCCATGTTTTCCTAATGAGAATGTGCCAACTACAGCATTATTGTCCAAAGGGAAGGAAAACTAACACAAGATTTGTTTTTCTTTCATGCACTTAAGAGCTTGAACCAAAGCCCACTGAATCAATGGCGGTATTTCAGTTGATTTCAGTGGGCTTTGGAGCAGGCCCTTAAGCAGCACTTAGAACAAAAGTAGCATAAATTCTCCTCCTCCATAACACCACCATATTTATTAAACAGACTCCCTGGGTAATGTCAGATGAATCACTGATTTGCTCTCGGTGCTTCTGCATAAGTCACAAACTTTACAAAAAGAAAATATTTTATAATAGTTTTAGAAAGCTTTAGAAAATTATGCTGCAGACATATATCTAACAATGTTGTCAATCAATTATTTTTTTTGTTGATTAATAGTGTTACTTTTAATCAGTTAAGTAATAGACTGCTACAGAATCTCAGTACAGATGCATACAACACAATTCATTGTTTTTTGTTTGCTGACAAAAACATTTATATCTAAATTATATTTTTAAAATTTAATTTTTATGTTTAAATATAATTTTTAAAATTACACTTTTGAATTTTTTTTTGCAATACTGATTTTAATCTCTAATAAATAAAATATCTTTATTGAGTCATTTGACCAATGAATTGATTAGTCCTTTCAGTCATCGTTTCCATACATGGTTGCAATCCACCAATAGAATAGTCCAAGTGAAACTCTGCAGGCTTCTATGGGTGAAAACAGACATGACACTATCCACTTTACCACCGCTTTAACATTTCTTATGCATGCTGCAGGGCTGCTTAGGACACCAATACAGCCCTGCAACATGCATATGAACTGTTAAAGTGGTATTAAAGTGGATATCTGTTTTCACCCACTGAGACTACACTGGAGTAAGAGGTTTATTAATTTAGTTAGTTAGTTAGATTTTTATCCTGCCCTTCCCTGAAGGCTCAGGGTGGCTAACATCATCAAAAACACACACAAAAAACAAGATACTTACACATTGACAGGAGCTGCCCTGTGGATCCTGCATGCAGCCGCCATCCACGTGGAAAATGTACAACGCACAACAAACAGGCAGCCTCCTGCATGGTGTAGTCAGGCAGAGGGGAAGCTGCCGCTCATCCCCCCTTCCAGTTAAGTCCAGGAAGCCCAACATATGGGCAGGACCAGGGGTGTAGTTAGGTTGTAGGGATGGGCGAACGCGGTTCGGCAGTTCGGAGTTCAGCCCGAACTCGGCCTGTTCGGACGACCGAACTCGAACCCAAACCCGAACGCAAACATACCGAACAAACCAAACACCGAACGGCGAAATGGCCGAACAGTTTGGTCAGTTCGGATCACGTTCGGATGAGTTCGGGTGGCAAAAAAAGGTTCACTGGAAGGTCAAACATTACAGGGAGGTGTCAGTCACTGAGGAGCAGACTTCCAGGCACCAGGGGTGGAGAGGCTTGCAAGAAACGAAACTAATTATCTGCCTCCCCACTTCCCAACACCTTCTGAGCTAGTCACTGTTCCTGAACAGCAGGCGTTGAGTAGGATTTTTAGATTGCTTTAAGTTTCATTTCAGTTTTGTACTGAAATGAAACTTAAACCATAAACTGAAACCTTGTGTTATGCACTGTACAGACTCACTGAGTATGTAATGTATGTATTTCACTACAGACTCCTCTTCTTCATATAAAACCCAATAAAAAACCAAAAAACCATATAAAAAACAAAAAAAAACCCATAACAACACTTCCCGAACAGCCGAACAGCCTAACCGAACGGCCTGTTCGGACGACCGAGCCAAACAGCCAAACCTGAACTCGGCGAATGAACCGAACGAACAAACCGAACGCATCTGAACCGAACTGCCGAACCGAACGGATGAACCGAATGCAGCCGAACCGAACGGTCAAACCCGAACCGCAATCTGTTCGCCCATCTCTATTAGGTTGGAATGGACACAGGTGCATGAAATGGACTTGATCCCCCCATCCATCACCATCCTCTCTCCAGCCCCTCTGCCCCACCCAGTCTCCCTGTCCCTAATACAGACCCCCCAATCTCCTGCCCCCATCCAGTCTCCCTGTCCCTGCCCCCCACACCCCAGAACCAGACCCCCTGCCCCCCCAGTCCCCTCCCCCACTCACCTTTCCAGCAAGTGGTGAAGGCATGAGGCAGGCAGCATAGCGTCAGGCTCAGCGGAGCTGCATAGGAGTTGGGAGAGGCACTGCAGTGATGTCAGAGGAGGTCAGAGTGGATGGGTGATTAGGGAGTGGTAGTGCCCTGCCCTGTCCCCACTGCAGCCTCTCAAACACCTCCAAACTGCTAGCCACCACTGCTATCTTGTCCGTTCTGACCATCTCCACCACCACCATGGTGCCTTTTCTGACTCCCCCGCAGCTACATTTGCTGTGCTGAGTCCGGCCTCGTGCTGCCACCATCACCATTGCTACTTTCTCTGAACCACATACTGCAGAGCAGCGCTTCAGCTTCCAGTGCTTCTCCTATTCTCCGTTCAGTCTCCGTGTGCTGCATCAGGACAGGGGGGATTATTTGTGGCAGGGGCGTAGCTACCATACTATTGGGATAGGAGGAATAATTTGTGCAGGCCCTCACAGTGTGGGGCCCCAGACAAATGTCCATCATGACCCTATGTAGCTACGCCACTGGACAAGACCCTGGGATTCTGCTGCGGTAGCAGCAGGATTGGGCCTGGAGGAAGAGCCCACCAGTTCCTGGGCACTGGACAGCTGATGGAGTGTGTCAGGAGGGAGAAGCATCTACCGGCTCCTGATGGAGAAACCTGAAAGAGGGTGCACCTGGCTAATCTTAGGCCATTTTTAGACGTGTGCGGCGGTGCCCGCGCTTGTTTTCCAAAAGAGCCGGCAGCCCGATTTACATGTGATGACGACGCCGAATACGCGCATGTGCGGGCGATGCACATATATTTCCATCCACATATGACCGGCCTCAATCGCCAACCTGGTCAGTTCATGGCCGGAAATGAATGTGCATCACCCGTGCATGCGCGTATTCGGCGGCGGCATCATTTGTAAATCGGGCTGCCGGCTCTTTTGGAAAACAAGTGCAGGCGCCACCGCGCACATCTAAAAACGGCCTTAGAAGCCATGAGGGAGCACTAGGGAGAAGGAGGCCTGTAGGGCCTATGCCGTTTAGGACTTTTTAGGTAAAAAAAACAAAAACAGCACCTTATATTTTGTCCAGAATGCTATCAGAAGCCAGTGCAGAAACCATTGGTTGGTGGTTCATGGCCTTTATGAGCAGAAGTCCTCAAACCACCTACTCACTGAACTCAATTTGACTACTGTGGAATAAGAGGTTAAATAACTGGTGATAGATATAGGCTGTTTTTACACAGACGCCACCCACCCACCAACATCCATGAACACCTATCGGATGGGTGGGAGGGCATCCATGTGAATGGCATTGGCTGGGTGTGCGCGCTACTGCGACCCACCCATCAACACCCACCTCCACCTATGGAGCATCCGGGAAGGAGCTGGCCTGCTCCATGGGTGGAGATGGGTGGAGGTGGGTGGAGATGGGTGTTCAACACACCCATCCATGTAAACGGAAAAACACACCCACCCATGGAAAGAGTCTGCCAAAACCAGTGAGACACAGCTAGAGAGGCCCCACAGGAGCCCACAAGCAGACACACCCACCAGGAGAGATGCCAAATGCCCATCCGGGAGCCCTTAAAGGAGAAGAGAGCAAGGACATGGGTGCGCCGGCTCCCAACATGTCAGGCAGAAAAGCACAGGATAAAATGAAAGGAGCCAGCACCACAACAAGTGTGGGAAGGGTCAGGGTAAGCAGAGGGATGCACACAATGGAGTTCCAGGACCTGCTGGATTGGTTCCTCTGCATGGATGGGGACATTGTGGCCTCCCGCATCCATGGCACTCCTTTCACCAGGGGCAAAAAGAGGGCACTTACAACACCCCCCTGCCTGACACCCTGGAGCAGGGGGAGCCCAGTGCCCCTGGCGGGGCCAGCCAGGAAGTGGGAGGGGACAGCCCCATCCTATTGGTGGAGGAGGCATCCCTGGAAACTGACACAGGAAGCATAACCCTCCATGTGCGCCCCCAAAACACACAAGGTCAGAACCCAAAGGGACAGGGGGCGCATGGGGAGTGGTTCGACACCAGGAAACCCCCACAGGAGGTGGATGAATATGACTCAGGTAAGAGAATGAGCACAGGGAACAGGGGGGGAGTGGCCTGGTCCATGACAATCAGAACCCCAGCTGTGAAACAAGGCACAACTGACAGATCGCTATTGCTCATGCAGCTCAAGGGGACCTGGAGGTGCAGGAGGAGGAGGTGGGGGCCCAGAAGGAGGACGTGCTCGAACCAGAGGCCATCCTGGAACCCGCCAACCAGGATACCGATGGTAAGTTTGTTGGATTGTGCAACAGTCACAAGTAAAAGCCTATTGCAAGCCTTGCAAGCTTAATATGGGGCTTGTCCAGTAGGGGGAGGGTCAGGGGATGAAACAGGTTTTTTTCTCTCTTCTTGTCTCCTCTTTACTCCTCTCTCTGTCCTCCATCTTGTCCCATACAGTCTGTACAGTATGGAAGCATGCCTTCTGAGTTCTTAGTAAAGTTCTGTTTTGAAGAAACTTCTGCTGTGTTTTATTGAACAGAAAGCTAACTCTACAATAGGTTATGGGCCCAGGACATTTTCAAGGCAATTTTGAAGACCAGAAGCAGCCCAGAAGGAGTACAGACTGTGAAAGAAAACTCCCAGAAGAGAGGCCTACTGACTGTGAGTAAGAACAGGCGAAGTTCACTGCGCACAAGCCACACGATGACTGCATCCACCTGTGGCATAGACGCATGGGACATAGACACCCAAACAGCATCAAGGAAATGCACAGACAGCAGCTGACCAAAGACCTTAAGGTATCAACATGTCCCGTGATCTTGAAATGCGACTGTTGCATCGAAGCCAAAGCCATGAGGGCTACGCTTCCTAAGAAGAGTCAGAATAGAGCCATGAAACCACTTGATCTTGTACACAGCGAGGTCTGCGACCCAATGAAGGTTCCCATGCCAGGAGGCAACTGGTATATGGTAACTTTCATTGACGACTATTCAAGGTACACGATCACGTACATCATGAAGAGTAAAGATGAAGTGTTCGACAAACTTCAGGACTATGTGACCATGATGAGCAACAAGTTCCAGTGCAGAGCAAAGACACTGCGGACTGACAATGGAGGTGAGTTCACAGGAAAGGAAGTAGAGGACTTCCTGAGACTCCATGGAATTGAGCACCAAAAGACAGTGCCACATACACCTCAGCAGAATGGAACAGCTGAAAGGAAAATCAGAACACTAACCGAAATGGTTAGATGCATGTTAACAGACTCTGGACTACCAGAAAGATACTGGGGCGAAGCAGCAGTTTCTGCTACCTACCTACAAAATTAGCTGTATTCTAGAACAGTGAGGAAAACTCCATATGAACTGTGGCATGGTCAAAAACCTAGTGTGGGTCACATCAGAGTATTTGGAAGTAAGACATACGTATATATCCCACAGGAGAAATGTACCAAGCTGCAAAACAGCAGTGGAAGGCACCCCCATAGGATACAGTGAGCATTCCAAAGGCTACAGGATCCTGGATCCACGCACAGACAGAATAACCATTAGTAACAGTGTGACCTTTGTGGAAAACTCAAGCAACAGTGTGATGACTCTCCAAGGTCCAGGCGAACGAGAACAATCAACTACGGACGAAACTACTGAAAAGGAGCAATCCTCTGAACAAATGGTCAAAATCGGCACAAAGGTAACAGAAGTTCAGGAACAGACACAGCTGGTTGCTGATGCTGAGCCAAGGCGGTCGACAAGATCTAACAAAGGCATTCCCCCCACTCATCTGTCCTACGAAATCAGCACCAGTAAATTGTCAGAACCAGCATCCTGGGAGGACATCTTGCAGATGTCAGAAGGGGAAGCAGAAAAATGAGTAAGAGCGGTTGAAGATGAAGTAAAGTCTATTATTATTATTATTATAAGCATTTATATAGCGCAGCAATGTACCTGGTGCTTTACAAGAAACAAGATAGACATGGCCCCTGCCTGAGAGCTTACAAACTAAAGACTTGGAGAGGGGAGACAGGGAAGGGGGATAGAGGGACAGACAAGGGATGCAACATTCATGAGGATGCGAGAACTCAGGTACACATTCTTGGCTTGGTTACAGTAAATTGGGAGTTTACAGATAACAGGTGGGGGATAATTCTGGGTGGGGATGATTAGCAGGAGTTAGGAAGGGTGGAAGAGGTGGGTTTTGAGGAGGGACGTGGACACTTACTCCATTGCCCGCAGGGAGAAAGACTATAGGTTGTAAATGGACATTTAAAATAAAGTACAATGCGCAGGGAAGTATTAAACAGTACAAGGCCCGACTTGTCGTGAAAGGATACTCCCAGAAGTATGGAGAAGACTACAATGAAACATTTGCACACTACAATCAGAACATTGTTAAGTATAGCTGCCGGAAGAGGAATGCATGTCAAGCATATGAACGTGAAAACAGCATTCCTAAATTGTGAGCTGAAGGAAGATACTTACATGGACCAACCACCGGAGTTTGCAGACGTTGAAAGGCTAGATCTTGTATGCAAACTGCACAAACGCATATATGGGCTTAAGCAGACCACCAGAGCGTGGAACACTAAAATAAACAAGGTACTCATGAGAGAAAAGTTTACCAGGAGCAAAGCAGATCCCTGCTTATACACAAAGAGACTAAGGGGCAGGTGGATCTTTGTATTAATTTATGTTGATGACCTTATCATAAGCTTTGAGAAAGAAGGGGACGAGTACGAAACAATGACAGCTCTAAATCAGGACTTTGAAACTAAGGACTTGGGTAACACACTGCCCTACCTTGGAATACAAATTGAAAGAGGAGTTGACGGAAGGTATCTTCTCAACCAAAGACAGGCAATAGAAGAGATGATAGAAAGTTTTGGCGTGGGGGGTGCGAAGGCAGCAAATACCCCTATGGAAACCAGCTACCCAAAGGAGATCAAAGAACCGAGCTTATTGCTGCCAGACAACAAGAAATACAGAAAGGCGATAGGAAAGCTCTTGTACATTGCCACAATCACAAGGCTTGACATTGCAGTGGCAATAGGTATACTGTGTGTGTAGACAAGTCTCAGCCCCAACCCAAAGGGATTGGAACACAGTGAAGAGTATTCTTATGGTACCTGAAAGGGACTGTGCCCTCAAACTATGGCTCCCAGCAACTTCTGTGTCAGACCTGATAGGGTACATGGATGTAGATTGGGCTGGAGACCATTCGGACCGAACAACTACCAGTGGGTACCTATGTTTGCTTGGTGGAGGACCCATCAGCTGGTGCAGTAGGAAACAAGCCTCTGTGACACTTTCCTCGATGGAGGCAGAGTACGTGGCAGCGGCACATGCCAGCCAAGAAGTTATCTGGTTACGATGACAGCTTCTGAATGATCTGGGGCAAAAATTGGACAGATCCACGCCGATCCTGAGACAATCAAGGATGCTGGCGCAAACAGAAAGAATCAACCCCAGAAATACCATTTCCTGAAAGACTCACAGGAACAAGGACTCATAGATCTGCAATACTGTCCTACAGAGGATATGAAAGCAGATGTGTTCACAAAGCCACTATTTATTTATTTATATATTTATTTATTATACATATTTATGAGTCGCCCCATATGCCTACGGCATCCCGGGGCGACGTACAGCTAAAAACGTTCATAAAACAATTTTTTAAAACCATCAACAATTTAAAAGACATTACTAGGGCAGGAGAATAAATAAAAATAAAATAAGATAAGGGCAGGGAAGAGCTAAAAAAAAACCCTATCCTACCCTCCCCAAAGACCTGGGCGAACAGCCAGGTTTTACAAGCATGCCGGAATGTTAAAAGGCTTGGGGCCAGGCGAGCTTCCTCCGGGAGGGAATTCCAAAGACGTGGCCCAGCCACCGAGAATGCCCTCTCCATTGTGGCCCCCCACTTCACGCTAGCAGGGGAACGCCATCGCAAGCTATTAAGAAAAATGAACCTAATGGGTTTGACTAGTGACTGTTGAGAAAGGGTGTTGGATTGTGCAACAGTCACAAGTAAAAGCCCATTGCAAGCCCTGCAAGCTTAATATGGGGCTTGTCCAGTAGGGGGAGGCTCCGGGGATGAAAAAGGTTTATTTTCTCTCTTCTTGTTTCCTCTCTTCTCCTCTCTCTCTCCTCCATCTTGTGCCATGCAGTCTGTACAGTATGGAAGCATGTCTTCTGAGTTCTTAGTAAAGTTCTGTTTTGAAGAAACTTCTGCTGTGTGTTATTGAAAAGAAAGCTAACTCTACAATAACGTTCATACCGACAAGGGCACAGCAGTGCACCCAGCCCCAGCCCCTTCAAAGGGCAAACAAGGGACAGTCAAGGGGGCAGCAAGAAGTGGGGCTGGGAACACGCCAAGACTGTGCGTGGAGATAGCACAGGGGACAGGGGGAAACACGGCTGCGGAAGAGAGACAGGGAGATGATGCTGTGACGGGGGACACACATACGCAGGTATAATGGAGCAAGGATGGGGGGCCCTCCACATGCTGATGTGGAAATAGAAGCAGAAAGGGAGATCACCAACAGAGCCAAGGCCACAGAAGGGGCAACTGGCGGGGAGGGGGATTCAAGCCCGCCTCACTCCTGGTTCCCCTCCAGCACCCTCCATCCCCCCCCAGCCCCCCAAACATCCCAGCACCCTCAATGACCCAACTGCCCAAGTGGGCTGCCCCACATGCTCAGGTAAGCACAGGGAACAGGTAGTGGCCAAATGAGATGGGAGGAGGGGGGAACACAGGACACAGTACTCACCTGGCCACAAGAATGGGCAGTAAGGTAGCACGGGAAATGGTGATGGACACAGGGAGGTCATGGAAGGGAGCACCAGAATAAGGGCACAGTGAATGGGTACCCACTACTGCTAATGCTGAGTGTCTCATTCACAGGAGCTACCACCAGATTCAGCACTGGAGTGGCTGGTGGAGGAAGGAGAGCCTGGGCCAGGCAGCCGGCAGTCACAGCGAGCAGCAGCTGCCAAGGCCTGCAGGGAGCAATCCCCCGGTGGTGCCATAAAGAGGGGATGGGGAAGACCCCATAAACAATGAATCCCACTCCCTGTAAATAGTTCCTTAATAAATTTCATTTTCATAAAATACCTGTCTGCCGTGGAGTCTGTACAGGGGATGCAAGTGATGAGAGGGAGCCTGCAGCAAGTCAAGCCAGAACCCAGTAACAGGGTGCATGCAAGAGGGCAGAAGTATATCATAGGGTGCCATTCACAGGATGTTATGGTGGAGAGGGAAGGGAGTGCACTCTGTAGAACCCCAGATGCCGGCATGGAGGGGATTGGGTGGTGTAAGGTTTCCGGGATGTCAGGTGACGGTATGAGATGTCATGCCATCACCTTTTCATCTCCAACAACAGGTGATAAAACCAGATAGGGACTACCAGAGGACCCAGGGTGTTGAAAACCCTGCAAACTAACCCCCCCGCCCATCCCCTCCAGGACATGTCTCGGGGCTCTACAGGGTGCCATACTATACTTGGACATTGTGGATGGAAAGGTGTGAGAGAGTACTGACACACCACCATGGCCATTTGAGCTCTAGTACCAAGAATACCTCACCGGTGGTGTAACGGGATGTCCAGTGCACAAGTTATTATGGTGTAGCAACGGGCAACCCTGCCATGGCATGGGGGATCGGGGGCTCATGCCGGCATGTCACCGGCTTACAGACCTTGGGGGTACCTGTGCTAAGTAGCAAACAAGACGGAGGCAGGTACAGGGATAGACTGCAGTATGTAGTGATGCAAGGTTAACAGTGAAACAGGACCCTAGGTAGGGGGCCTTCTATAGACAACGGTCAGTCCTCAGCCAGTTGCATAACTATGCACCTGCATAGGATGTCCCAGTTCTCTGATATTCTCCTGAAGGCCCTACCCTGAACATGCTGGTACAAGGGCACTGGACTCACTCTCTGTACAGGAAGGGGATAGTCCAAAGCAGCCCCACGAGTCTCACAAATGTTATGGAGTACGCAGGCCATCAGGACGAGGATGGTGGTGTGCTGGAGGTCGAATTGGCTCCTGTTCAGCAAGAGGCGTCATCTCATCTTGAGCAGGCCGAATGTCCTCTCCACCACGCATTGCGCAGAGGCCTGGCGCTCATTGAAGAGCACCTGATTGGGGTTGCAGGTAATGGGATAGGACCTCATCAGTCATGGGGGCCAGAGGGTAGATGGGATCCCCTATAACAACCAGTGCCATGGAACACCCTCGATAATTCTGTACATAAGTGGAGTTATCTCCCCATCGAACATCCTGGCATAGAATGGGGAGGAGTGCAGGCTCCTCCCCGAGTGGCCTGTGTACACATCAAAGAACAGACAACGGTAGTTAACGACTGCCTGCAGGTTCACAGAGAAAGCTTGCTTCCTGTTGAGGTAGTCAGTCTTGGCATTGGGAGGGCAAAAGATCGGAATGTGAGTGCTGTCGATAGTACCAATGCAATGAGGGAAGTCCATTGCCTTAAAGCCCCGGATCATCACATCCGGATCCTGTAGCTGGATGACCTGATCCAGGAGTAACTCGACAATGAGGTCACATACATCATGGAGTGCCCTGTTCACTGTCGCTGCCTCCACATCGAACTGCTGTTCGATGCTCCGGCAGGAATTAGGGGTTGCCAAGTGTCACACTGCCATTGCCACCCACATCCCAAGGGGTAATGGGAACCACATGTTGGTAACGTTCCGTCGGAGGTGGGGGGCAAGAATCTCTCCAAGCTGGGTCAGCAAGGAGTGGGTCATCCAGAAGTGTTTGGTAAATTTTTCGTCGTCCAGGTTGCCAGTATATTCTCCCACCAGTCAGTGCTCCATGACCACATCTAACCCAGCTGTCGCGTGGGTAGGGTCACCCGATGGCCATAAACGTTGAAGCGCAACCTGGAGAGGATGAGACGTATTTGATGTGATACTGCTGTCCCTGCCATCACTTGGTGCCTGGCCTTGAACCTCTGCGCCCATCGCATCATTGCCATGTGGCACAGGTTGGCTGCACTCCTGTGGTGTGGCCCATGGGTATATCAGTGGGGGGTGGGGCTCAGGAGGTCAGCCCATAGCTCATACACCTGCGCCAGGAGACTGAAGCATGTGCCCAGGATGGCGCTTAGGGCAGCTCGCCCTTGCAGAATGCCTACAACGGGCATCGTGCTCCCATTACCGTGTCCACTCCCCGTGAACCCAGTACCATACCCAGGTACTGCCCACAAGCCCCTAACATGCCAGCACGCCGTGTGCACAGGTACTCTGAACCAGCTATCCACCCTGTGATACCACCCCTCGCACACACCCTCTCACTGCTGGCAGCACACCTCGCACTCAAGACTGCTCCCCCTCACGCCCCACAGTACCTCACCCTCTGTGCACGTTCCAGCCCATGCACTCCAATCACTTGGCAACACTTTGTGCTACCACACCACACTAGCCACACACACACACACACACCCCGAACCCACCCTCTACCACTGTCACACAGCTCAATCAACCGCTCCACACACCCCCGGTTCGCAACCTTCGCTCCCTCTATCGCTCTTAGGACTCTCTCCACTCCACAACCACCAACAACACGCTACATCCTTGCAGGCAACCCGGCTCCCGTTTGTAGATGGATGCTCTGTCACAAGGCCTCAGCGTTGGTGCAGCAACCTGAGTGTGGCATGCACACCTGTCCGGGGTCTCATTGATGCTGCCCCTGTGCACTGGCTGGCACCAGTATACTACCCAATGCTGCTGCTTCCGTCAGGTACTGTCCCATGGGATCGCCTTCATTGCGCATCCTTCCCCTTCCCCACCTCAGTATCTGAGCCCCAACACCATATGGTGGGTGCGGTGTATGCAGCTGGAGTCCCGCATTCTCCGGAATACCTTTTGTCAGGTCAGTTGCCATCCCACTCTTATGTAATGAAATACGGTGACCCCTTGATGGTTTCCCATCCCATTCTCCCCCGGGCCCTGGCCTGCCTCCCTCCTTCTTATCAAACAGGAATGTGTCTGCCCTGTGTGTGGGTTTGAGGTTCCCAGACCCAGTGATCCAGGCCTCTATCAGCTGGCCAAGGTCACCCTTCTGAGCACATACAGTTTAGGCTCCATCCGGGCTTATTCACTGCTGTTCACCATCCACTTCAGTTGTTCTCCAGCTCGCTGCCTTTGTGCAGGCCTGTCAGTGGAAAGGGGAAGAAAGGGAGTCCCTGTTAGGCAACCCCACACCCTCACTCCTGTGCTCTGCCCTCCGTGTGCAGAGGAAATATGCCCGTCAGGATAGTATTGTGGCCCTATATGTCTCCAAGAGACGGGGCACCTATCATCATAGGGCGCAGAGCATAAAACTAGGCCCGGGCCGAGGATGCCCGCTACAGGCCTGCGCCCCACACTCAATCCAGGCAAGGTTCCAGGCAGGGGTTTAAGTGAGGGCCAGCGTGGGGAAAAAGGGATCAGACCCAGGGTTGATAGGGAGAGAAAGTTGCGGGGGGGAGAGCTGGCACACGGAGGGGAGAATACAAGGCCGGGCGACAGAACAAGACAGGGCTCACACACGTGCACACACTCTCTCAGTCACACAGACTCACACCAACTGTAGTTAAGAAAAGCAGGTAGGGATAACACAGTCAAATCCACCCAACCACACCACCCACGTTTGCACAAGCACCCTCCCACACACTCAAGATCCAAAAATACCCAATCACTTAGCTTTCATAGTGGCCAGTTTCAGCTCCAATTACTGGCAGTGGGGAATCCTCCCATGCTGGCTTAAAAAGAGCAAGACATGCCCCTCGCTGTGCCTGAAGCCGTGCGGAGCGGCGCACCGGCTCGGAACGTGGCTCCACCCCCCAGGCGTCCCTTGGGGGGTGTTGCAGCATGCACGTCCCGACCGGTTTCCCGGGCAACCAGAGTAGCATGTGGTGCCGGGGGCGCGCGCCGCTGCGGGGGAAGACCTGGGTCGGAAGTGGCGTCAGCGGGGTTCACGGGCACTCCCGCAGCCCCCACCTCCCTGACCTGCCCGCCACCCCTAACAGTACACCCCCGCTGAGCCCCCCGGGGAAGGGCCTAGGATGGCCGGGGCTTGCCTGGGTGATGGAGGTGGAACAAAGGAACCAAACAAGGGGCTGAGATCAAAGAAGCTGGTTCCCACGAGCAGTCCTCCCGGCAATAGTTTAGCCAGTCTACAATATAATGTAGGGGGCCACGGAGGTACTTAGAATCCAGGAGGGCACGCACCTCATAGGAACAATCTGTGTCGGTAGAGTCAAGGCCCTCCGTGGAGGGATGCGGTGGAGGGGTTCCCACGAATGGCTTGAGGAGGGATACATGGAAAGTGGGGTGAATTCTAAGATGAGCCAGTAGTCGTAACATATAAGTGACCTCATTTACCTTTTGCAGTATGGGGAACAGGCCGATGAATCGGTCATCTAATTTTCGGGATGGGCACGTTGAGGGGTCCAGCCATACAAAATCTCCGGGAGCAAAGGATGGTGTACTACAGCGCCATTTATTGGCATATTGTTTATATTTCTGTTGAGCTTGGATTAAGGTTTGTTTGGCTACGGTTTGTGCTTCTTGGATGTGAAGTGCTAAGGCTCCCGCCGTGGGAACCTGGGTAGTAGCGATATCAACAGTGCCCAACGGGGGATAAACCCCATAGGTAACATAAAAGGGAGAGGTTCCAAGGGAGGCATTTGTGGCGTTATTATAAGCAAACTCTGCCAAAGGGAGCCAGGCGTACCAATCATCTTGGAGATAGTTCGTGTATAAGCTCAAATATTGTTCAATGTTCTGATTAACGCATTCCACCTGTCCGTTGGCCTGTGGGTGGTATGCCGTGGAGGGCTTGAGGGTGACTTGTAAGGCCTTGCACAGGGCTTTCCAAAAACGTGACACGAATTGGGTTCCCCGGTCGCTGATAATTTCTTTGGGCCAACCGTGTAGGCATATGATATGTCGGATAAAGAGTCGGGCAGTACGTTGGGCAGTAGGAAGCCCCTTGCAGGCTACAAAATGTCCCAACTTAGTAAAGTGGTCAATAACCACAAGGATGGTTGTGTACCCCAGTGAGGGGGGTAATTCGACAATAAAATCCATCCCTATTCGCTGTCACGGCCCCTGGGGAAGGGGTATCAGTTGCAGTAGGCCTGCTGGTGCTAGTCGCGGTACCTTGGTTCGGGCACAGGGGTGACACCACTGGACGTACTGTTGGACATCTTGCATCAGGTGTGGCCACCAAAACGTCTTTGGATAAGTTCCTGCATTCGGCTAGCTCCCAGATGGTCTACCAGGGGGGCGTCGTGGTGGGACCATAAAATATGTTTCCGACAGGAAGGGGGGACCACTATTTTACTGTCCTTAAAATATAATCCATCCTTTGTCTCATACGAGGGGTCGGTAGCCGCAACTAGCTCAGTTGCCGTGGCTTGCTGAAGTTGAGCTTGGGAGAGATAGGTACCTGCGAAGACCTTAGGGTCAAGAATAGGTCCTTGCGGTGGTCGTGCGTTGTTCTGATCCTCCCGATAACAAGATAAGGCATCTGCAAGGACGTTTAGTTTCCCTGGACGATACTGGATTACAAATTCAAACCGAGCGAAGAACAAAGTCCAGTGGGCATGTTGGGCATTTGTAATTTGTGTGCTTTGAAGAAAGGTAATGCTCTTGTGATCTGTAATTACGGTTACCGTATGCCACGCTCCTTCCAAATAGTGCCGCCAGACTTCAAAGGCAGCCTTGATCGCCAGCAGTTCGCAGTCATATATCGCATAGTTTTGTTCTGCACTGGATAGTTGCCGTGAATAGTAGGCGCAGGGGTGCAGGGCCTTGTCTGCGTTCGTTGGTTGGAGTAGAACAGTCCCGATGGCTACACTAGAGGCATCGGCCTCCACGAAAAAGGGTAGGTCTGCGTCGGGATGTTGCTGTTTGACTGGGGGGCTGTTTGAAAGGCCTCCTTCAGGTATGTAAAGCTGTGTGCTTGTTCAGGCCCCCAACGATATTCTTGGTTCTTTTTAAGGAGCATGGTAAGGGGCTTGGTAACCTCTACATAATTGGGGATGTATTGCCGATAATAATTTGTACTCCCCAAAAATCGCTGGAGGGGTTTGACTGCCATAGGGGTCAGCCATTGTTGAATGGCATCCACCTTTCGATTATCCATTGCGATGCTTTCGGGGCTGACTATAAAGCCTAAAAATTCGACCGTGGTGAGATGGAAGGCACACTTCTCTTGTTTACAATATAACTTCTATTGTCGAAGTCGTTATAACACCAGCCGGACATGGTGAACATCTTGTGACAGAGAGCTCAAGTAGATCAGAATGTCATCTAGGTAAGCTATTACAAACAAATCCAAAACGTCGCAAAAGATGTCATTTATAAAGTGCTGGAAAGTGGCTGGAGTGTTGGCTAGTCTGAACGGCATTACCAAGTACTCAAAATGCCCATATCGAGGGCAAAAGGCCGTCTTCCATTCATCCCCCTCTCGAACCCGTACCAAGTTATATGCTCCTCTAAGGTCCAACTTGGTGAAGATGCGGGCCCCCTGAAGTCGATTCATGAGTTCTAGGATTAAAGGGAGCGGATTACGTTTTTTTACCATCACGGCATTCAACCCTCTATAATCGATGCATGGGTGGAGTCCTCCGTCCTTCTTGGGGACAAAGAAGATGGGGGCCCCCGCTGGGGAGGTAGAAGGTCGGATGAAGCCGTTCCGGAGACTTTCATCAAGGTAGTTTCGAAGGGCTTCAAGTTCGGGGCCTGCGAGGGCATATATCCTCCCGAAGAGTGGTTCCGTGCCCGGGAGGAGGTCGATAGAGCAGTCGTAGGGTTGGTGTGGTGGCAATTCAGTCACCTGGATGGAGCTAAACACATTGGCATAATCTTGGTACGGTGAAGGGAGGTCTATTCCTGGGGTTCCACCGCAGAGTGCTGGTCTTTCTGGAAGGGAAATCAGACAATCTTGTCTACAATGAGGCAACGAAAAAGAAAGGGTCTTTGGATTCCATGTTATCTGGGGATCATGTTGATGTAGCCAGGGCAGCCCCAACACCACAGGAAAGATGGGGGTGCAGACAACGTCGAACGCGGCCCATTCTCTATGGTTTCCAATGGTGCACAATAGTCGTCTTGTCTGGAGGGTGATGGGGCTGAAGACTAGCGGGGACCCATCAATCGCATGCACCATCTCAGGGCAAGCCTTTGTCTCCACAGGGATGGCATGGGTGTGGATGAAGGAGGCTCCGGAGTCAATCAGCGCCCCCATCACCCAGGACCGCCGGGCATGAGTAGTGATAGTGAGGGGTACTTGGAGGTAGGGTTCCTCGATCTTTCAATTCAAAGGGTCTTGGTCTATGGCTGGGGTGTTCCCTGCGCATCCCGGCCCCTGATGTTTCCCCACCCTCGACGTTGTCGGGGGAGGGAGGGCAGAGAGGGACACTCCCAGATGAAGTGTCCTGCTTCGTCACAATAGAAACAAGCCCTTGACTGCCATTGTCGCTCATGTTCCTCAGTGGACAAGGGTCCTCGTGAGGTGCCCAATTGCATAGGTTCGGGGTCAGGGAGTGCTGTGCCCCCAGGAGTTCCTATGGGGCCAGAGACGAGTCTAGGTGTAAATCCTCACGAGTCTTGGCGCCGCTCTCGTCGTCGTTCGTCTAGGCAGTCCTGAATCTGAAGGGACAAGGAAACGAGATCTTGCCACGTGCCCAGGAGAGTGGTATATGACAGCTGATCCTTAAGTTCTTCACTTAGTCCTTTCCGGAACAGCACGATTAAGACCTCATTGGGTCATTGGAGATCCAAGGCAAGCTGCTGGAAATGGGTCACATAGTCTAACAGGGCACCCTTGCCTTGCTTCAGGGACATCATTGCGGCCTCAGCATCCCTCCGGTGATGCGGATAATCAAACAGCACCACAAACTCACGGAGGAAATCAGCATAATTAGCAAGGGGGCTTTTCCCCTTAAGGAGAGTGGTGGGCCAATCCAGCGCTATGCCTCCAAGGTTTCCGATAATGTATGCCACCTTCAACTTATCCATGGCATACGTAGCAGGTTGCATCGTAAAAGTGAGTTCGCGTAGAGATAGGAACCCTTGGAATGAGCGCCTGTCCTCTAGGAATTTTTCTACTCGGGGCCCTTTAGGTTCACGGGGCACCATGGGCACCCCAGGTGGAGCAGGTTCCCCAGGATCAGTGACGGCGGCAGCTGCTGCGGCTGGTTCCCCACCCCGTGGTTGCCCCACTGCCATAGCTAACTCAGCATGTTTGGCATGGAGGTCTTTGACCTCCATGGCAATGGATTGGAAAGCCCTTACCAGGTTCCCAATCTCTGCTGCAATATCCATGATGGGGAAACTCCCTATAGGGAAGGGGAGTAGTGGTCTACTGCTGGTAATTTTGTCAGTGGGATGGGGGAAAAGGGGTTGAACGCCCCCCCGGGAGTCCCTGTTAGGCAACCCCACACCCTCACTCCTGTGCTCCGCCCTCCGTGTGCAGAGGAAATATGCCTGTCAGGATAGTATTGTGGCCCTATATGTCTCCAAGAGACATCATCATAGGGCGCGGAGCACAAAACTGGGCCCAGGCTGAGGATGCCCGCTACAGGCCTGCGCCCCACACTCACTCCAGGCAACGTTCCAGGCAGGGGTTTGAGTGAGGGCCAGCATCTGGAAAAAGGGATAGGACCCAGGGTTGATAGGGAGAGAAAGGGGGGGGGGAGAGCTGGCACACGGAGGGGAGAATACAAGGCCGGGGGACAGGACAAGACGGGGCTCACACATGTGCACACACTCTCTCAATCACACACAGACTCACACCAAATGTAGTTAGGAAAAGCAGGTAGGGATAACACAGTCAAATCCACCCAGCCACACCACCCACGTTTGCACAAGCACCCTCCCACACACTCAAGATCCAAAAATACCCAATCACTTAGCTTTCGTAGTGGCCAGCTTCAGCTCCAATTACGGGCAGTGGGGAATCCTCCCATGCTGGCTTAAAAAGAGCAAGACACGCCCCTCATCATGCCCGAAGCCACGTGGAGCGGCGCACTGGCTTGGAACGTGGCTCCGCCCCCCCCGGGCGTCCCCTGGGGGCATGTTGCAGCGCGCACGCCCTGACCAGTTGCCCGGGCAACCAGGGAAGCATGTGGTGCCGGGGGCGCTCGCTGCTGTGGGGGAAGACCTGGGTCGGAAGTGGCGTCGGCGGGGGTCGTGGGCACTCCCGCAGCCCCCACCTCCCTGACCCGCCCGCCACCCCTAACAAGGCCATGTCCAGCCATGGAATAGGCCATGTCTCTGATTGTTGGGCCGGTGAGGATTCCCACCATGCTGCTGGGAACCCTGTGGCAGAGTAGCGATGTCCAGCTGTTGGTGAGCGACCCCCTTTCCATGGATGATGGCTTCAATCTCCTGTTCCATTACATGTGGCTGTTGGGCCACCCCTTTGGGGGTCTTGAGTGCCAGAGGCAAACCAGGGAGCTCAGATTCACACCCCTATGCCAAGCTGACCATGGACCCCCACCCACCGTTGTGCTGCCATGGGAATACCAGGAACTTGCTGCTGCTTGTCAGGTGGCCAGTCATAACGACTTCGGTTTGGCCCTCCAGGATGGTGGTCCATATGTTCCAAGTTGCTGCCTGTGTCCACCTCCATGCCTGTGACTTCGCACACCCTAAATCAGCTTGCCAGAACTGCCTTGAGGAGCTGGACTTGCTTACACCCGATGTTGGTGGCCCCTTCCTGATCAGGATGTCCACTGAGCTAGAGATGGCTGCCCTGAAAGCCGTGCTGAGCCGTTCGGATGTCGGAGCAACTGCTGCCATGGGACACCCCCTCCTGCGCCACTTCATGGTGGATGCCCATATGCGTGCCCGTGGCTACCGCTGGGGCCTCTTCACCTGGGAGAGCCTTGTCCAGGGGCCCATGTTCCCCGAACACCCATACCGTGATTCCGCCGTTGCTGCGACCTCCATCGTGGATTCCCTCTCCCTGTGATGGAATGGTGCTATAGCTTCCCCATGACCTTCTGTTCCCCTGCATGACCCATCTGCCTCTCCATCTGTTTACTGTGGTGCAGTCTGTGGGTATAACTACTGATGCTTTCCTGCCCAGTCTGCCTGAAAACCCCTCGGACCCAGTGAATCAGTAGTACTGCTCCTTCTGTGCACCCTGGGGTGCTACCCCTGTGTCCCTGGCGTCTGCTCTCCCTGGCCAGTGTAGCATCTTACAGGTCCCTGTGCCAATAAATGTTTGCCTTTTTAGGTGCCGCTGTTCTCCTGCTGTGTCAGTGGGTTTGTTCCACTGCTGCTCTAGGTGCTGGTGTCTTGGTTGTGGTTTGTGGGGGTTGGGTCTTGGGGGGTTCAGAGTGGTGTTACGGCAGGGTGATTGCTCCAATGGGGACACATTGCCATCAGCATGGTGGACGTGCTGCTGTTATGGCCATCCCTACCTGAGGGGGAGGGATTCACTTCCAGTTCCGGCGATGTACTTTGCCATGATCCTGTTGCTGTAGCTGGTTTATCATTACTGTTAGGGCTGAAATGAGCCCCCTTTAAAAATCTTACGATAAATCACGAGATTCAAGACAAGAAGGCAAGATTTTGGGAGCTCTCGCCCCCCCTGTCGCGAATCTCATGAATTATCGCAGGGGGCATGGGTGGGGTGGGGCACAGGTGAGCAGGGGGCAAAGGCAAGCCCCCTGAGCACCTGTGGGGACTCAGGATGCAAGAAAGGATTAAATATTTACTTACCTTTCTCTGGAGTCCATGGGGGGGGGTCCCCGTCCGACCCCCACACCACTCCACACTGCTGGGGGCGGGGAGGGGTCACGCCCCGGCACTCCTCGCTGCACTTCTGGGCTTCCCAGAACTGCAGTTTAAAAAGAAGGGGGGGGGGGGGAGCTGGAGCATGCTCAGAGCAATGCTCCAGCCCTGGGCGCCCTTTTCAAAGATGTCACCAGCAGGGTCAAGCAGTTGTTCTGCACATGCTCAGCCCTGCAGGCACCTAAGATGGCACATGCTCCAGCTCTTTCCCCCCACTCCTTCTTTTTAAACTGCAGTGCTGGGAAGCCCAGCAGTGCGGTGAGGTGCATCAGGGCCCAGCACCCCTCCTGAAGCGGTGTGGAGCGGCAGGGAGGTTGGGAGAGGACCCCTCCCAATGAACTCCCCATGGACTCAGGAGGGAGGTAATTAAATCTTTAATCCTTTCCTGCTTGCCTCTTCTCTGGGTCATACCCCCTCAGCTGTTTGTGTGGGTTCTCATGTTCCCCCNGGAGCGGCAGGGAGGTTGGGAGAGGACCCCTCCCAATGAACTCCCCATGGACTCAGGAGGGAGGTAATTAAATCTTTAATCCTTTCCTGCTTGCCTCCTCCCTCTGCTGCCTGGTGGGGGTCCCGGAGATGCTATGGGGGCTTGCCTTGTCGCCTGTTCACCTCCGGGGCCCCCGCTGCCCCCCACCCCTCGAAGTCTCACTATTTCTCTGCAAGAAAGTGGTGTTTCTCATTTAATCTCGTCTTGAGGCAAAATGGGGGGCACCCCCACTTCTCACCGAGAACTGGCAAGAAGAGTTTCAGCCCTAATTACTGTTATGTGTTTGCTTGGTTCCCCCTGGCATCTGTGTTCTCCATCCCTCTGTTGTACCCCTCTGTGTGGGCCCTGCCGTGTCTGGCAGGGCATGAGCCCGTTGCTGTGTGGTCCCCACTGTGATTCTGCATTATATCGGTGTGGCCTCTGTGGCTTGGCTCCTTGGTTCCCTGTCCTCTGGGTTGTACCCCCTCAGCTGTTTGTGTGGGTTCTCATGTTCCCCCACACTGTCCCTGGCATCCCGTCCCCACCTCCCTGTTGTTTGTCGGGCATGCGGGGGGCGGGGGCTACCTATCCTCATGCATCTTGCTTTCTATGCCCCCCCTTCCCTGCCCTGGTGTGGGGCTAATCCTGAGCCCTGTGCATCCCTGCCCTGTGCTTTGTGGCCAGCTGCTGCGTTGCAGCCAGTTTGGGTCTCTTGGGCAGCGCCTCTCCTCTCTGTGCCCTCCAATCCTGGCTCCACCGTGTGCTTTAGTACCTGCCATCGTCACCTCAGCTGTCCAACCTCCTCGACGGTGTCTGGGTAAACGTCTCCCTGCTCACCCACCTACCTCCACCCACAGGGCCTGTAGCGGTGTCCATGTAAAAACGGCCATATAGAGATACACATACTACGTATATATAGTCAACCAAATATCTGAACCAAAATGATCAAAATGAGGAAAATAAGTGTAAAAATCAGAGTACCTGAAACAAAACAACATTGGGTGTGTATATTTATTTGAATATTCATATGGCTGAAAGTTTGAATAACATCTGTGAATACAAAATCTGCTATTCGTTTGACTTGTTTGAGATCTTAATATACATCATTTATTAAAGCTAAAACGATGACCCCCTTTATTATATTTCCTTTCTTTATATTTACTATTTCAGCCTTTCATCATACGTCTGTTGTGACTTGAGACAAGGATTCTAAGTAGTTTTTTGGCTTTAAAACATGCAAAACCTAAAACTGTGCTTTTGGCTTTTTGCCATCACTTATGCTTTACATGTCAATTGTGGATGCTCTTAGTAAAAAATATGCAGAATTACACTAATTATTTTGGTCCTGTGAATTATATAAAAGGTACTCCAGTTCTTCTTTTAAGCCAGCTATTCAAGGAAATGTAGAGCTACTTGAATTTTAAACAAGTCAGATGTTTCAACATGACTATATTATGTTGTTATATCTAAGTATGTTCCAATCCCAGGCCTACAAAGACATGCATAGAGTCCTATTTATTTCAGTGGTCAAAACATTCAAAGAAAGAATACATAATGATCTCTAGTCAAAAACCTTCCTTACTGATGACTGCAGAGATTCTTTTCTGGAAGAAAGAGCAAGAAAAAGAACCTACACAATAAATCAATGGAAGGATTGCTATTCATTTCATTGTCATCAGGATCAAATGTGAATGAGAATATTCAGCTTTCAGGGTGGAATGGGAAAACTGCTGAAAGTTTGGATTACAGTTTGGGTAAGCACCCAAAATTACAGGAGTTTATAGGAACTTCCCAATACTGAAAAATTGAGCTAGAAACCTCACAAGAGCAAGATTTCACATTCCACTCATGACTGCTCAGACCACCAGACCACCATTTTAAATAGCACTGTGGTAATCTAGTTTTAGCCAGAGAAGACATTATAAATTTGTTTCTAGAAATCGCCAAATGTAAAGGATTCTCTTGTTTTTGAACCCAGTTACCAATCTAGATTGAGCACAGTGGTCTCTTGTTTGAAGATATTGTTATGGACCTCCTGGAAATGGGGATATGGTCTGCCCCAACCCCTGGGAATTAAACTCCCTGTTGGGAATCATACCACTGGAATATAAAAACGGCAGTCTGAGAAAAATCTGAGCTAAGATCAGAAAAAGGAAATAATTGAACTTTGGCAAATACTACTATTATTATGAATAGAAATAGCTGAACCCAACCACATAAGAGCAAATACTGGAAGTTCAGAAATATGGCATTGTATGAAAACTAGAAGTATACTGAAGAAGAAGTACAATTAAAATTACAATTTGGAGTGATAAAGGTAATATTTTATCAAATTGATTATGAAATGTCTTTGAAAGATTAGGCCTCTATTTATTTACTGAAATTTGTAAACATGCTAAAAGAATGGCTGTAGGTGCCTTTAATATAATTTTAAAATGTAACAATTTAAGAGGTACAACAATTTAAGATAGCCCACTACAATTGAACCCCACCATCCCACCACCAGTTAGTTTCCCCACTCTTAGACCTATTCCCACATTACCAAATGCTTGAACAAGAATTGTCTTCATAATGTGCCCTAAAAGGCACCAGTAGTTATACCTCCCCTCTTCCAGATGTATCAAATATGGTATGCTCATCTTGTGTCTATATTGTAGGGTAGAGTTAAATGGAAATTAATTTGGCTGTATTATAGTTCTGTAAACATGTATTTTAGCTAAGTGCCTCCTTTAATTATTTTGAGGGGTGAATGATGATAACTATTCTTATAAGAACCATGATCCACAAGTGACTTACTATAGATAAGTCCCTTTGAAGCAAAGAGAGTTGTCTATAGAAAACAATTGCTGTAGATGTGCACCAGAATGTTTTAAAAGTAGTGGACAGACAGGGAGATCCTCAATAAAGTTATGCCAATTTACACCAACTGATGATCTGGCCTATTGTTTAGGGACTGAACAATTCATCGTTTGCCATTAAGTTTGGCATGACTATGAAATTATGTGGAACCCAGGATTAAAAAGAAAAAATAACTCATTTGGCCATGCAGGAAGGAGTGAACCAGTGGATAACATAAACACAAGCCCAAACTGAAACGAATGCCCCAAATCATATTTTAGTGTCAAAAAACTTCTGTGATCTGTGTTATTTCTGTTTTCATATTTCTCTATGCTTCCTGGTTTCATCTGAAAGCGGAAATACCAGATTTTTGCATTATTATTAATACTAACTCTGCCAGAAGAAACAGACACAGAAATCTTACATAAGTGCTTTTTCTTGTGTGATATCCAAACCTTTTATTAGATGAGAAGTATACCCTAAAACATAGTGCACAATTTAGCCACAGTGTGTGTATAGCTTTGTATGCCTTATATAATGGAGCAGCGTTGATTCTGATCAAATCTAAGCGGAGGTCAGCGAAAGGGGATACTGGCCTTTTGCAGAAGGGAGTTGACAAGTGATGAAGTAAGGAATGTGCTGATGTCCTCCAGCTGAAAGAGGGGGCAAAGTGTGGGAAGTTCTAGTCACATCAAGATGAAGTCACTGCTGGGCTAATTAAATAGGATGGGATGTCTGCACATGAAGGGGGAGGAAAGGAGCAAGGGGCTTGATTAGGCATGAATCTCAATCTCAAGTAGCAGTTAACAAAGGATTCTGGAGTCACAGGAAGGATGGGATAAGTGTTGGGCACAGATCATGCTGGCTGTTGGCCAAAGAAACATGTCAGATATTAGTGAAAACAGGCTGCAGCTGCTAAGGCTAGGAGAGTTCCACTTTACAAACATTGTATTAGGTCTGGGTGAGACCTTGTTTTTACTGCTTTAATTTTTTGATCTATTCATCAGGTCAGGCCCAGTCCTGCAAACACCACACCACAGTCCCTCCACCATTAAATTCAATAGGAATTTTTTTTGCCATTGACTTTAGTGGTGGAGGATTGCCCCCTGTGTAATTCAACTGATGGCAAGCAGTTACAGGGATGGAGATTCAATAGGGTTACTTATTATGATGAGTGTTTATTTCATTCATTCATAATAAATTAAGCACCCTATTGAATTATTATAACATGCACTACATGCATGTTACTTACTATAACATGCATGCAGTGCAACTGTTTTTAAGATACATCCTTATGTTTTTTATATGACCATCTTTTAGCTCGTAGTATTAGTACCAGTAGAGCTATGGCTTCAGTAATTATTTTAGAGTCAATGTTAAATATCCTCATTACAATCCTGATTTTCAAGTCACCATTAATTTCTTCTCAAAGAAACTGATCTTCCTGAAATCTATAATGTGACACCTTACACCAGGTTAGCGTTTCCCTGGGATATTTGATGAAAACCAGGCAAAGAGTTTGAAAGCTAGGGATGTGCAAACGCGGTTCGGGGGTTCAGGGTTCGGCCCAAACTCGGGGTGTTCGGCCTCTCCGCGAACCCGAACTGCCCTCTGTCCGAACCGACTGACCAAAGTTTGGGTTCCAAACCCGTTTGGGCGGGGGGGCAGAGGGGAACCCGGTTTCCCCTCCCTCCAGGCTGCGCGGGTGGAAGGGGCGCCAGAGCTTACCTCCCCCCCCTGCACAGCCTACTCATTTTTAAATTCTTTTTTTAAACCCCCCCAACCCCAGGGATTGCCCTACCTGGTGGCACCGGGGCTCTGGCTCCAGGTCCCGCGGTGGCGGGGCTGGCTCCGGCGGTGCTGTGGAGCACTTCAGGCCTCTCCTAGACCTTCCGGGTCAGTTGACCGAGTCACCTGACCCGGAAGGCCTAGAAGAGGCCTGAAGTGCTCTGCAGCACTGCTGGCCCCACTGCTGCCACCGGACCCAAGCCCGGAGCCTGACCTACCTGGTGGTGCCAGGGTTCCGGGTCTGGCAACGGGGCCAGCTCCAGTGGTGCTACAGAGTGCTTCAGGCCTCTACTAGGCCTTCTGGGTCACCTGACCTGGTCACCTGACCTGGAAGGCCTAGTAGAGGCCTGAAGTGCTCCGCAGCACTGCTGGAGCCAGACCTGCTGCCGCCACCGTAGGACCTGGGGCCAGAGCCCCGGTGCCACCAGGTAGGGCGATCCCTGGGGTGGGGCTTTTAAAAAAAAATGTAGTAGGCTGCGCAGAGGGGTGGAGGAGGTGAGCTCTGGTGCCCCTTCCACCCACACAGCGTGAAGGGAGGGGAAACTGGGTTCCCCCCTGCCCCCCGTCCAAATGGGCTTGGTCCCCCTGAACAGGTTCGAGCCGAACAGTCAAATTCTGAACAGTTTCGGGGGGGACGAACCCCAAACAGACTGAACCCCGAACCCCTGGGTGTTCGCACACCCCTATTGAAAGCTATGCCTCTCAAAATGAAGCTGTAGAACAAGATTGTTTTTCTAAAGTTATTCTTGCTTTTTTGGGTAAAAAACAGACGTGACAGTGACCCGCTCCTGCTTTGTCATGCTTTGGCCCAGACCTCACCTGCACATCTGGTGCAGATGTTGGCTCAGGATTGCCCCGGGCTGTGCTGGTGACTAGCCTGGGGCTCTGACCTCGGGAAACCTTTGAAGTCACAGTCTGAGCTAAGGGCTGCCCAACCAGGCCAAAGAGGGCCACAGCGGACTATCATGTCTGTTTGGATTGGCAGATATGACCCGGGTTGGGCCCTGGCCACTGTGGCCAGTCACCATGGCTGGTTTTCATTGGCTGCTATGGCTGTCTATCATGGTGGGTCACTGGGCACAGCCTCGGGGTATGGCCAGCTGGTCAGTCACAATGGTTCTCCCTAACCTCCCTGGGCCCCAGACATGGGCACGTTTGTTCAGCATGGCCCGGGTTGGGCCCTGGCCGGTCACCATGGCTTGTTTTCATTGGCCGCTATGGCTGCCTGTCATGGTGGGGGGTGGGTTACTGGGCACAGCCTGGGGGCAGGGCCAGCTGGTCAGCCACACATTGATGGTTCTCCCTACCCTCCCTGAGCCCCAGCCATGGACCCGACCTGGACCATATCCATTATCCACCACTGCTTCCTGACCCAACCCAGGCCATGCTGCCACTGCACCACCATCACATGCGTTTTTACCCTTTGTCTGCAAAACCTGCTCTAGCACTACATTTATTTTGTTTGTTAGTCACCATTTGGAAAGTGCATTTTTTGGAAAAAAATTTAAAGGTTATTTAGGAGGGTAAGTTTTAAAAGCCAGGAGTGGTTTTAAAATATATGCTGACCAATGTGGAGATGAAAAATGAAATATATGGCATGAGTAAAGTGACTGCATTGCATAAATGACCATTTCCAGGCTCATGTAGCTGATGTTTTTGAGGTACAAGTTATTCTGTGGAAATTACTACACATTTTCAGGAGGCTACACAAACTCCACTGACATTGCACACTCAATACGCATCCTATTTTTGTGCACTAATTTGAACAGGCTAGTCAGAGGATATTTATGGCCATTAATGGATGTGTTCTTTCTCACAGGGTGAAAACAGACATAATATTAACTCCACTTTAACACCGCTTTAATATTTCTTATACGTGTTGCAGGGTTGCATATGGCACTAATACAGCCCTGCAATTTGGCATTATGTCTGTTTTCACCTACAGAGTTTTAACACTCACATACTTTATTCATCCTTAGGGTGTACAGGTGAAAGTAAAGTGAAAGGAAGAAAACAGGACAAGAATGAGAGTGTTCTTTCTATATGGGACGGAAAGACAAACACAAAAGTGTAAAAGGAGTTCTTCTATCCTATGTTCAAGCAAAAAGCTGAAGAGAGAAGGTGTCTGAATGCTCAAGTGGAATAAGGTGGAGAACATTTTAAGGTCACATCTTTTTGTAGCATTTGCCTGGGAGTTGACGTTTCTTTCTCCATTTCCCCCCCCACTGCATGACGCAGAAAGGTTATTCCAAAAGCTTTTGGCAGCGATAAGACAAGCTATTTCCTAACCCTCCCAATAACTCTTGTTTTTAATAGCCTGCCAAATACTTTAAAACGTAGTCGTTTACATGCACATTTTACACAGAAAATAAAAATAGTAACTGTTATTAAGATTGCTGGCAGTCACTGAAATCTGGATAACCAGGGGCGAGGATGCAACATTAGGATCTACAGCTGAAGGGGTTGCATATTTTGTTGCCCTGCAGAGCCAAGAAGTCACAATCTCCCATATTGTTTCCCATTACTTTACCAGGTAAGCTTCACCAGGTTTATAGCCATATCGATCAAATGGCTCCCAGGCGTCCGCTGCCCAGGCGGCGGCCCCTCAAACCTCCTTGGTTTTCTGAGGAACTGTGAGTTCTGAAGCTAGAAGGGTGACGGTTGGAGTGACAGTGGCGCTGATCTCGCACTGAAGTTGACAGATTGCGACATAGAGCTAGTTTACGAGCCTATGCCATGGCTATGCGGGTAGCAAAGAGGGAGTTCTTTGCTGCCCTCATAGCAGCCGCTAAATCCCGTCCAGCGGAGTTGTTCCGGGTGGTGTGGGTGCTGGTCAGTCCGGCCTCCCTCAACCCGGGGGGTTGTGTCATCTTCCGCCCACTGTGACCTTTTTGCGGATTATTTTACAGATAAAATTGCTTGGATTCACCAAGACCTCAATGCCGTGCTTAATGCAATGGAGGAGGTAGGAGTTGTAGAGGTCCCAGCTTGTCCGATTTTATGGGATCACTTTCAGTCGGTGACACCCGCTGATGTGGTGGAGGTGCTTGGGGCTGTTTGAGCCACCTCTTGTGAGCTAGATTTGTGCACGTCCTGGCTGGTTAAGAGCTGTCGGGAGACATTGGGGCCGGTGCTGACCAGAGTGGTCAATGCCTCCCTTCGGGAGGGCAGAGTGCCAAGCTGTCTAAAGGAGGCGGTGGTGTGGCCTCTGCTCAAAAAACCATTGCTTGACGCTGACTCCCCTGCCAGCTATTGACCTGTCTCTAACCCTCCCTTTTTAGGGAAGGTTATTGAATGGGTAGTGGCTCAGCAGCTCCAGGGGCATCTTGACCACGTCGGTTATCTGGGTCCTTCACAGTCTGACTTCTGTCTGGGGCATGGCACTGAGACAACACTTGTGGCCTTGGTAGATGATCTTCACTGAGAAAAATACTGAGGTTGATCGACCCTGTTGGCCCTTTTAAATCTGTCGGCTGCATTTGATACCGTTGCCCACGAGATGTTGGTGATGCGCCTGCGGGACAGTTCAGGGGTGGGTGGGACTGTTCTTGAATGGTTCCGCTCATTCCTGACCGGAAGAATTCAGTGGGTGGTACTTGATGATTATTTTTCATCTTACTGAGACCTCCCGTGTGGGGTCCCGCAGGGTTCGGTTTTGTCCCCTCTCCTGTTCAACGTGTATATGCAGCCATTTGGCAAAGTGATTAGAGAGTTTGCAGTGAGGTGTCATCAGTATGCGGATGACACTCAAATGTCTCTCTCATTTTCAACAGATCCAGGCCCGGTTGTCTCAGTGCTTACCCGGTGTTAGGCATCTGTGGGGGACTGGATGAGGGCAAACTGACCGATTGAATCCTGACAAGACGGAGGTGATGTTAGTGGGGAGGTCGGTGGAGCTGACAACTCCATCGATTGATGGGGTTTGCCCTCCACTGACATCCCAAGTGCGGAACCTGGGGTTGCTCCTCGATGCGCAGCTCCGCCTGGATCTCCAGGTGGAGGCTGTGGTGAGGAGTCCTTTCGGCAATTACATCTGGTGTGGGGGCTTCGGCCGCTGGTTTCGGTTCCAGATTTGGCCACGATCATCCATGCGTTTATTACCTCTCAATTAGACTATTGCAACATACTCTATGTGGGGCTACCTATGGTGATGGCTCAGAAGCTACAGCTGGTGCAGATTACAGCGGCCCAGCTCCTGGTGAGGCTGAGCCACCGGGAGCACATTACTGCACTGCCTGCCAATAGTCTTCCAGGCCTGATTCAAAGTGTTGGCTTTAACCTATAAAGCCTTACACGGTCTGGTCCCTGTTTATCTGCGAGACTGTCTCACTCCCCGGGTCCTGGATCAGCCCCTGCAGTCATCTGGGGGTGTGCTGCTGGAGGTCCCCCAGGTTTCCCAGGGGGCCATACAGGGCAGGGCATACTCGGTGGCCATGCTGCGCTTCTGGAATTCCCTCCTGGTAGGGGCACGTCTGGCCCTGGACCTTCCGGCCTTCCATAAGAGCTGTAAGCCCTGGCTGTTATGTCAGGCATTTGGTGAGAGGGAAGGATAGGGTTGGGAGGGGTTGGGGAGGGGGTGTGGGGGTGTTTTTGTTTATTTGTTTTCAGGACTGATGTTTTTATCATTAAAACTGTTTTATATGTTTTTATATATTGTTGTTAGCCGCTCTGAGCCGTCGTATGTGAGGAGAGCAGGGATACAAGCTGGGTAAAATAAATAAATAAATAAATATAGCCAGGACAATGAATGTTAACAATGTGATGGTGGCCCGCTGAGGCTACTTAGGCCCATGAGCGACCGGCATGTTTGTTCGCTGGGCTGCCAGATGTTGCTGGGGATTGCTCCTAGGTGTGTTGGGGGTGAGCCCAGGCTGCAATCCTGGAGACCTCAGGGATCACATCCCCGGATCGCTGCCAACATGCTCAGTCAATGGCCTGTCTAACTGGTCTTAAGCAGGCTATCATGTTGTCTGGGAGTGGATTGCCATGGCTGCCCTTCATGGGAGGGGGGGCACTGGGCGCAGCTCAGAGGTGGAGTCAAACAGGCTCACATCCCTCTGCCTCCTTGCCCTTTCTGGCAGCCCAGCCACCAGCACATTTGTTGTGCCAGGAGCCCGGGTCCGGACTGTGTTGTCGACGTGTGCCCGACCTGGGTCGGGTTGTAACAGCAGCGCTCCACCATCACGTCTATAAGCACCCAATGTAACCTTCCCAGTACACTAGATACTTATGTCATTGGATAAAAACAGATGTGACTATGGCCCGCTTTGGCTCGGGACCCACCGGCATGTCTGTTTACATGCTGCCAGATGTTGACCCAGAACTTCCCTGGGGTGGGTAGGCAGCCTCAGCTGCATCCTCAGAAAATATCTGAGGATGCAACCTGGGCTAAGGGCCACCCACAAAGGTCAACACAAGCCAGCATGGGGTAGCATGCGTGTTTGTCCCTGCCATACCTGCCTCAGGGCAGGGGCCACCATGGCTTGTTGCCACGGCTGTCCACCATGGCAAAGTGCTGAGAGCAGGGCAGGGGTGGGGTCGGCTGCCCGCACGTTTGTTTAGCTCCCTGCCCTATCCAGGCCGTGCAGATGGCAGGATGGCTCTCCAGCCACAGGCACATTTGTTTGATGCCCCTCCATGACCTGGGCCATGTCAGCTGCAGTTTCTCACCCCAGGCTGGGCCAGGGAGCCACTGTGCCACCCACACATCTGTTTTTACCCACTGTCACCAGGCACTTTAGGAAAGCGTGGCTTAACCCCAGTGATGCCAGGACTGCAGAACTGGAGGAGAGGGGTATTTGGCCTCACCCCATGTCCCTCAGAAGTCCTGCCCTGCCTGTCACCAGTGCTGGTAACTTTGTCACTGAGCAGTATGTACTACTCAGAGATAATACAGCTAGTAGAGGCAGAGAGAGTGGCTTGGGTCACACAGAGACACACTTATTGCCTGTAGCCACTGTGGCCTTTTTCACACAGACACTCTAACACTGATCAAATGGGTGTTATATTTTATTATACACGTTGCAGGGCACCCATAGAGCACACCTGCAGTCCTGACAACATGTATAATAAAATGTAACACCCATTTTATCAGCGTTAAGAGTGTGCGTGAAAACGGCCTGTATCAAGTACCTGGGTCAGGCTGTAATCAGAGTCAGAGTTGGAATCTGACAATAACCATGGGCAAGCCCAAGTTGGGGTCAGGAAGAATGCTGGGGCAAGCCAGGAAGTCTGAAGTTGAAGAACCAGGCCAAATCAGTACAGAGGAGTTGAAACCCAAGAAACCAGAGCTGAGTCAGGTACAAGGAAGTCCAAGGCAATCGAAAACTTTAAGTTGTGTCAGGGCAAGACTCAGGAGGCACAGGTCCAAGGCAGAAGTCTAGCAGGGCCGGCCTTAAACAGCACCAGTAGGGACCACTGCCTGGCCCCGGCGCTCAGAGGGTTCCCCGCAGAGAGGCCAGTCCTGGAAGCTTCAGGTCCAGTGCTCCTGATGCCCTGAGACAGGCTATTTCTGCATGGTCCTCTCTCCCCACCCACAGCTTTCAGCCCCCAGAGTGGCTGCTTTCTGCAGGGCCCTGCCACCTCCCTTTCAGTAAATCACTGATCCTTGAATCCCCTCTGCTAGAAGAGTGTTTGTGTATGTATGGGAGAATGGAGATTGTGCATGGGAAAGTCTGTGTATGCACGTGAATGTGTGTGAAAACTTACAACACTTTGTTTATGCAAACTCCAGGCTGCCAATTGTTAAAGACAATTGGAGGGCAAAGCCATGCAATCCCCACATTTTATTTTTGGCCTTGGCCCTGCAAATTCTAAAGCCTGCTCTGAGACTGCAGCAGGGTCTAGACAGGCGCACTGGTCCAGGTAGCTGCTTCCATTGTCTGGACAACTTCCTATTTCCTGACAAGACTCTTATATTATACTCCTGGCAGCCAACAGCAAGGCAAGGCAAAAGCCAGAGGCTTCACAAAGGCAAGAGAGATTGGGTCTATGAGATTGGCCCTAGGGGCAAAGATGTTAGCGTCGCCAGGAGCCTCCACAGTCCTGGGTTCGAGACTGGTGAGTCCTCACACGATGGCCTACCTCTGGGTGCAATTTTGATCCTTCTTATTTTAAAAGTGGGGATGTGGGCACGTCATCCAGTGGGCAGGCTGTCATTCAATGGCTGATACATCTACTGATTGTTATCAAATTCTGATCCCCATGTTGGTGCATGCACACATTAGAAACCAGTGGTTTGTTTGGGGACTACTTAAAAGTTTTGTAAGTAAACTTGAGTGAAATGAAATGCTCATAAAAGATAATATAACAACTGATGAGGAAGGCCTTAGCAGTACAGCCTCTGCGACATTGGTAAAAGTTTTCGTTTCCCACTATGTAAAGATGACTTCAAGCTAAAATGCCAATTTCATCTCATTATATCATTCTCTCAGCCATACACTCTTATCTTTGCATTCAGTTTCAGCTATTTCAAGTAGGGGAAAGCCAGTTTCTTCTGAGCATACACTGTGGGTGCTTGTAGACAGACGGCAGTCCCGGTTCTGCCCACGCAAGCCCGCTTCACCCCCAGGTTGGCTTGTCCATATTTAAAAGCGCTCTGCCAGATGTGCAAGTGGAGCAGCTGTGCCTCCTCTGGGGAAGCCCCACCAGCAGTACTCTGGAATAAAACCGGGGCACTGGCCTGAAGCAAAGCTGCTGTCCGTCTGCTGGGCAGACCCATGCTCAGCTCTGTGTCCAGTTGGCAATTGCCCCTGACAGTACCATAGAGTCACAGACACCAGCCTCGGGCAATTGCCCACAACTCTATGGTGCAGGGGAAGGGCACGTGGGCAGACCACTGGCCAGGAAAAGTGCTGCATCTGTCTAAAGTGGACCCAGGTAGGACTGGATGCGAGAGGATGTGTGGGAGGGGGGCACCCCTGGAGCAGTGCTGGGGGCAGGCAGCCTCCACGCCCATCTGTTTACAGTCATTATGGTTGGGCATGATCTGGTTACTTAATAGAAGATGGATTTGGTAAAGAAGCCCAGAAAAGCAAAACTCATCAATGGAATAAACAAGTTCACCATATTTGCTGATTGGCAGCATGGGGAATCTAGGGAAACTATTTTCAAATTGGCTAAGCAGCCTGAAAAAGTGAGTTGACTGTTAAAACAAACGGGTGCTTTGCTGCACGCCATTCTATCCCTATTTTAGTCTACACACACACACACACACACACACACACCTCATCACCACTTACTTTTGTCCCTCTCACATTCCCCCTTTTCCCTCCTGAAAAGAACACCTGCCTCTCAAAACATGCAGGAATTGCTTGCACCACTGTTTGCAATGGTGCCCAGGGAGAGTGTCTAAACTCCCCATGCAGGAGTTTGCAGAACCCAGACTTTAAGTGCAGGTAAAAAAGTGTATGTCTAAAAACACCCAAAAGAGTTTATTTATTTACTTATTTTATTGGACTTGTATCCCGCTCCCTCCAGCTCTATGGCAGCTCAGTGCAGCTTACAAAATATTTAAAAACCTATATAAAAACAATACATAAAAGGGATTACTAAAACAATAAAGACAACAACAAAGAGGTAAAAACCACTGGTTAACCCCCCCCTCCTTATCCCCTCCCAAAAGGCCTGGACGAACAGCCAGGTCTTACAGGCCTAACGAAAGGCCAACAGGCTGGGAGCCAGGTGAGCTTCCTCTGGGAGGTAGTTCCACAGCTGTGGTGCGGCCACCGAGAACGCCCTCTCCATTGTGCCCTCCCCAGTTCACCTCCAAGAAGGTGCCCTCGGTAGACCACAGAGGACACTCCACGGCCCTCAGGTAGGAGGGGCCCAGACTGTGTAGGGCTTTAAAGGTCAAAACCAGCACCTTGAATCGGGCCCGGAACACTATAAGCAGGCAGTGCAGAGCCTGGAGCACTGGCGTAAATGTGCTCCCTACAGCCCATTCCCATCAGGAGACAGGCTGCCACATTCTGCACCAGCTGCAGCTTCCAAGTTGTCACCAAGGGCAGCCCCACGTAGAGTGCGTTGCAGTAATCTAGCCTTGGGGTGATGAATGCATGGATGAGGGTGGCCAGGTCAGAGCTTGAAACATATGGCTGGATCCTCTGCACAAGATGTAATTGGCAAAAGTCTCCCTTTGCCACCGCCATCACTTTACAATCCAGGCGGAGTCCGGGGTCCAACAGAACCCCCAAACTCCGCACATGCGGGACTAGCAGACGGCAGACCCCCTCCACAAGGGGAGCCATCACCTCCGCTGCCCTACCCACCAACATCACCTCCCTCTTATCAGGATTCAGCTTCAGTCTGCTCAGCCTCATCCAGTCACTCACTGCTAGCAAGCAATGGGAAAGCACCGAGACTGCAGGACCTGGGTGTTGCAGAGTAATAACTGATTTGCAATCAGTAAGGACAAATACAGCTGAAGGTTTAAAACAGAACTTTACTTAAGCTTTCTCAGGTACAGATCCTTAGTTACATCTAGCTAGTAGTAAGACAAAATGGAGACTGAGACAATGAGAGAGAAGGGAAGAAGGAGTGGTTACACAAAGGAATTCAACTGCAAAACCCCATCTCCCTTCCATGTACACATAAACTTAGCAGCGCCATCTGGTGGCTCTATAGTCAATTACTGTTCTTAATACAGCAGGCATTTACTTATGGATGTTGCATATACCAACACCCCTTCTCAACAGACAGAAGTTAACCTACTATGCCCATTCTACTTAGTAGCTTTCGGTGGCGCTCTCCTGCTAAAGGTTTTGTCAGGGCATCTGCTACCATGTCTTCTGTAGCTGCCTTTGTCCATTTGTTGTGTTCCCCTTCTGACGTTTGTAAGACGTCTTCCCATGTTGATGGCTCAGACAGTCTGTCGGTACTTGCTTTGTAGGACAGGCGGGTGGGTGGTTTGCCTTTATTTTCCCTGGTAGATCTTCTGATTTCAACATCTGCAGGTGATTGGGTTTGTTCCTGCATCTCAGTTGAGCTTGTGCTGATTTCAACTGTTTGTTCAGGACGCTCTTCTCCTCCTGATTCAGGACATGCTTCTTCTCCTGATTCTTGTAAGGACATTACACTGTTGCTTGGGTTTTCTTCGAAAGTCACGCTGTTGCTGATAGTTACTTTGTCTGTGTGTGGGTTGAGGATTCTGTATCCTTTGGAGTGTTCGCTGTATCCAACAAGAATCCCTTCCACAGCTCGGTTTTGTAGTTTGGTGCGTTTCTCTTCCGGAATGTACACGTATGCCTTGCATCCAAACACTTTGATGTGTCCCACACTAGGCTTCTCTCCATACCAGAGTTCATATGGAGTTTTACTTGCTGTTCTTGAGTAGAGTCGGTTCTGTAGATATGTCGCCGTAACTACTGCCTCGCCCCAATATTTTTCTGGCAGTCCAGAGTCCGTCAACATGCACCTGATCATTTCTGTTAAGGTTCTGTTCTTTCTTTCAGCTACCCCATTTTGCTCGGGCGTGTATGGTACCGTCTTCTGGTGCTCTATCCCGTGGGCTCTCAGGAAGTCTTCAACTCTCTTTCCTGTGTATTCGCCTCCGTTGTCGGTTCGAAGTACGAGCGGCTTGCGTTGGAATCTGTTGCTTGTCATGGTTATGTAGTCCTTTAATTTTTCCAGTACTTCATCCTTATGCTTCATGAGGTATGTGACTGTGTATCTTGAGTAGTCGTCTATGAATGTCATTATGTATCTGTTCCCTCCAGGTGTGGGTACTTTCATGGGGCCGCACACATCGCTGTGTATGAGGTCAAGTGGCTTGGAGGTTCTTGTCTGGCTTGCCTTGGGGAGCGTTGCTCTGGTGGCTTTAGCTTTGATACAGCATTCACATCTCATGGTCAAGGGACATGCTGTTACTATCAGGTCTTTTGTCAGCTGCTGTCTTTGCAGTTCCTTTATACTTTCCGGGTGCCTGTGACCCAGGCGTCGATGCCACAGATGAATGCAGTCCTTGTGTTGCTCATGTGCAGTGAGTTTTGCTTGTTCCTTGGTTGCACTCAAGCGATACAGGTGCTCATCTGCATAGGCTCTGGCTAGGACCCTTGTCCCCTTCTGGATTGTGCATTCATTACCCCGGAACTTGACGGTGAGCCCTTTCTCTGTTAGGCGTTTAACGGATAGGAGTCCTCCCTCTAAGCCAGGTACATACAGCACATCCTTTACCGGTATTGCTAGTGTGCCTCCGTGTGACTTCTTGTAACTCAGAATTCGTTCGCCAATACCTTCTGCAGTGATGCTGCTTCCATCAGCGAGGTATATCTCTTCTTTGTTGCTTGGGTCCAGTACCGTGAAAAAGCGCTTGTTGCTGGTCATGTGACTCGTGGCTCTAGAGTTGACACACCAGTCCTGTGATGAGTTGGTCTTTGTTGCTCTAAAACATCCACTCCACTGGTCTGTGTTTGTGTTGCTGGTTGTAGCCTTGACCCTTTGCTTAGACACTTGTGGAGATCGCTTTTGTTGTTCTGCCTTCCATATGGAGCAGTCTTTCTTTAGGTGTCCTTTCTTGCACCGAAAACATGCCCTTGTTTCCTTCTTGTGCAATCTGTTGCCTGCAGTTCTCAGGGCAACTTCCTTATTCTGGTCCTGATTATCTTACATGATTTCTTTCCTGCGCTGGAATTCATCCATGAGTCTCCCTTTTACAAATTCCAGTGTTAGTTCTGCCTCAGGACTTATCTCTAGGGCATTTATGAGGATGCTGTATAATTCAGGCAGGCTGCAGAGAAGTAAGGCCGCCACGTGGTTGTCTTTTATCTCTTCACCTATCCCTCGCAGTTGTGCTGCCACTTCCAGCATGGAATTTATGTGATCCTGCATCTCCTTCCCTTTACCAAGGACGTTTATAGACAAAACAAAAAAGGCAGCTGATCCTTTGATCAGTCGCCTTTCTTTGCGCTCGTCTAAACTTTAAGGCCGGATCTTACCCCGCGTCTGACCGGGTCGGCAATCCTGGCCCCTCAGACGCGGATCCCCAAAGTGCCGACTTTACGCCGCACTTCTGGGTACCCTGGCCGAGTGCGCATGCGCGGAAGGGCGCGCATGCGCACGACTGTACGCCATGTCTAAACATCAGACATGGCATACAGAGGAAGGCGGGGGAGAGATGCCAGTGCTGAACAATCCCGCTTGTGAGCGGGATCGTCTAACAGCACCCTAAGTCTCATCTGGTACAGTTTCCTTAGGAGAAACAGCTTGCTGTTCAAGCTGGTCCTTTCATGGAGCTTCTGCAGTGCATTCCACATGCCCTTTGCTGTAGCCTCCTCCCTTATGTGGATTAACTGGTCATCTTCTACTAGCAGGCTTATGGGTGCCTTTGCCTGTCTGTTCTTCCTGTCCCACTCATCAGGGTTTGCTACAAGTCTGTCTGTGGTGATCACCTCCCACTGGTCATCTTTGGATAGGAGCATTTCTACTTTGAATTTCCACAACTGCTAGTTTGTTATTCAGCTTGCAGACTGAAAGCTTTAATTCAGAGCTGCTGGCCATGCTTGCTTCCCTCCCCTCAGATTGGGATTCTGGTTCTTCTGCTCACTTACAGTTAGTAGGCCTCCTCTGGGAGTTTCCTTTGGGCCTCTTTTCCTTTCAGCTCACTTCCAGTCTTTAGAGTTGTTCTGGGCTGTTCTGAAGAGGTCTGGGCCCATAACCTGTTGCAGAGTAATAACTGATTCGCAATCAGTAAGGACAAATGCAGCTGAAGGTTTAAAAACAGAACTTTACTTAAGCTTTCTCAGGCACAGATCCTTAGTTGCATCTAACTAGTAGTAAGACAAAATGGAGACTGAGACAATGAGAGAGAAGGGAAGAAGGAGTGGTTACACAAAGGAATTCAACTGCAAAACCCCATCTCCCTTCCATGTACACATAAACTTAGCAGCTCCATCTGGTGGCTCTATAGTCAATTACTGTTCTTAATACAGCAAGCATTTAACTTATGGATGCTGCATATACCAACACTGGGTTCATTGAAAAAGAGAGGTAAAGCTGGGTTCATCAGCATACTGGTGGCAACACACATGAAACCATCTCACGACCTCACCCGGGGTTGCATATAGATGTTAAATAAAAGTGGAGACAGAATCTAACCTTGCTCCTGGAGATACTCCTGAGCAAACGTCTCCTCATATCTCTAATATAGGGTACTTTCACACACTACTCCTGACTGTAGCAAGGGCTGGGGGTTGCAGAGAATCAATTCCATAGTTGTGGTTTCACATGTGTCAGGTTATTTATTATTATTATTAATTATTATTATATTTTATTTGTATAGTATTCCTGTATAGTATTCCTGTTTATTTGTACAGTATCCCCACTTGGTACGATTCACATTAGTCCAAAAACACAATAAAACATCCTAAAAAAGACTAACTTTTGTTGGGGGCAGTCCAGATGCTTGCCCCAGAGTGTTCCTGAGTGTGTTGGCCCAGGTCTGTGATCCCAGAGACGTCCGGGATAAAAGTATGGGCTAGCTGCCAACAATGCCTGAGAAATGGCCTGCCCAGTTGGGCTGAAGTGGGCTATCATGTGTGGTAGCCTGCTGTTCCTGGAGCAGTCTGGAGTGGCCACCATGACCAGCTGCCACTGGCCACCATAGCTGCCTATCATGGTGGGGGGCAGGGAGGCCACTGGGTGCAGTGTGAGGATGGGGCCAGCTGGCCCTTCATGTGGCTACCTGGCCACCCCACCTCCCAGCCCAGCCACCTGAATGTTTATTCTGTGGCTAGACCTGATCCTGACTGGGATTGCCGGCGGCTTCCCAATCCAGATCTGTTTGTGATGACAGCGCTCTTCTATCACTTGTGTTTTTACTAGGGGTTGGACTCCAGGGGGTTTACCAGATACTGGATTTACCGGTATTGGATCTCCCGATACCAGAATTTTAACATTACCAATTATACCAGTTTTTTAACATTGTTTGTTAAATGGCAGTGATGTAAAAAATCCGGTAAAGCCGACAATGTTAAAAATCCGGTATTCCAATACCGACAAGTATTGATATTATCGAATTAATCCAATACCAGCCATTATCAATATTATCTGATTAATCAGATACTGATAGTCCCACCCCTAGTTTTTACCCACTGAGGCGCTCGCCACAGAAATTTTTTGATCATCTGATGACTTAAGGCATGATGGCAGGTGATGCTTGATTGCAGATAGCCTGTACCCAGGAACAGTTTACAAATGTAGCAAAGGCCTAATATTGTTCACAGCCCTAAAAACCAGTAGCGCAACCTTAAATTCAGTCTGCCACTATAACAGCCAGCTAATGCAAAAAACAAAGGACAGGCATAATATTATCACAGCTGCCCAAACCAGTAAGCAGATGTGGTGCTGCATTCTGAACAAGCTTCAAGCTACAGAGAATAGGGGTGGGAATACCAGCAAATCCGGAATCCGATAATGGGCATACCGGCATTATCGGATTCAACCCGGTAAATCCGGTCCGGTTACCGGATTCCGGGTACCGGATTTTTTTACATTGCAGCCATTTAAATGAATGGCTGCAATGTAAGTCCCA